>JAGXJF010003816.1:0-340057 GCA_019208055.1 Stipa capillata | reverse complement strand
CAGTCGCCTCGCCCGTCCCTCCTCCCCTCTTCCTTCTCCCCCCCTCCTCTTTCCTCTCCTTCTCTCTCTCCCTCTCCCCCTCTTCCTCCCCTTCTCTTCCCTCTCCTTCCTTTCTCCCTTACCACCTCCCCCCCCTTCTCCTCCTACTCTCCTCTCCCTCTATCTCCTCCCTTCCCCCTCCCTTTCCCTTCCTTCTCTCCTCCGCTCTATCTCCGACCCCCCCCCCCCCCCTCCTAGAAGACTTATCTACCCGCATTTTTTTTTTTCGTCGCTTACTAGCGATTTTCGTCACGCACAAAGGTTTGAATTATAAGCTTTTGCACGGTGTTGCATGGCACACAACTCCTTTTTTTCACTATGCAGCCATCGGTGACTTTCTGCCTGCCCGCACGTACAAATTTGAACTTTCAATATTCAGGGATCCCTTTATGATATGCTTGTATGACACATAAAAGAGATGTGTCTCGAAGCGCAACATAGGCAGGCCCATGCGTAGCAATCTTCAATTATTCGTCTAATGATTCCGGCAAAGGTTTCATAGGGACCCCATGCATAAGACAGTCCGGAATCTCCAAACAGATCCAACGAAACATGAAGTCGTTCAAGTCTACTCATGTAGTAGCAAAATCCGGTCTCTAGTTTATAATGGATACTATTTATTTGCAATATCCAGTTACAGTTACATAAGAATTGAGACGGAAAGCAACATAAGATTTGCAGTGCAACTGCTGCATCAAGATGTTCTGACTTCACAGAAGAAAATTTGTGTGACATACCTATCAACTTCAACCAGTGACCTCAGTTTCCTCCCAGTAGGAGAAGTATAGTACCTGAAAGCAAGATAAAGTGCGTTACATGAATCCAATAAGTTCAGCAACCATAGCCAGGGGCCGACAAGTTCAACATTGTATATTACATATACAAATGTTAAAAAATGAAAAGCTAGAAATTTCCACATTAATCAAGAGGAAAAGAGAAGCTCTATGCTACTTATTTTGGTCGGTCTGGCTTATAATGGTGTAGATTAATTACTATTAGTTCATTTGTACAACTCTTATCAGTTTGCTAATCCTGCGGAAGGTAGTTGATTTTAATTACCACCCAAAGAAACAATTTCTGAGCATAAGAATCCAATACTGTGACATTACAAACATGCTAAATTGAATGGACACGAAATCCTATACAAAACATATGTCTTCTAATTAAGACGTAGCCTCTCAATCTTTGCTGCCTGTACTACTTGTGGTTATGAGAACTAAGCGGGTCTCTTCCCCTGTTCTCCGTGGTTCATCACCTTCCGTTGACTTAATTCCCAATGGTGTCACACATGACTCCGATCATCATTTGTTTTTTGTGCCAGCAAGCAATCAGTGGAGCCCAGCTTGATAGAGGGTCATCATGTTGAGGAATGCTGCCGGAGCAACTAAAGCTATTGGTCTCTCTTTTCTGATGATTGATGGTGATATATACACAGAAAAATCTCCTCGAAAAAAGAAGTCTACACAGCAAAACTCCATCATGGAAGCGTAAAACTGATAAGCCATTGGCAGAGATTAATATCTCCTTCTAGGTATGTGCTTCCGAAGACAATGAATGTCGTGAGAGACAGCGAGAAGATCTGGACCTGGCCATGACACATCTGACTTGCACTGATACTAGAATCAATTAACTATGAGCCAAGTAGCCAGCCACAGGGGGCTGGCAAAGCTTCTAGGAGTGACCAAAATTAAAAGTGTGGTGTGGTGTGTTCAGTGATACAAAACATCAGTATTCCGCAGCTCTACATGGAGAAGATTCTTCACAGCCTCAAGAACGACGACAAGAAGTCGATTACAGAAACATGTCTACAATGAATGGGTTCTCATGCAAGACTTGTCTTTCCTTGGTTTAGATTGATGTAACAAGAACAAGCAGAGTGAGCTTTTTCATACAACTTCCGTGCCCTCGAATATGATAAGGGTAATTAAGCGACTGATGCGCAACGTAGCACAAAGTAAGCAGCTGTTCTACGATAATTTACCTTTTATATGGAAAAGGTCCTTTTTACTCCCCTGAAGTTCAGGGGGTCAGGCAGACAATTGCGATACTTCGGGGAGTAAATTGGACTTTTTCGTTTTTATATATAGTTGGATGCAATTTTATGCTAGCAGTACACTCAAACATCATGGTATCAAGTGATCACCATTAGGAAAAAGTAACATAATATGTTTTTGAACAGTCAATAGAAGAGACTATAATTTTTATATTACTTCCCGACTTGAACTCCTCGTAACCGAGACATGTAAAGAATTGGTTTATCCAAAGTTACTAAAGGTATTATGTAGAAACACACGCCAACAAGAAAACATATTTATAGAAAATACACTAATAGCTAGTGCAACGGAAACCATTTATTCGAAAATTAACATAAATACAGTAAACAAATTGTACCAGTTAATGTGAAAAAATAATAAAATTAGCCACGCGATGCGCAGGCTAATTGGCTAGTTTTCTGTTATTTCCATCATTCCATGAGCATTTAAGACTGATTTCAACATAACGAGGAAAGATGGCACACAGCAACAATGAAATCAATGTCCTTGCAGAAATAAACTGACCAAAGCAAATAAGACAGTGACAGAACAGCATTACTCACACATCAGCAAATTTGGTGCCTCCTTCACCTCTTATTCTAATCTGCCTTTCCCATCCAGGAGGGGGTTGTGCGATATTGGGTTTGTCAATAGCCCAGAGCCTGCTTCCATCCTGAGATATATCTTCTGGATCAACACAAGTTACATCAGGTCTCCACTCACGTGCTCGTTCGCATTCAAAAGGTTCCTGTATAATATGCTCACGTATTTCTTCGTACTTCTCTTTCGTTGGAATAGTCTCCATTTGAAACACTTAGCACATTGGATAGTGAATGCCCCAATACTTGGCGACACACGGTTTGACACGTTAGAAGGGACCGATTGCTGCAAAGATGGGGAATGGTTTTCTCCAAGTTCATTTTGCCCTTTATCTACTGTTTCAGAGTTGAGAGAAACCATATGATTTGATGCACTTTCAGGTGAAAACTCATCATTGTCAAGTTGGTGGCCATCAGTACCAGATAACATAGTCCGGCTCTTCTTCGATGGTTGAGGAGATTTAGAGCTGTCCATAGGTTCTGCAAAAGATTTTCTGGGCCGAATGCCAAATTATTAGGGCCTAGGTACCTGCAGTTGGTAATCATAAGAACTCCATGCTGTAACCAAATGATGTGGAACATGCATGTTTTATAGAAAGCAGATGTCTGACTCACTGGTGGATATGAATAAAAAAATTGCTCAAATCAAACAATAAAACACATTTTCTGCAAGATAGAAAATAAAACGAGCTGAAGATAAATAAAGATGATCTGGACAGCATTGTCCACAATTCTTTTACATGTGATATAATGAACTCTATCTGTCTTTTGAATGATGATTTTTATCTTTTGTCCCTTCGAGAGCAGCAATATCAGTATCAGCCACAAAAACCTCCCAAGTACAACTATAATATTAATCTTGTAACTTAGATGAAATATTTACAATCACTGTGCAAATTACATGCAAATCCTTGGATTAGTGCAAACAATAGACTTAACATTATACCTTACCGCCTTGATCATGTTGTAATCCCAAATTTACACATGATAAGGCAGTATTGTGATAACGTACAATTTGTACTTCCAACACTATGATAGAAACGTAAAACAAGTGGACTTGCCTGAACCCACATAAATTCAGAATGGATAACCGAGCAAAACATGCATACACAGATGAGTTTTTAGTAATCCATGAAATCTCTCCCAATGCTTTTGCTGCTGGTTAACCCCAGTTTGATAATTTATGGAATGCTGCGACTTCACAAGAAAATTAATCTTCAGTGGTTAATGAACCATATGGGATTCAATTGATATTATTATATGTTCAAACCACAATGCTACTATTCAACAATAATGCAGTAACTTAAACCTCAGCTTAGCTCACGAATTCGCATCCTCTTCTTTTTCCCTTTACAACAGATGGACAGATTGACAATCGGTTTTTTTTCCTTAACTCTTTAATATCATCCTTCGACCAGTCCTATGTTCTATTACATCTACAATGTTACAATGTGTTGATGCAACAAAAGAGCAATGTCAGTTGTCACAGGCACCTAAGTAGAAGCAACCTTAATTGAGCATCATGCCACTAAACGCATGTCCATTAGTATGGAAATAATACCAGAGTGTTTTTAGTTCCTTGGACTAATGGATGCATGCATATGCTCCCAATTGCCAGTCCACAAGTCCATGCATCAATGTCAAACTTTCCATGGTGGGGATCTTTGTGTGGCCAGAAATAGAGACTAGAGGATCAGGTGAGGCTAGAGGAGTAGAGGATCCAGATGGAGAGTTTGGAAGGTAGGACCAGTAGAAGCAAATACTAACATATATATGTTTGGAGAGTCAAACCTGCAAATTCGACAAGGAATGGGAAAGGAATTGATTAATTCTAATGTGAAATTGGGAGGAAGATGGATGGGAAGCGCCTGTGGATGAGGAAAACAAAGCGATTCAAAGAGACTTGCTCCATGGAACAGGGTGGATTACAATATACTGCAGCTTTAGATTTGCATCATCGTATACTTTCCACTTCAATAACTAGTGACTCCATCAACACATAACTCCTACGCATCCTTTTGCCAAGTCCTTTCCTGCAGCCATATTTAGGACTACAAAATCTCTGTGGTGCTAAGATGATTTGACAATCTGACCTGCTTAAGCGAGCTGATTAGGTTAGAATGCAAAGCACAGGTAGCAATACAGACTTTTACTACTCCCTCCGATCTCAAATTTAGGTCTTTTTGACTTTCATAGTCTCCAATACAAGACTTTGACTATAATTTTCATCCATAATATGTTATAGAAAATAATAATAAGTGCATAGAATGAAAGAATATTATAAGACGAATCTAATGACATTATTTTCATAAAATGTATCAATGTATTTTTGCACCTATTAGTAGTCAAAATTTTAAAAGGTTGACAGCACGCATCCCACGGCAACCTACATTTGTGATCAAGGGAGTACTTCATATGTACCAACAGCTAGAGCAATTGTTCCTATCAACTTATGTCTGACACAAATTCACGGAGCAGCCTTCAATTCAGTGTCATGTGCACTTCGACTGCACTCTAGATAGCTTCTTAACAGGTTGAACAAAAACATGGACATCTCTCACATAATTCACGATACAAGCTGAGTATTCCTCGGTAATCCACATCAGTCTAGGAAATTTCGGCGCGAGTATGACATAGCAAGCAGATCTCCTCATCAGTAATGTAAAAAAGTAACTCGGGTTGGGACTAAACCAAAGAATAGCTAGAAAACTTCAAACAATAACTCGTGAAGCGCGAATACAATCGGCTGCGGGAAAAAACCCTACGCATGCGCGGGTGACATTAGCAAAACAAACAAAATCGCGGCTAATCTAACAATGAAGCAGTTTTTCTTAAAAAAAATCTAACAATGGAGCATGCAAGAACTGGACCGAATCTCGCAGCACAGCATAGCGGGACAAGGCTAGGTAGGTCTTACCAGGGAATGGTATAGCAGCACGGGTGGATCTCCGGTGAGGGCCGAGAGATGGGGACGACGAGGCAGTCCCGACCGGCCGTCTCGGAGGAGATCGAGGCCGGTAGGGGCGGCTGGAAGTAGGGATTGGAGCGCTCCGGTGGTGGGACGCCGCCAACGGCGGCGGAGGGATTGGGGAATAGGGGGCTTACTCGCCTTCTCCGTCTGCCTGGTGCCCCCGATCGGTCCAAATAGAGCACGCGTCCTGGTCTGAGATCCAGCTGGGTTTGGAGAAAATAAAAGTCCAAAGCTCAGTTTTTTTTTACTACCTAATACTCTAAAAAAACGTACATAGATTACTCAGCTATATCTCATTAAATACATCTAATAACAATTTATATTAATTTGATAGTTTGACTTAATCGAACGACTATTCTTAATTAATAGATAATTACATACTATATACCATTCACTTAAAGTTAATAAATAATATCTACTATATCATTCACTTAAAGTTATAGATAATTACCTGCCATTATTTTTACTATAGATAATTTTTTACCACTGCCATTGTTATACCCTCCAACGTCCCTTTCTCCCGAATTAGCATCACGCGTGGCCGCCGTGCCCACACACGCTCTAAACGTGCCTGTGCGTCACCACCATCTTCTCCTTCGATGGGACGCAGTACAAATTATGTTTTCACACTATATATATTGTGCATGGAAACATATATTGCACGTGTGCGCTTGCTAGTAAAGATAAAAGATCGAGATTTACGAGCCGCTCCGACCGAATACATTTACAAGCCGAGCCAGGCCCAATACACCAAAGCTTTCTGGTTGGACCCGTAGACTCATGGGCAAGCAACTAGCAATAACACTTAAAATGGGTCTAAAGTCTAATACTTCATATAGCAATAAAGTAATTGTTAGTCAAAATCTTTCTTAACCAAACAAAATGCGTCTTGCATTTTGGGATGAGAGAGTATAATAGATAACGTATTTGCTCTGCGCCAAGGCCAGCCCTGCCAATATTTTGGACCATATTTTAGCCCATGTCAGCAGAAAAATACATTAGAGATACAAAAAGAGGTTGGCATATAAAATTTGGCAACCACCAAACGAACCATTTAACCACTGAAACAAAAAACAAATTATTAGTCACATATAAAAGTTAGTAGAAACACACCAAAAGTTATAATCCTCTAAGTCCATCGGAACATAACCATTATCTCTTTCGCTTCCGTCCCACCGCCTTAAGGTCCGCCACCGGTACAATCCTTTCCTCTTTCTCATTCTCCACACCCATCAAGCCTCCTCAGTGTCCAACATCACAACTACTATAATCTTTAGATCTTCGCACTTATACTCTTGATGGGAATGAGGAATTGCAGGGAAATATTTATGAGTAGTGACCGGAACAAGAAACTTCTATGGTTTATAATACCGTACAACATCATAAAAGTATTTGTGGATGTATATATAAGGCATATATATTAACCTCACAATGCTTGAGCCGATCATAAGATCAGGGACGAGCACCTACTTGAGCTTGTTATGTTAATGAACCGGGTGAGTCGACTCGAGCTTGCATCAATTAAGACCGAAATAATAATTTCTTACCATCTGACCAGACCACTTATGTTTTGCATTAACCCTTTTTCTAGAATAACTATAACGTATAAATTTCACGAAAAACAGCGTTATCTTGGTAAGGACTTCTGTGTAGGGTGTTTCCATTCAGAAGTGGAAATTTTCTGAATTTGTACTGAACTGGATTGTTCAGAATTGAAGTGCTTTTATGTAGAGTTCACGTTTACCAACCATATTATAGCGAATAGAGTAAATCATCACACTCAATCGCTAAAACAGTAGCCTCGTTAGATCATAGCAATTTTGTAGTGAACAATATCTCAACGGAAGTCATACGAAATTAAGGTATGCAAGCAATTTTGTAGTGAACAATATCTCAACGGAAGTCATACGAAATTAAGGTATGCAAGCATAGCCTGCAAACCAAAGCAAAATATTCCCTTGCATTCAAATCCTGAAAACGAGTAATTTTCACAAACTACATGTTTGATATATACATTGTCATTAAACTGTTACATATTTTAAGGACCAATTTCAAAGAACTACCGATCTAAGGGTCTATCATGAAAAAAACTACATTATGCACCCAAGATAACCTCGGTCTGCACGTCGTACTCGCAGAAATCCTAAACCGGTTCTATGCTGAGAATTGCTATGTTAGATGAAAACTCTATGTTGCCTAGGTGATCAAGCGATTTGATTTGAAACTCCTCCCCATCCGAGTTATGTTACTCCCGAATGGCGAGCTCAATGGCGGCTCCAAACAGGGAGAAGGCGATGACCCAGAAACCAGCAGCACACACATGGAGCACTTGAAAGAGAATGCACACAATTATCAGCATCAAGTGATCAACTATTATATAGAGTAGTGTCTCGGTTGCACGATGTCGCCTTTGCAGCTCGACTGAAACAAGCAATCTACCATGCACTTGCCATTCATCGACCCAAAATACAATGACACAGGTGCACTAGAGATGAGAATGTAGTGGAAACCACATTCTTTGGCCCAAACCAAAATTTTGAGAGAGAACAACATCCTCTACCAAGTAGAGCTCCCAGCGTTCAGATCCACAGGGAGACGAACCACTGACAAGAACTTCACTGCGTCCTGCTAAACCGGACGGCATCAGATCTCTCCTGCTCAGGCTTCGCTGCCAGAAACAAACATATGGCGGCAAGAACAGGGTGCAGATCAAAACCACCATGAAAGCACACTACCAACATCTGCATCCACCTGATCCTACCACTACCATCTAGTGCTCTTGTAATACAGTACAGGCCACCGTCGCCGCACGTGCCCGCGCGCTTCACCATGACCAGGTCACCGGGCTCGGCTGGCAGCTCGCCGCCGGGAGCGGCCGCGGCACCATGCAGTGCTGCGGCCACTGGTACAAACGACGCCTCGCCCTGCGCGGCGCCAGCGGTCGAGACCTGCTCGCCCCTGTCTTGCTCGACCTCCATGGACGTCCCTTCGCTGTCCTCGGCGTCCATCGTCTCCGTCGCCATCGCCACCGTGGAGGCTGTTTGGGAGTGGGAGGGCGCCCATGGGACCATGGCCAGGTTGGAGTTATCGTCTCCGGCTAGCCCCTCGAACAGCGCCCGGTGGTCGCTCGCCTCCTGCAGCATGGTGTCTGCATGATCGAATCAAATTACTGATCAGTTCCAGCGATCCCAGCAGTTGGGAACATCACAATGGAATGGAATTGAAGGCTCAAACAAAATGAACCCAAATTAACAGCGTAACTCGAGGAAATTAGCAATTCTCTGGCACAATTAGCGAGGAGGGGACAGCGGCACGTACTCTTGAGCCCGTGGATCCAATCGGGTCTGACGCGGAGAGGAACGCCCGGCCGGAGCGGGCCGAGCAGGAGGTTGCGCGCGGCCTCGGCGGGCCTGTACAAAACGATCGCCCTCTCATCATTGGCCGCCGGCGCGACGTCCACCGGCACCACCACATCGCCGCACATCGGCACCTCCTCCACGTCAAGAGCCGCCACCGGCTGCGGCTGCGGCCACGCCCGCGCCGGGCGCGACAGGCGGCACCTCCGCGTCCTGCACGCACCCAAAACCAAAACAAACAGCTCAGCAAGTTCAACTCGGGGTTCAACCGCTCAAGCGAGGGACAGAGCAGAGAGTGACTTGGATCAGCTAGGCACGTACAAGGCGGCGGATCTTGGTGGCGCGGGAGGAGACAGGGAAGCCGGGGGGGCCGCCGCCGTCGTCCATCCACAGCTCCGGCGCCTCCGATTCTTTCCTCTTCATCAGCACCGGCGCGGCATCCATGTCCATCTCGATCGAGGAGCTAATCCGGTGCGGCGGTGGTGGTGGTTTTCACATCGAGATTCTCCGGTGGCGGCAGCGGTGGCGGGGGGAGGGGGTTGGGGTAAGAGGGAAAGCGAGATTCGGAGAAGGTTCAGTTCGCGCTCTCTCTCGACGGCTCTAGAATATTTCGTGCCTCTCCTCTGTTCTTGTGCTTGCGTGTGCCGTCCGTTCTCGGAAAAAACAGAAATACTCCCTCCGTCTCTTTTTATAAGGCACGCGCGCTTTTTGAGATTAAACTTTGACCATTAATTAGACCAATAAAATGTAGTTTATATGTCACGAAAATTATACCATTGAATTCGTATTCGAAAGAAGTTTCAAATGGTATAATTTTAAAGTAACATGACTCATATATTTTTTGTCTAATTAATGGTCAAAGTTTAATCTCGAAAAGCGCGCGTGCCTTATAAAGAGGGACGGAGGGAGTAGAAGTTCTTACACAAAAACGAAAACGGAATTTTTTGGTATGAACGCAGAAACGAAAGTTTTATACGGAAATAGAAACGGTACGGTGATTTCAATCGGAAACAGAAACATAAACGAAAATTCCATATAACAAAACAGAATATTTTCGAATAAATCCGTGTAAAAGTTCTGATCCATTTAGTCATCCGCCCCATCCAGCCCATCTAGATCCCCTATCCCTAACAGGCTAACTCTTCCTACTCTTGTATAAATATAATTGGTTATGTAATATATATTCTTTGTGTCATGTTTGTTGTTATATTTTTATGCACGGTTCAAGGGGTTCTTGTGTTCCGACAAATATTCGTTATCGTTTTCATTTTTGACCGTATTCGTCTCATATTCGTTTCCGGTACTTTTCGTTTCCATTTTATTTCCGAAGTTTCCATATTCATTTCTGTTCCGATAAAAGAGTGTGGAAATGGAATCGATAAGATATTTTTTCGGACCGTTTCTGTACCATTTTCAACCCTATACGGGGTGTTCCCTACTGGCTGCGAGAGTGCCACACCATGGCTCCCACACTGTTCTACGCCAATACTTTGTTCTTCTTGTTAGATTTTGACTTTCGTTTTTCTGAACCTGCAAAGAGTTAATTTGAAGAAGAACGAAAAAACTACACTGAGCCAAGTGTTCTTATCTGAACCTGTAAACATGTTAAAATCGATTTGTCTTGTGTCAACCTGATTGTTTGGCTTTTTTTAATTTTTCTCTATCGGTTCAAAACAGTGATTTGTTCCAAGGTAGCTTTGGTTCCCAGGTACAGAGCTGATTTCACTATATTTTGAGAAGAGGTTATCATAACCAGTTTGTCCATCTTTGTGTCTCCAACTAAATATAAAATTAGTTCATCTTATTCAATTTTTATATTTCTAATCAAACAAAAAATTGTTTTATTATTTCATATTACTAAACAAGAAGTTGAATCGTCTTGTCCATGAAAAACAGGATGGCCTGAGGTATGCATATTTGCCCATTCAGCCAAAGGCACCCACATTTAGTCGATGACGGTCAATGCCAGATTTAGCCCCCTGTGAGATTCAAATTCAAAAATAAGCCTCTTCCTCCTCAAGTAGGGGTGCAGTAACTTGAGGAGGAAGAGGCTTATTTTTGAATTTAACTCAGAAACGGAGCTAAATCTGACATTGGTGCACCGGAGAGGGGCCAAATGTGGCTTTTTGCCCCTAAGTGAGCAGCATGGTACAAAACGTTGCAATCTGCGCCCGAGCCGCCGCCCTGTGTGCCACCTCCGCCGCAGGTCGCCTTTCCTTCCGCCCCCCACGTCCACCTCCCCTTTGCGTCTCCACTCTGCTCCCGCTGCGGCCTTAGCTTCCTTGCTCCACGCACCGTCCTCCGGCGGCCGAATCTAGCGTGGACGACCTCACCGTGCCGCTGCTGGGCCGGAGAAGCAGAGAAGGAAGCCGACGGTGATGGGAATGACCTCCACCCTCCTCGCGCGGGGCCATTCCTCCCATGTGGCCTCGGCCGCCGCCGATGCTCGCTCCTTCCTCCTCCAAGAGCGAGGAAACACAAATTAGACCCTCTTCCTCTCTCGCATGGCAACCACCGCCAAGGACCACCCCGGCGGCATCCCGGACGGAGCCAACGCGCTTCAACAACGATGTTTGCCCCACACCTGCACCACCCTCGCCCCTTCTTAGGAGACCAGCCTGGCCAGTAGCCAGGTCGTCCTTCTCGCCGGCGCCGCCGATGACCTGCAGCTCCCGGAACGCGAGCTCGGGGGGCAGGTATTCGTCTTCGTCGCGAGGAAGAGCTCGTGCTGCTCACCGGCGCGCGGCGGGCTGTACTCGATGACGACGACGTGTTACGGCTGGTTGAGCTCCTCGACGCGGCCTCGAGGTTCCTGATCCGCTCGGCAATGCGGTGGCGGGCGGCGAGGGCCCCGCCGTGAGCCAGGGCGCGCCGCAGGGGCGGCAAGCGCGAGTGCAGCGTGAAGTCGAGGAAGCAGTATCCTCGATGTCATAGGCGAGGTCGCGTGCTTGCTTCACCCACGTCCTTACCGTGTCCTTGCTGCTGCAGCGAGTCGCGCCGGCCGCCGGCTACACGCCTCCGCGAGGGAATAGGCAGTGAAGACGACTGCGCTGGCGTCCTTCCTCCGTTTGTGCCGTCACGAGGCTGACAAGTGATCGGATGATGAACTGAGGTGGTCACACAAACAACAACAGCTCCGGCTCAGCTGAGAAAAAATAGTGAGGCCCGTTCTCTTGCCTTTGAATCTCTGCGATGCATAGCAAAAGAACACAACGTCCCAGTGGCAGAGGAGGTTTGGACGGTAAGGATGGATAGATCAGGCCATCTAATTTTTTATAGATATGAGAAATTATTTTTTGTTTGATTAGATAGATGGGACAAAAGTTAGATAAAATAAATCAATTTAACTTAATTATAGTATTTATTTTCTATTAAGAATGATTATGATACACTAATAAACATACCGGGTACCTATCAATGCTAAACTAGCCATAAACTTACTAATTAACAATAAAACATGTTAATCGTCACTGATTATATACTATTAATCCACTAATCATATATTAATTAACACACTAGCACTAATTTTACAGTTGTGAATACTAATAAAACATGCTAATTATCACTAATCATTTGATAATGATCATGATTAAGCAAGGGTAGTGGTTCTATCCGGCTGTTTTTACCGACTCTTGCTATCCAGTATATTAAGAAAATATTCTCTCGGCCTAGCCGCTCTATCCACTCCATCCATCTAACCAAACAGGTGGATATCTCTCAAAATCAGAAATGGTCTCAACCCGTCCAGGTTGAATACTCCAACCAAAAGCACACTAACTAAATTTTTGGTGTGGTGCTACGGAGCAAGAATTTAGTAAGATGCAAAAAAGAGAGATAATACGTACGCTAGTATATCATAAAAAAATAGATTATAAAGGAGCTCCTCTAATAGCGCAAACTACTCAACGTACAAAACAGGAAGGATGTGGGGATATGAGTATTTGCAGCCGGATTTAGGTGTGGCGGGCGGAATATCTCGTCACACGGGCTCCTCCGCCCCTGCTACGTGTAGATTCATGGAGAAGCACAAACCGAGGTCGGAAAGACAGTGGAGTGGAGGGGACGCTCCAAATCAAGGAGCTTTTTCATGGTGGTAAACCAGCTCAGTTACTATGTACTCCTTAGCATCATGATGATCATCATTATCATCTGTGCCTATGCTAATCTTGCCAGCATAAAGAAGAGTGTGAAGCTACTTTGCTTGCATATCCCTATGACAATACGCTGTACCCACACGGGCCCGTCGAGTTGGGATAGCCACGGTTCACGGGCAAGGCTGCAGCACAGAAGCCTGACCTGACCCGTCCACGCCGTGGACTTACCCAATCTGCTCGGACTTGGACTTGGCACGGTCCAAGCCTCAATTCCAAGTGAAGTTTTCCGGCGAATCGGGCCAAATTCTGTGGCCTACAAGCGCCGTGCGGTGCGAGTGCGTAACCCGCCGGGGCAGCCCATGATGTGAAGCTTCGAAGGTAAGGCCGGGGGTTGCCTGTGATTTACGTGACATCAGTACGTGCACCCGGATTTTGAGTTTCTGACACACAAAATTGCCATGCTTGCTGCCTGCTACGCAGTAACTTGTTTGACACTTTTGCCGATGGTTATTCCAGGCGTTTGCGATGGTCCTGTCTCCATCCACATGGTTAGAAAGGAAATATTCCGTCCAATGCGTCATATGTTATTTCCTTTAGCACTAACCCACATACTGACATACGCTCCACATACACATAAGTTTCAAATAGAAACACACACACACACATTTTTACTTCACATCATCTTTTGTCTAATTTGCATGCCATCCTCTTCCACAATGCTCTCATAAAATTGAGTGTTAGAGGTGCATCCTTTAGTTATGTATTACTTATATAGTCTTTTTCTTTTTGCCCAAGTTATTCATGTAGGAGAGACGACTCAATTCTCCATACTCTCTCCACGATACCAGAAATTATAAAGGACAAAATTAGAGACATCTGACATCATACTATTGTATATATGTGGTAAGTAACCAGCATTTACGATGTCATTTTCTGGGATGAAAGGAAGTTTAGAGCGACACACATGAAAAGCAATGCATGTGAAAAACAACTGGCATTCATGCAAAGTAGTGGTGTTCGCACCGGCTGATTAAAGAAGCCCCCTTATCGCTCCATTATCTCTGCACCGACTGATACGCACAACCAGTTTTTATTAAAAAGTTATTATAAAATTTTCAACGCTTCAAACGGAGGTAAAGCAATATAAGTCAGGGATATAAAGCTCAGGAGGATTTTTACGATACCCCTAGATCGATATAGGTCATCCATTTTCGTGGATCTAATGGTCCATATTAATATATATACTAGTGTCTAAAATCTGAGTAGTAGGGAATAATAGTAGTAGCTCCAAAATCAAAATTGAAGAAATGAAAATAGTAGGAAGGAGTCGGCCATCTGACGTAGTGGAGCCCGTGGCCCTACTTGCTAACCCTCCAACCCTAATCCTGTTATGGCCGGACGGCTTTCCCCGTTCGACAGCTTGTGAAGCGGGGCAACGGCAGGCGGCTAGAGGGCAGGTGGCGGTGGGCGCAGCGCTAGACGGTTGGAGGCGGGTTGGCAGCACAGAGGCTATGCAGGCATGGAGCTCTGTGAAGGGGGTGAGCTCTTTGACCGCATCGTCGCTCTGGGGCACTACATGGACAGTGTCGCTGCCAACGTCGCCTCCATTATCGTCGAGGCCGTGCGGCTCTACTACTACCATGGTGTCATCCATTGGGACATCAAGCTTGAGAACTTCCTCTTCGCAAACAAGAACCAGAACTGGCAGCTCCAGTCCCTCGATTTGGGCCTCTCAATTTTCTTCAAGCACGGTAAGCCCCTGAATCAAGATCTGGTTCCCAATTTGGGATAATTGCGCACCCTCGCTTCTGAATTTTCACTCACTCTTTCCGGATCAATGGGTTTATTGGATTGTTACGGTTGGAATATGGCTGGTGGAGGCCGCTGTAGCTAAATGCAGTTGCTTTGCTATGTAATCTGAAAAGAATTTGGTTTCTTTCATTGGAAACATAGGATTCCCATAAATAATTTTGGTAGGCTAGTGAATGCAACTGTAGCTACACAGTAGCTTTATTACTAGCATTTCTGGAGGTAGGACTTGGGAGTAGCCTGGCAAGTAGATATTATTTATCCCATCACCTTACTGCAGTGTTCAGATGGAACTAGTGATTTTGCACACAATAGTGGTTCAGTGGCAACCCTTGCTGCTCCCTTGCTATGTATTTGGAGGAACTGGTGATCTCTCATAGAGTAGGAGTAGTTCAATTCAATGTCAGTCAATTAATGCAATTGCATCAGCCTCGATAGTTTGGTATGCCGAACATCGTGTCGTGGGTTCTATGCTTGGTACTTCAGGTCCAGGATTTTGGATGTTTGATGTTTGTAGCACACACCTACTATTTTTAAAAATCGGAAGAAATGTTACTATTTTTAAGAATTGGAAGAGACATTTCGTGGAACATTAATTGTTACTAAATTTAGTTATTTTGCACCAGTCTTCTGGTATATTCAGTTCTTCGGTATGCGATGTAAGTTCAGTGGGCTATACTTTGGGATAAAGGATAGAGCTATGAAAGTATTAGGATTTAGGGGTGGATAATGGATGTATACGCTCTGGAGTATTCTGACACATGTATTTGTGTGATTTCTTAGTAAAAGATTTGATGCTCTGCGTATTACCTTCTGACTCACTTTTTTACATTAGGCATTTGTCGAACTAGTGACCCAAGGTGTAATGATAAGATGAGCACCAAGGATCATTTGCTTTAAGGACTCGCGCTGATTTGATGCCCTTGCTTTGATAAGAGTTTAGAATGAAAATAGAGTTGGCGAGTCAATACACTAACAGAGAAATACAGAGTTAAAAGCGCTCCCTGGACAGAACCCGCTACAGACCATAAGACTCATGTACATTTTAGTGTATCTTCTAGAGTGAAGATTTTGTGTGTACTTTCCAGCAGGATAATAAAACAGAACATATGAATACCATATTCATTTTGTTCTACTTTTGGATTTTTCACAATTATATATGTTATAAAACAGAAGTATATATGTTATAAGGTATTTTGTTATTAGAATGGTGCATACATGAACCGAATGATATTATATTTGTTGGAATTAACAAATGATAGTTATGAACAAGAACTTGTTTCGACTGGAGAATTATATTTTTTGGAGGCTGCAAATTGCTCGAAGGAGTAACTGCGTTCTTTCTTGAAATCACCAGAAGCACATATTAGGAAAATGGTTTTTGTACGGATGAGCGCGTCGGGTGAGCACGGTAGTGACGACCAGCTTGTAGGCGGATGAGCATGACGGCACACTGCGGGTGTGCACGGCGGCGGCCAACAACTCTAGACGGACGGGCGCGGCGGCTCGATCAGCTCGTAAGCAGTGGTTGGGGAGCCGAACGATCAGTGAGATGATTGGGCCTTAATCAACTCGAACTAGCCCCGTACTAAATTACCTTGACCGTTTGGATTAAAAAAATCTGAAGTACCCAAAGAAATCAATGGTTTGATAAAACTTATACTACTAATCTTTCCACTACTAGTAAATTATACTGTAAGTATACCCAAGCTCAGTCAAGCATCACAAAGCATATTACTAGTTTGTCACCCAAACTGGATAGACAACTCCCATGCTACCATCTTTAAATAGTTCCACCAAATAGTCAAATTATCTCCTCCCTCCACATGCTATAGTAAAGACCACATAGAGAAAGTTGATAGCGCTGAAGATGACTTATAAAATTGAATTTTTTATTATTAAAAATCAAATCACTGCAGCAACGTCAAAAAGACATTTATGAGACACTCACGCTTATATTTTCTTTTTGCTTTAGGTCGTCTATCTAATCCCAAGAGCTAATTTTTAAATATATTAAAAATGTTACGAAGTGGGGAGAAGTTGAAAGCTAAGGTACCACGCGTCCGTGCACATCCTGTACCGGGACGATTTTCCGACCGGGTTCATTTGCATGGACTCACCTAAGAGCAACTCCAGCAGCAACGCCATCTCACCCGCCATAGCTAAAATGGAGGTTTTGGGACCAAAGACACGCTCCAGCAGAACCTGCATCTGAGACGCCAAAAATGGAGGCCTTCCATCCCGGCTGCTGCACACGCCAAATATGGCGAGAGCTTGGAGACCCGCCATCGGGCAACGATTCCCTCGGAGCCTTCCTTCCCACGTCTCCCTCATCTGCAAGCGCCACCAACCCAGTTCCTCCGCTGCTTCCGCGCCTACCTCGGTGACCTTGCGCCCGACCTCGCCGCCGGGAGAGGGAGCTCAGGGGGAAGGAGCTTGGGGGAGAAGAGCGACGCCGGGGGGAGGGGAGCTCCGCTGGGGGGAGGGATCTCGGGGGAGGGGGGTCGTCGCCAGGGGAGGGACCTCGGGGGAGGGGTGGCCGCCGCCGGGGGAGCGCCTCTAGGGGAGCGCCGCTGGGGGAGGGGTATCGGGGGAGGGACCGCGGCTCGCCTCCGCACGCTGCCCGCAGCACGGCCAGAACTCGGCCCACCTCCCGCGGCCTGCCCCACCCCTGATCTGGGAGCGCCGGCGCAGCCCGAACTGCTCCAGATCTGGGAGCGGCGGCGGCGGGCCGAGCCCGCTCGTCCCCTCCCCTCCGGCCCACGAGTCCGGGCTCGCCGGTGATGAGAGGGGAGGAGACCGGGGAGGGGAGGGAGGTGGCGCGACCGGGGAGGTGAGGGGAGGGAGATGCACCGGGATGGGGAGGGGAGGGAGGTCGCCGGTGCGGTGGGAGGGGAGGGGAGGGGAGGGCCGTCGGCACTGGATAGATGGGGCGCCGGTGGAGGGTGGAAGAAGAGGTGTCGGTGGGATAGCTGGATAGGAAATGGGGATTTTGAGACATGTTTGATGTGCAAATAAATTCAAGGTTTATTTGGTATATATGTTGATGTATCATATGTATACTTTGGCATTTATGTTGTTGTTGATTTAACATTTTGTCTAGCAAAATTATTGATGTAGGAAAATTATCGATCTGTCAATATATATATATACATATATATATATATATATCGATTGTCATTTTTTTCTAGCCATTGCAAAAATATAGCCGTTCGAAAAATAGAGGTTCGAAAAATATCTATGACAAATAAAACCAGTAAAAATCTATTGGTAGTTATAGGATATTATTATCATATTAGAGAGGAGAATATGGAGGATGAAATATGGATGTTTTGCTGGAGTTATGGGATAATATAGAGGGGGAATTTTTATGGATGGCAATCCATATGGAGATATGGAGGATGAGTTTTAGATATTCTGCTGGAGTTGCTCTAAGCTTGCTCGAGCGAGTGTCAATGCATCCCACGCATGCAATATCCTATGGATCGTTTCTTACTTTCCTCCTAGATCTGGACTTACCACTACTTCCTTCATGTCACTTTGAAAAAGGCAGCACTTTGCTTTTGGTGTTGCTATTGTCCAGAAACCGACGAGCTAGTTTATTGGATCGTAGAGAAATATGGTTTTCTGTAGTATCTAAAGAACTTAATGCGTAAATTATAGACGCCAAAGCTAAAGTCCCTTTGCTAACCTGGTTTAATTTGACCACCAAGAACATTACCATTTTGTGATGCATTTCCTTCGACTACTTAATTCTCAACTTCATTTTACTCGTCAATCTCCGTTCGTGTACTTACTAGTACTATTAGCATGTTCATGCTGGTACAGGCTAGAAACCAAAACCGGTCATGGCTTAGTACGTAGTGCTGCCGTACGTAACATGGCACGAAGCTTTCGCATCCAAGAATAAATTGCATGCTAGGTAGCCCCAGTAATTGCCAACCAACGCAGACATGCAAAAACCGGGACAAGCGCCGAATTGACACTAGTTCATTCCAATTGATCGATCTGGCTTTTAGTTAGTTACCAGTGATGCAGCTGATCGAGGGTGACGTGCGGTGACCACCGTTGATTCCGCAACGTCGATCTCTACGGTAAGACAAAGCTAGGACACCATTAATTAAAGTGGTAAGACAAAGCCTAATTACTGTATTTGTGTAATACTATTTTGGTAGTCTTTTTTCGCCCTTTCTGCTAGTTTTTTTTCTTTTTTTTGGAAACTGCCTTTTCTGCTTGGGAGCTCAGCTTTGAGGTATCCTGACCTTGTTTTGTACACTCTATCCTATATACTTCCATGAAATGGCAAGCTTTGCCGTTTCCTCGAGAAAACTTTACTGTATTTGCAGTTAGCTAGTTGTGGATCCAAAGATAGTGACGCCATAATATGCTATTGAAAATAATGAGTACGCAAATTTATATTGTGGAAGAAGTCTATAAGACAGATATAATGACACTATTTTTTTTAGTATCAATATCTGTGTAAAGTCATATATATGTGTGTGATAAAAGTTTTTAATTGTTGACCAAAGGGATCTCGTGGCGAGACATGTCCTTGTGGACAAACAGAATATTTGTAGTTAAGTAATTCTTAATCCTATAATACAATAAGAGAATGGTTTTCTAGACCTAGATCCAACAGCTTCTCCTTCGTCATCGTTGGATCCATTTTAGTTGACCTAGAAATTAACGTCTGGTTTAGTTCAAATACACTGCAATTACTCTATTTAAGTAGCAAATAGTATTGAAGTACGTGCAATATGCAGCTTATTTTATTCGCGAACTGCATCGATATAATAAAAAATTCGTAGGAGCACTGTTCCGTAGGCTTCTTAACCTCAAGTACGTCTGCATGGAATTAGCTCTTAGCATGCTTAACAGGAACTCGAATCTCAAAACGAATTGACGGTGGACCATGATCTTGGAGATTTGTTGCATCGATCCTATGTTGAAAGGTGTGTGCTAGCTAGACCGTGACGTCCGCACGATTAACCAAAGTTTAGGATTGTGCCAAGACGCCAAGTCTCCAACCAACTCTTAGAGTTAGTCTGCGGTTGAGATGATGTGCTATATGCAACATTGTGGAATCTAATTAGTTCGTGAAAAATTTTCTAATCCTAGCAAGATGTCTAACTGTTAACATCTCGACTCAAGATGTGTCCACCTAACCGTTTTATCCAATGACTTCGGAAAGCGACTGCAATGCTAAATGGACCCTAACTCTACCAACACTACTCACTAAACACATGTCTAATACTGCACTCAATCGTATGTAGATGCTTCTCACACCATCTAAGTGATGAGGGGTGTAATATGTGTGTGGAGGTTGGGTTGAGGGGTACAGGATACAAAAGTGGCTCAAGCCTCGTCTCATGCAAGATGCATTTTCTTTTCGAATAATGGATATGTCTTGTATCAGTATCCGAACAATTGCGAACACAAGTAGCCCAAAGGTTTATGCACTAAATAGGAAAATCACGTGGGGGACCCTTTCAACTGCCTTGTCGTGCCTGCCGAGGTGAAGCACTCTCTGTTTCTAAATACAGCCCAAGACATTTTTTCCCCACGGAGCAGATACAACTTAAGTTCCGGTCTAAAATATAAAGTATATTTTATTTGTTTAAGATAGAATTTTAATCAGTAATTACTCTATTAAATATACTTGATACAAAGTCATAATCATAAGTAAGTACTTCTAAATACGAATCTAATAACATCATTGTATGTCACATAAACAACATACTAATGGAGTAATTATTGATCAAATCATTATTTTAACCAAACAAAATATACATTACATTCTAGGACGGAAGGAGTAAGAAATTGTCTATTTCTCAGTTGACTAAATTTTCTTAACTCTCAGTTACTTTTTAAAACTTTTGGATCAACATCCAATCATTGTCATCCTCACCTCATTCTAGTATAACCTACGGACTAAAAATTGTACTAACTTTTTACTAGAATAATATACTTTCAGAAAGGTAATTTTAGACAAAAAATTTATAATTTTAGATGATTAAGATTTATAAAAATTTCAGATAACTAAGAATTAGCGAAAAACAAAAACATAATTGATGAAAATGGCATAATTAATTGATATGCGTGACAGGGACTGGGCACATTTCTAAACTCTTAATATTTGCATACGTGCCCTTGGTAACTCCCCGAGAACGGGACGAGAAGGGGAAACGTGTTACTGTCACCCCGTGCAGCCCACGAGGGCCACTAGCAAACAAGGTGCGGCGAGTCGGTTACGATGTGTCGCCAGAGCCGTGAGACGCAATTCCAGGACAGCCACCAGCGAAGCAACGGCTTCTGCACGTCAGACGCGAACCGGAACAACTAAAACGGCCACGAAAATTAGGCGCCGGTCTCGCATCTACCAATCGGCACCATCTGCGTCCTGAACGGGCCACATACGATACGTGTATGTATCTCTGCATGCACTGATGCACACGTACCTCAATCTTGTTGAGAACGTCGCTACTTTGTATCTGCATATTTTCCTTCTCTTGGACTCGTACGTGGAATTAACAGCAGTTAATTATGTCGAATGAAGAACAGCGTACGTAGCTTGCGATCGCTCGCATTCTTTTACTTGTTGCACTGACTTTGGGTCGTGACTCATGATCGATGTAGATTAATCTGGCCGTGTGTCTGCCTTTAGTTTACCACTTTTAGTTGATTGATTACTAGAAAAGATCGTGGCCTTTGTGTAAGATGCCACTATGTCTTGCACCCTTCCTCGCATCTCTCCGGCCCCTAGCCTTCCCTATATATCAATGCTCCCATACACGGACATGTAGCTCCACACGGTTGATCAGAAAAGCAAGCAACGTTTTCCCCCTAATTCTACGCATCACACACCACACGGAAGAGCTGCAACTTGGAGTGGTCGATCGAGAAGTGTACTACTACACATAGCAAGCTTGATCAGCGAAGGCATATACTACGTAGTATAATTCAGTCTCTGATCTTTGTTTTTGTTGGAGAAAGTGATTGGTACTTGTGATCTGCCGATCGATCGATTGATCGATCATGGAGTGGAGGGACAGTTTCTTGGACCTGATCCTGATCCCGCTCAGCCTCCTCCTCCCCATGCTCTACCACCTCTGGCTATGGCGCGCCGTGCGTCACCGCCCGCTGTGTACCGCCTTCGGCGTCTACTCCGCCTCCCGCCGCCTCTGGGCCAGTAGCATGATGAAGGTACCTAGCTACACATATAGCTGCATTCTTACCTCAAGCAGTGCGTGTGTGCGTGCAAGCTAGAGTTGGTGTCGTACGTGTCGCGATTGACATATGTTTGCCGGCTCGCCGGCTCGCCGTGCGCGTGTTGCAGGACAACGAGAAGAAGGGGGTGCTGGTGGTGCAGTCGCTGCGGAACGTGATCATGGGGTCGACGCTGATGGCGACGACGGCGGTGCTCTTCTGCACGGGGATCGCGGCGGTGCTGAGCAGCACCTACGCCGTCAAGAAGCCGCTCAGCGACGCCGTCTTCGGCGCGCACGGGGAGTACATGATGGCGCTGAAGTACGTGGCCCTGCTGCTCCTCTTCCTCTTCGCCTTCCTTTGCCACTCCCTCACCATCTGCTTCCTCAACCAAGCGAACTTCCTCATCAACACCTCCGCCTCCCTCTCCGACGCCGACCACGTCCTCGGCGGCCTGCCGTCCACCGGAGACTACGTCGGCGAGATCCTCGAGAGGGGGTTCACGCTCAACTTCGTCGGCAACAGGCTCTTCTACGCGGGGGTTCCCCTCCTCCTCTGGATCTTCGGCCCGCTCCTCGCCTTCCTCTCCTCCATGGTCATGATCCCGATACTCTATAACCTTGACGTGGTGAACGTCAATAGAGATTATAGCAGCGGGTGCGTCAACGGGAAGGTAGAGATGAATGGAAACGGCTGCATGCAAGTCTGATCGATGATCCAAGCAAGCAAGCAACAAGAACGGTTGAATCAAAGGAAGAGGAAGATGCTTCGATCAGTTTGATCTCTGCATGTCTTAATTAATATATGTATGTATGATACGGTAGCTAGACTGCCACATTGGTAGTGCATCCATATTTGCAACCGCAAAGCGTTCTAATCTTTCATACATGTGGAGTGTTCTTGTCACTGAGTGGGTTGAGTTGCTGATGCATGCATGTCGTGCTAGTTCTAGGAATCTTGACATGGAACCCATGCATGTAGTTGCCCTTTTCCGAGTGTTCCGTTTGGTTCATGACAACGTATGCCTGACGAGATTAAGATATGTTATAACTGGGCAGGTTCTGAGCTCCCTCCTTCTCCGGTGAATTCATTACGCCCGATCCGAAGCGGACGGCTCGGATGGAGGCGGGCGGGCGCGTCAAGCGCGCGTGCACCGTGGCCTGGGCCTGCGTGGGCCGATGGTGCTGCAGGCGGGCGCTATTCTGCTGGTAAAATTGGTGCTACGGATTTGACGATGACATGGCACCCGGTATCGTCAAGAAGGACAATACCGGCCCTGTGGACATAGAGTGGGCCAGGCCGACTACTCGGAGTCTGATTTCTACACAGGGACGCCTCATCGACTTGGAGTACAAGATAGGAACAAACATATATTCAGCAATCCCGGATTCTGTTGTAACTAATTAGGAAACCAATCTGTAAACCGATTCGGGCTTTTGTAACCCTACCCCAGTCGCCTATATAAGGTCAGGTAGAGATCTCTCGATCGGTAGGCTGATCATAAGCTTTTCATACGCTTTCATACTTTCATACACATTGCCCTAACAACTTTGAGATCTACTCTCGAAGGCTTACGGCACTTGGGATTCAAGCAATACCAGCCACCAAACACAGGACGTAGGGTATTACCTCTCCGGAAGGGCCTGAACCTGTCTAAACTTTGTCTCCCGTGTGCACCCATCTAGATCTACTGTGCTCACGCTGCCCCATATTCATTATTGCTGGGTATAAACACCGACAGCTGGCGCGCCAGGTAGGGAGTGCGCGCATAGATCTATCCACACAGATCCAGATGGGTTTCTTCAACAACAATGGCGGCTTCGTTCCGGGTAGCGTCACGAGATTCACTTCCCTAGGCGTTGTCCCTAAACTAGGACAGCTTTTCTGATTTGGAAAAGTGGACTTCATCGCCGATAAGATCGACAAGCTTCACCTCTGCTACTCGGCAACCCGCCGATCAATGGAGGCTTCACCAACTTCTCCACTCGGATTCACCCCTAAGTCCGCGCCTTCGACTCCTCTCTCCAGGGACGAGGCTACGTCGAAGTTGGATCTGCTGCTCGCACACGGGTTCTCACCCATCGAGCAGAGATCTCGACTGGTTGGTACGATTGAGTCTCTCCTCCCTGTCCTCGAGTATGACTCGGATGACTTCGAGAGCTCAGGTAGTCACCACCCTTCTCAGGAGGTCTTCATGGCCAATCCCGACTGGCTGGTCAACACGACGACCGGCCAATCCCCATCGCGAAGCAAACACCTGCTGAGCTTGAGGCCACTCGACTTCGCCTTCTCGCCAAGGAGGAGGCACTGGTCGAGCAGCAGACTAGGCTTGCTCGTCAACGTGACGAGCAACTACGCAACAACGACATGCGAGATCGGGGACGCCAAGTCCACAACACACTCCGCATGTGTGAAAAGGACGGTGTCCCGATATTCCCGCTTCCAAGTCACAACATCGTTGCCGCCACGATGGCGGCACACGCCATCAATATTCCCGAGGGCACCCCGGGTCACGACGAACTCCGTCGGCTCTGGATCCTGATGGAGGAAGCAGCCCTCCAACAAGCCGCGATCTCCGAGGACTGTGCAGGTTCCTCTGTGAGCGCCAGGAGCCGGTGCTCTCCACCTCCAAGGAACCCGCCAGCTGCGAAGGGCCATCGTGCTAACCCCGACCGTCATCAGCCAGCCGGATCAGTTCGCAACCGAGTTGGGCCGAATCGTGATGCGCGGGACACCATAGCTGCAAGAAACCGTGCCCGTCAGGGCGCGGACAAAAATGCCCATCGGACCGGGTCAGTCCAGAGCTGACTCAGATCAGACCGCAATGTGCGGAACGGTGATGCCGGACGAAACGCCCGTCGGGATGCAGAGAGGGACAACCACCGCAACCGCCACGGCGACAGCAGCGATCGCAGCGCTACTAGCCGTGGTCGCTCTCCAACCCCCTTTGGCATGGGGTACGCGAGCCCGAAGGCGTTCGATCCCTGCATCCGCAGCGTCATCTTCCCGTCACGATTCCGGATCACCGGCATTGATAAATACACGGGCGAGACTCGGCCAGATATTTGGCTGGCCGATTACAACACGGCGTGCAGGACTAATGGAGGCAATGACTATGTTGCAATTCATTACCCGCCCCTGTTTCTAGCCGACTCAGCTCGAGTCTGGCTTACCAGCTTGCCTCCGGGTTGTATCCAGTCATGGACCGACTTCGAGACTCTCTTCATGAACAACTTCCAGGGCACCTACAACTGGCCCGGGAACGCATGTGATCTCCACAGTTGCACCAAGGAGGCGGGCGAAACTCTCAGAGAGTACATCCAACGCTTTTCCAGAAAGAAGAACTCTCTACCGGATGTCCGAGAAGGCGATGTCATCACAGCCTTCTCCAAAGGTGTCCGTAGCACCGACCTCATCCACAAGATTGCACATAAGAATCCTCAGACTACGCGCGAGCTCTTCGACATCGCTAACAACTTCGCCACTGGCGAAGAAGATATCCGTAGCGCGATCAAGGACGATAAGGGAAAAGACAAGGCTCCCGAGTCCCCCAGAAGGGATGCTCGTCCCGAGTCGTCCAGGAAGAAACATCGGAAGCGCAAGGGCGGAGATTTTGTTGCCATAGCTGAGCACGCCTCGCAGCATCGTCCTCAGCATAGCAACGCAACTTTTGAAGAGATGATGAGTTAGCCGTGCCACTTTCATGGGCCAAAATCCAATCACGTTACGCGCGACTGCAATCTCTTAAAGAACTTGAACAAGCCTTTTGTCCCCAACCGGAACAAAAAGGAGCCTCCTTCGAAGGGGGTGGCGAGTTCTCAAAGGAGACCGCATGTCTGATGATATTCGGTGGACCCAATGGCTACGAGTCCAAGCGCCGCCAGAAGGTTACAGACCGGGAGGTCAACGCAGTGGAACCGGCCGTGCCCCAGTACCTGCGATGGTCCGAGTCCGTGATCTCCTTCGGCCGGTCGGATCACCCCGACTACATACCTCATCCCGGGAGATTCTCCTTGGTGGTGGACCCAATCATCTGCGGCTTTCGCCTCACCAAGGTCCTCATGGACGGAGGGAGCGATCTGAACATCCTCTACGTCAAGACCCTAGACGACATGAAGATCTCCCGCTCGGAGATCAAGCCCACCGGTGCACTCTTCCATGGGGTTGTGCCCGGAAAGATGGCAAGTCCACTCGGGCAAATCAGTCTGCCCGTCACTTTCGGTACTCCAGACAATTTTCGGACCGAAACCCTTACTTTCGAGGTTGTCGACTTCCCGGGTTCGTATCACGTCATCCTGGGGCGTCCTTGCTATGCCAAATTCATAGCTATTCCTAGCTACGTCTACCTGAAACTCAAGATGCTGAGTCCCCACGGCACAATAACGGTGCAAAGCAGCTTCCAGCACGCTGGAAAATTGCAACCTCGCTACGGCCCAAATCGTGGTAGTCGAGCTTGACAACCTCAAGTCGGCCGCAGTCGAGGAAGCGCCCCCCAGCCAAAAAAGCTTCAACGTCGACATCATTCCAGTCGGCACGGGACACCAAGTCGATTCAGCTCGACCCAGAAGACTCCTCCAAGACAACGCAGATTGGAACTGCGCTCAGTGATAAATAGGAAAGCGCGCTCGTCAGCTTCCTCCGCGACAACCGGGACATCTTCACGTGGACATCTTCCGACATGCTCGGAGTTCCGAGGGAGGCTGCCGAGCACTCTCTGAACGTTCGGCCAGACACCAAACCGGTCAAACAGCGCCTACGCCGCTTCGCTGAGGATAGACGTAAAGCAATAGGAGAAGAGATAGCCAAGCTTCTAGCAGCTGGCTTTATTAAAGAAGTGTATCATCCTGACTGGCTAGCGAACTCAGTACTTGTTCGCAAAAAGAATGGAAAGTGGAGGATGAGCGTTGATTATACTAGCCTAAACAAGGCATGTCCCCAAAGATCCATTTACTCTTCCTCGCATCGACCAAGTGATTGATTCCACGGGCGGCTGTGAAATTTTATGTTTTCTCGACGCCTACTTGGGCTACCATCAGATCAAGATGCAGGAGGATAACGAGATCAAGACATCTTTTATCACTCCATTCGGACCCTTCTGCTATATTTTCATGCCTTTTGGTCTGAAGAACACTGGTGCTACGTACCAACGGTGCATGCAGCGCTGCCTCCAGACACAGATCGGCAGGAACGTGCAGGCCTACGTCGATGATGTGGTGATCAAATCTGAGAAGAAAGAAGACCTCCTAAGTGACTTGGGAGAAACTTTCTTCAATCTTAGGCGATTCAGCATGAAGCTCAACCCTGAAAAATGTGTGTTCGGGGTCCCTTCGGGCAAGTTACTTGGTTTCATCGTTTCCAAACCCGGAGAAGGTCAGTGCCATCATCAAGATGGGCCCTCCAAAAGGCCTCAAGGATGTTCAACGGCTTACCGGGTGCATGGCGGCCCTCAGCCGATTCATCTCCCGACTTGGTGAAAAGGCACTGCCTCTCTACAAGCTCCTGAAGAAGTCGGGCAACTTCACATGGACATCTGAGGCCCAAGACGCCTTTGACGGGCTAAAGAAGCTCCTGACCACGTCCCCGATACTGGTCTCCCCGATGCCCAACGAGCCGCTGCTCCTTTACATCGCAGCGACCACCCAGGTGGTCAGCACCATTTTGGTCGTCGAACGCTCCGAGCCAGGCCACATCCAGAAGGTTCAGCGCCCGGTCTACTTCATCAGTGAATTACTGGCCGAGTCCAAGGCGCGGTACCCACAAATACAGAAGATCATCTATGCGGTATTCATTACATCTTGGAAGTTAGTCCATTACTTCCAAGGACACCCGATCACCGTGGTCAGCTCCTTTCCAATCGCCGATGTTATCAACAATCGTGACGCTATGGGAAGAATCACTAAATGGGCAATGAAACTAATGACATTCAGCATAGTTTACGTCCTCCGCATGGCCATCAAGTCTCAAGCTCTCCGAGTGGACAAAAGTCCAGACCCCGTCCTCTGTCATCGACCTCGAACATTGAACACTCTACTTCGACGGTTCCCTAATGCTTCAGGGCGTGGGGGCTGGTGTTGTGCTCATTTCTCCGAAAGGAGAATGCTTCAAATACGTGCTGCAGATCCACTTCCCGGCATCCAACAACGTCGCCGAATATGAAGCCTTACTACACGGTTTACGCATTACAACCTCACTCGGGATCCGCTGGCTCTTCGTCCGCGGGGACTCCGAACTGGTGGTCAGGCAGGTTATGAAGGACTGGTCATGCAGAGACCCCTCCATGGAAGCCTACTGCCCAGAGGTACGCAAGCTCGAAGCCAAGTTTGACGGCCTCGAAATTACGCACGTCCTCCGACGAGACAACGAGGTTGCAGATGCACTCGCCAAGCTGGGGTCTAGTCGGGACATCGTCCCGGCTGGAGTATTCCTCCAAGAGTTGCGTACCTCCTCCATCAAGGCAGAGACAGCACCCAAAGCCGAAGAACCACAATCCGAAGAATCTGATAGCACTCAGCAAACGTCACCAGCGGTCTTAGTCATCATTCCCGACTGGACGTCGCCTTTCCTCGACTACCTCCTGCGAGACACCCTCCCGCCAGATCAGACCGAGGCACGGCGTATTACTCGGAGGGCCAAAGTATACGTCGTAATCGAAGGGGAACTATATAAAAAAAGCACCTCGGGCATCCTCCAGCGGTGAATATCTCAAGACCAAGGGAAGCAACTGCTACACGACATACACTCGGGAGTTTGCGGGTATCATGCGACGCCAAAGTCACTAGCTGGTAAAGCCTTCCGGCAAAGATTCTACTGGCCGACTGCCGTCTCTGATGCTGACCACATTCTGCGCACTTGCGAGGGATGCCAATACTTTGCCCGACAGACACACTTACCGACTCAGGCACTCCAGCCTATTCCGATCACCTGGCCTTTCGCCGTTTGGGGGTCTGGACATGGTTGGTCCTCTCAAGAAGGCTCCCAGGGGCTACACGCACCTTTTCATCGCCGTCGACAAGTTCACCAAATGGATTGAAGCCAAGCCGGTCACCAAGATCACTGCAGAGCGGGCCGCCGAATTCTTCCGGGATATCGTCTTCCATTTCGGCGTCCCCAACAGCATCATCACAGACAATGGCACTCAGTTCACCGGTGGCGCCTTTCTCAAATTCTGCGACGACTATAACATTGGCCTCAACTTCGCCGCGGTTGCACAACCACGCACCAACGGGTAGGTTGAGCGATCCAATGGCCTGATTATGCAAGGCATCAAACCTCGGATCTTCCAGCGCCTGAAGAAGTTCGCGGGTACGTGGGCAGCCGAGTTGCCCTCGGTGCTTTGGAGCCTGCGGACTACGCCCAACCGGTCAACCGGCTACACACCTTTCTTCATGGTATATGGGGCCAAGGCCGTGCTCCCGACTGACTTGGAATATGGGTCTCCGCGCATCCGTGCTTATACCGAGGCCAAGTCGGAGGAAGCAAGGCAAGATGCCGTTGATCAGCTTGAAGAAGCGCACGAGGTCGCATTCCTGCGGTCAGCAAAGTATCAGCAGGGCCTACGACGTTAACACAGTCGGCATGTACGTGGTCGCTCGTTCAACATTGGTGACTTGGTCCTACGCCGAGTCTAGTCCAACAAAGACCAGTACAAGCTCTCACCACCATGGGAAGGGTCGTACGTGGTCACTGAAGTACTGCGCCCGGGGGCTTACCGACTGAAGGACAACGACGGCAACATCATCACCAACGCATGGAACATTGAACAGCTACATCGCTTCTATGCTTAAACTTTTTTATTCCAAACATATTAATAAAGACTTTTGTCGCTCCACTTGAAAACAATTCTCGGGTTTCCCGACTGGCCCTGCTACGCACGCTCACAGCCACGCATAGCGGGCACTCAGCCTTTACACCCTCCGAGTGCGCTCAGTCGCACTCGGGCTTTTTTCTTTTGAACAAACTATTTTAGTACTGTGTATACAGTCCGGCGTTAACTCTCTACTGTCGATCGCCGGTTTACGCCACAACCCTACGCTACATGAGGAACAACCCACGGCTAATCTCTACGCAAGGGAGGCTACAACGGGTTGGCAAGAGCACACACAACGGATTAACATACATACGGACGAATCTTTTGCGACAGAAGGAAATTGATAAACTTAAAAACCAAGTCTGTTACAAAAACATACATAACCAGCATCCACTCGGACAGCTGACCTACATATGTTGAGTGTTTTTCTACAGACCGGCGCGGTCAATAAGGGAGTTTGCCGTGCCCTCGATTGACTTCATTAGCTCCGGACGTCTTCGTCGGGAACATCGGCGGCGTATCCCTCCCCAATCACTTCCATGTCAAGTAGCGGGTAATGCGACTTTGCCACTGCAAGCGACAGCATGGCCCCGGATCGCGTCGCGTCCGACAGCAGACACTTCGTCTTGTCCGGCACCTGCCGAAGACGTTCTGCCACCACGTCCGCATGGTCCGATACCGGGTTGTCCTCCTACAGGGTGTTGCAAGCTATGCGACCCGTCGCCTGCAAGGACTCGGCCAACTCACCGACTTTCTTGAGACGGCTTTGGAAGGCTACAGAGGCAGAACAGGGGCGTAAGCAAAACGATCAGCGGACCCCGACCGACTAGCACCCGAGTCAACAACTTACCGGCATCGGAGTCTGCGGCCCTCTTGTTCGCCGCCTCGACAGCCTCCAGAGAGTCTGTGGCCCTCTTGTTCGCCGTCTTGACAGCCTCTAGAGCCCGCCTCAGGCTGCCGTCCATGATGGCCGCCTCACTCTCCAGGTGCTTCACGCGAGCCCTCTCCGCCCCGAGCAACTCCTGAAGCTTGGAGGCCCTGTTTTCGACGGAATCAAGTTCCCGAACACGGGTCTTCATCGCCTCAAGCTCTACCTTGAGCTTAGAGGCCTCGTTTTCAGGAGCTACAGAAGATATGTCAGCACGGCAATAAACAAGAAGCAACCAAAGGGACTCAGCTTCCTTACCTTCAGCTCGCACAGCTTCCTGGGAGAGGTCCCTCCTCAGGGCGGTGATTTCAGCCCCTCGCTTACGGGCCACGTCCTCTGCCGCCTGGAGGCTTCCCGTCAGTTTGTCCCACTCGGCCTTGCGGCGGCCGAGTCGGTCAAAAACCGACAGCTGCTCCTGAAGAAAGACGGTCTTGTCTTTCGACCGTCTGGTCAGATTCTGTAAAATATACCCAAGGAAATTAGCCACTCGGGAAGGATTATCAAAGACCCTCCACTCGGTCCTTCGAACCCAATAGAGGCTCGGGGGCTACACCCTCGTGCACCTAGAGTGAAATTTACAGAATAAGCAAAAGACCCTCCGCCCAACTACTCTAGTCGACCAAAGGCTCGGGGGCTACACCCACCGGGTGCACTGATCATGCACTCGGAGTGAAATCTATGAAATACACAAAAGCATCCTCCACCCGACCATCCCAGTCGGCCGGAGGCTCGAGCGCTACTCCCCAGAGTGCACCATTGATGCACCTACAGGCGAAAAATAAAACGCAGAAGTGCAAAGGCCAAAGTCTTACCTGCATCAGAGGGCGCAGTCTGCCATTCAGCAGGTTGGCACCCTCCTTCGCCGTCTCCACCAGAGCCGGGAGTATCTCTCCGAGTTGGTTGGTGACGTCCATCACATCCTCCATTCTTCCGCCTCCCGGACATCATCGATCTTCCAGAGGGTTCGGCACGGCCGCGCGGGATCCGTGTATCGGATCCGAAGCGGCCAGATCGCCAGCTCGGAGCCCGGCAGTGGAGGCAGAAAAGATTTATCTCCCCCATCGTGGACGGCAGTTTGAGACCGTACATGCGGTCCGGTGGGGCGGTTCCCGCCGGACTCGTGCCCGCTTCCTCCGGTGCCCCCGAACTCGGACCCGCGTCTCCTGACGTAGCCGGGGCTGGCGCTCCAGCGGGGGACTCCTCCAGCTGAGGAGTAGAAGGCGAGGCCGAGGACGCGCCGTCTGGCCCAGGAGAAGGCCGCGGGGATGGAGTCATAGCCGCCTTCGGAGGAGACGAAGGCCGGGCGTCTGGTCCCGGCTGGACCCCGGGGCACTCGATGATGCCTTCGGGATGTCTCCCATCCTTTGTGACGAGGGGAGCCCATCCGGGTAGGCCCAGTGCCCCGGGTCGGCCCAACAAGCTTGGGTAGGCCCACTCGGATGAAGGCCCAAGAAAGGCCTGCAGTAGTGCAACGTCCGGGTGCCATCAAGACAGGCGTTACAACTCATCAATATGAACGTTTCAACCGGCATGAAGACTGGCGTTACTTGGACAGTTACAGCATGTAAATGTCTCATTTAATTTAGGCAGTTATTGTAGCTAGCCGAGTGACCGAGTCGGCTAAATGCCCAAGTCTATATAAGGTCGAGCCCCCCATGCAGAAGGGGCGGGCTGGTCTCTAGTTCTAGATTCATCTACAACTTCTTGTAACTCTTTTTCACGCAAGATCATCAAACATTCAGCAGGAGTAGGGTATTATCTCCATCCTTGGAGAGCCTGAATCTGGGTAAAGTTCTTGTGTGCACCGCCTAGATCTTCCATACACGCTTTCCCGACAATCCTATTACAAATGGATATTGCCACGAATTCCCCGCGATAGTTGGCGCGCCAGGTAGGGGGCGCGTGCATCGGAGTCATGATCCAGGCGGGATCTTCACCTACGGCGGACAGCAAGCTCGTCGCCGGCAACGTGCCGATCATGGCACATCCCGAAGGCTCGGAGTTCACTTTCGGCAGCCTTCGTTTCGTCGCCGATATCTTCGGCCAACTACGTCTTCAAGATCCGCGTCCTTGCCCCGTGGAGGAAGTGGAGCCCGAGCTCCGGCTTGGATCTCCTTCTGCTATAGGCAAGGGCAAAGGACGCTCCCAGTTCGTTGCCATGGTGGGCGCCAAATCTCTCCTTCCCCTTCTGGATTCCGGATCCGAAGGGGACGAGAGTTCGCACAGCCATACCGCCTCGGCAGAGGTGTATGTGATCGGGGATGGCACCACCGACGGCACAGGAACGTCTGCTGCAGCGGCTAGGGCGGCACATGAGCATCTACATACGCCCATCGGCGGACAATCGGAGGCCGAGAGGGCCTTAGAAGCCTCTCGGCAAGCCCTCCTCGCTGAACGAGAGCGCCTTGACCAGGAGCGGGCGGCACTCGAGCAGCGAGAACGGCAACCGAATGATCCTCATGGTTCGCGCAGCCGCGCAAACCGGCGAACTTCTTCGGCTGCCCGGAGGAGCCGGGCTGCTCGGGCCCCTCTTTTCGGGCAAGTGCAGGACGGCGTCCCTGTTTATCAGACGCCGGCCCAGAACCTCTTTGCGGCTGCCGCGCTGGCCGACTCACTGCCGCCCCCGGTAGATGGTCCCGCGGCAGAAATTCAACGCCGAGTCGTCACTCTGATGAGGACGGCGGTAGAACAACAGCAGAACGAGGCCGAGTCGGTTAGCCACCGACTGGTCTCCCAGGGGGCTCGGAGTCGGCCTTCGGGGGCTCCAAGTCGCCCTGCCACAGTTGGATCGTCTCAGCCGAGTCGGTCCACAAACCGACCTGATGCTCGCCAGGAGATCAACCGACTCCAGGCTGAGCGACGACAAGCCGGCTCCCACCGAGCGAACGATGCCCGAGATGCTCGCGACGACATCGAAGGGCGGCGGGCAGCCCGGGTGCGGGCCGAACGACGTGCTGGCGAGTTCAACCAGCCGGGTGGCTCTGCATCCACCGGTCCGCTTTGCTTCAGCAGACGGATTCGGGACGAGCCTTTCCCGGATCGGTTCCGAATCGCCAGCGGCATCGACAAGTACGATGGCACAGCCAAGCCAGAAACTTGGCTTGCCGACTACTTGGTCGCCTGCAACATAGGAGGAGGCCCAAGACCCCTTCTGGTTTGCGGACGCGGCCTCTGGAGGAGACCCCTTATTCCTTAGGAATGGCCACGGGTTCCGCACGGCGATCCGGGTGGGACCCAAGGCCCCAGCGACCGGAGCGCCACGTGTCACCATCTGCGGCATTTGGTTGGCCTCCGCCAGCGGTTAGGGGTACCCTGGGCCCCATTTCGCCGACAGTAGCCCCCGGCCTTATCTCCCAGCGACGGCCCGAAGGGCTACGACTGGGGATAAGGCCTTTCTTCTTGGGCCAAGCAAAAGATGCCGGCCCATTCTGATGCGCCCTGCGGAGGGGCGCTTTTAACGCGGCGCTTCGTGTTGCGCGCGCGCTCGTGCGCGCGGGAAAAGCGCGCCGTTCCGGGCGGTTGCGTGCTCCGGATTTCGCGCGACTGCGAAATTACTGCCAACGGCAGTAAATTGACAGCCCAGGATTGTTTTTTGGAAACCGCCGGACGGTTGAACTTCTGCGGTTTTTTCCCTTTTGAAAAGAAAACCACTTCTCACTTTTGAACTTTTCACCTCCTTGCGCAAACGCTCTGTCTCCCAAAGTACTTGCGCTTTCTTCGTCTTCTTCCTCCCGCCGCCGCCATTTTTGCCTCCCGAAAGCTTTCTCCGCCACCAATTCGCCACCATAATGACTCGCCGCAAGACCCGGCAGAGCAGCTCCCCGACCCCGAGCTCGCCTAGCGTGCTCCAGAAGTCCCGCCTCCTCAATGAGGAGGCGATGGACAAGGTCCGGGGCATCGTGGTGCCGGAGGGCCGTCCGAACCCGACGGTGGTGCGGCCGGCGACGTACCCGCCGAACCCGCGGGCGAACGAAGCGGTGATCTTCACGAGCTTCCTGGGGGAGGGACTCCTGCCGCCATTCTTGGCGTTCTTCATGGAGGCCCTCAAGGATTATGGGGTCCACCTTCTCCATCTCACCCCCAACTCCGTGGTGGTGCTGGCGATCTTCGCCCACCTCTGCGAGATGTTCGTCGGGGTGATGCCGTCGGTGGCGCTCCTTCGGCATTACTTCGTCCTTCGATCGGTCGGGAGGACGCGGGGCTCCGGCCGAGCGGAGGTCACCGGCAGCGCCAACTTCCAGCTCCGGGGAGGGAAGGAGGCCGATCTTTACATTCCGCAGATGTTGCGGAACAAATGGGACGATTGGCGCCAGCAGTGGTGCTATGTCAACACCGACCCGGCGACGGAGCTGCTGATCCCGGAGGCGCCGGCGGAGCACAAGAAGACATGGGAGTACATGGACCCGAGCGACAAGGAGCTATTTTTGGCGGTGGCGCGCATCACCCAACTTCGGGAGTTGGGGCTGACGGCCACCATGGTCGTCGGCGATTTCCTCCGACGCCGGCTGGCGCCGCTACGGGAGCGCGCGCGACCGGCGTGGACGTACACCGGCGACGATGACTTCTGCCGGACGGAGGTCGGCGCTGGCAAGAACCTGACCCCTGCTGCGGTGGTGATGTTTCTGAAGGCGCTGCTCGGGGTTCAAGACCCTTCGCAGGCCGAGCTCGCCCGGCCGGACCTGCCACTCTGCGTGCATGCGGACCGGCAGAGTATCCTGGACATGATGACGGTGTGCGACGCGCATGGCTTCGTGTCCGCGCCGAGAGCTGGCCCGCGCGCGCCGGCTGGGGGCATTCGGATCTTCTCAGATGAAGACGAGGTGCAGGCGCGGGCGGCCAGAGCCGCGAGCGCCCCGGCGGCAGATGTTGCTGCCGACCCCGCCGACCCGAAGGGCAAGGGGCTAGCCCCGCCACCTCCGTCTCCACCACCGCAGGCGCCGGCGGCGAAGAAGAAAACGACGCCGAAGCCGACCGTGGCGGGAGATGTCGGGCAGGGAAGCTCTGCCCATGCCGGCCTCAAGTTCGGGCGGTGGCCTTCTGCGCCGCCTCCGCCGCCCCCTCCACCCGCGGGCCCTCAGGCGCCGGGGAATGGAGGCGGCGGCTCGGGGCGAGGAGCCACTGGGACCGCGCCGACTGGAAGCTCGCCGGCGGCCGGCGCGGACGCCGCCACCGGACAGAAGAGGAAAGACCCGCCGGGGTCCTCCGACCCGGACTCGGTCGTCCCGAAGGGCAAGTGGCGGTAAGAATAATCCTCACCTTTGCCTTATTTTGTCTATGTATCGTGCTCGGGTGCTGAGCCCGAGCTTGGCTCTGTTGGTTTTTTAGGGCGAAGAAGTCTAAGCTGTCCCCGAGCCCGCCGGTGGCCCCGAGCGCTCCGGTTGCCCCGAGCGCGGGCGGGGACGCGAGCGCGGGCGCTGCCCCGAGCGGCACCCCTGCCCCGAGCGGTCCTGCGGCGCCGGCCCCGACGTGCGCCGCTTGCCCCGAGCGCAGTTCCGTCCCCGGCCCGAAGCGCTCGGGGAAGGACTGTCCGAGCCGGGACAGCCCACCTGAAAGCGGAGGAGGCGCCGCCAGAGGCTCCGAGCGCCGACCCAAAGGAGCTGGGCGCTGGCCCGGAGGAGGAGCGGGAGCCAAGTGTCGCCGCGGCTGAGGAGCAGGCGGCGTCACTTGAGCAGGAGCCACGCACCGCCGCGCCTGAGGAACAGGCGGCGGGGCGTCAGCAGGAGCCGAGCGCCGCCGATCCTGAGGAGCAGGCGCCGGGGCCCGAGCAGGAGGCGGTCCCCACGGAGGAGACCGAGAGCGTTCGGCCCGAGGAAGGGGCCGGCGGCTCTAACGCTGCGGAGTGCCCCGAGCCTCAGGAGGAGGAGCTCGGGGGCTCTGCTATCATTGTGCTACCGAGGGGGCAGCGCGCCACGCGCCGCGACGAGGCACCCCGGGTGATCCCCCCCGGAGTGTTCGACGCCGCGCGCGCGGCCCTTGACAAGGTCCAGGAGGACTTCACCGCCAAGGAGAAGACTTTGGCGCAGAAGGAGGCCTCACTGGAGGATCGGGAGGCTTTGCTTGCAGAGGCGGCGGAGACCCTTTCGAGCCGCATTCGTATTGCCAAGCGGGAATACGAGCGGGACATGGACAACGTCGCTCACCAGCGGGAAGCCTTGAATGCTCTGAAGAGGGAGCTCGTCGAGAAGGAGAACCTCCTTAATGAGCGAACCTCCCGCCTCATCAACATCGAGGCCCGGGTGACCGCGCGGGAGCAAGGTTTGAAGCAGCGGGAGAAGGACGTTGCTGACGCGGAGGCGCGGCTGGAGAAGCACGCTGCCGAGGCCGACCGACGCGACGAACAACTCACCCTTCGCAAAGGTAACATCGAAGACCGGATGACCTCGCGCGAGGAAAGTTTGAAGGCGCGGGCCGCCGAGGTTAAGCGACACGAAGAGCAGCTTTCCCTTCGCGAAAGGGAAGTCGAAACGAAGGAGATCGCGCTCACGAAGCGCGAAGGGGACCTGGAGAAGGCGACCAATAAGCTGGATGCCGAAGTCCAGGGCCGCGTCGATGCTGCCCGTGAAGAGCTTGCCAAGCAGATGGCAGATCTCCGCTCCCAAGTCCAGAACTCGAGGGGCGGCTCGAGGACTCGCGCGTTTCCAAGCGCAGCCTCCAAACCAAGCTCCAAGAGGTGGAGGAGGCAAGGAAACGCGAGCGCTCGGAGGCCACCGCTGCATGGGAAAAGGTGGAGGAGGCCCGCCTCGGGCTGCTTGGCGAACGCACGGAGCATACGCGCCTGATGAGGGACATCTTCTCGCAGGCTCGGAGGGCCATTCGGGCCGCCGGGCTCGGGGACGTCGCCCTGCCGGAGGGGCTCAAGGCCGATACCCCCGGGAGCGTTGCGCTGGGATTCCAACAAGTCGCGGAGCGCCTCGTCGGACTCGGGGATGCCATGACCCGGCGGCTTGAAGAAGAAGGCCGAGAACTGGCGTTCGCGGTGGCGGAGCACACCTTAGCGTGCTACCGCAGCCGCAACCCGAGCTTCTCGTTGGAGCCCGCCGCGCAAGGGGACGACGAGGTCGCCGGAGACGAAGCTCGGAAGGAGATTCGAACGGTGGCCGACCAGATCGCCCAGCGCTTCAACCGCGAGGTGGATGCCGGCAACGACGACGACGACCGCTCGGAGTAGCCTCTTCTTTGTTTTTCTTTTTCTGTTCTTAGTCCAGGGGATCGAAACCCCCTTTGTAAGAACTTGTGCCTGATTGGCAACTTTTTGTAGCGCAAAGAACTCCTGGCCGGAAGGCCTTTTGCTCCTTGCCTTCCTTTTATTGCATGTGTACTGGACTTGGCTCCAGCAGCGTTTTTGCTTTTGCGTTTGCAGGTTCTTTGCCCGGACTTGGCTCCGGGAAAGATTCTTTGTAATTTCAGACGCGGACTTGGCTCCGAACATCTTACTTTTGCAAAGTTATGCTCAGACTTGGCTCTGAACACTTCGCTTAGTTGCGATTTCAAGCGTGGACTTGGCTCCCGACGCTTTACTTTCGCAACTTTTTCCGTTCGAACTTAGCTCCGAACGCTTGTCATCTTCTTCACCTTCAGTGGCGCGTCTGGCTCTTGCTCGCGGACAGCCGAGGACGGCGCTCGGGACGGACCCGAGGCCCCCAGCCCCCGAGAGCTAGACGTGCCGCGTCTTGGACTTGTGTCGCGTGTCTGGCTCACGCTTGCGGACAGCCGAGGACGGCGCTCGGGGCGACCCCGAGGCCCCCAGCCCCCGAGAGCTAGACGCGCCGTCACTTGGAAGGACTCCTGCTCGAGCTTGGGATCAGCCCCCGAGCGCTCCTCTTCGGCGTGAGGCCCCCAGCCCCCGAGCGCTTGGAGGGCTGAGACTAAGGCTCGGGAGGTCAGGCCCTCGGGACCCCGGGGGTCCAGAGGACGAGCTCCGGACTTCGGATTTTTCCTGCAAATTCGTCCAAGACTTTGTGCAAAGACGATTATTGAAACAGTTAATTGTTAGCAAACGCTCTACCGACGACTGATAGAGTCGCATAACTTTGTTTCTTTTGATGGCTTTCATTTTTACGCGGCAATATTTCCTCATATCTCCCAAGCATCTCAAGGGGAACCGCCGGGCGCGTGCGCAAGCGTGTACGGTACTTGGGCGGCTCATTTGCCAGGCTGGCGCCCAGGGTTAAGGAACCAGGCAGGGTACCAGGGCTTTGAGCGGACAACCCGAAGTACTTTCCGCGACTTACGCCGATACCTTCAGGTAAACCCATTGTGACCTCAGAAATACTTGGAAATATTGCCGAGTAAAAACTATTTGCGAATATAGTGCTCGGAAGCTTTTTTAAAAATGGGGATAAGTGATCGGAAGCTTAGCTTAAGGATTAAGCTCCATGATTTATTGGAATCTTGGCACTCGGCCTCGATGATGTGGGCGGTACCCGGAGGTTTCGCCTTTATGAACCTGTTCACTTCATGAGCGATTATATAGCTTGACTAGCAAAAGAGGTGTTTTTCCACAGGCTCTTTCAAGACTTGCCCGTTTGTGGACCCCACAAGCTTTCGAGTCTACCTACCGGTCTCGAGCACGAGGAGTGATGCTAGTCGAGTGACCCGACGTGGGTAGCGCTCGGGGTTGCTGACCGGCAGAGCGCGAGTGGTCAGGGGCTTATTGGCCCTGACTCGGATGTGCTCGGGGTACAGCTAACTGCCCAAAGTCTTACAACCCGCGGACGGTCATTGGGCTAGCTCAACCGCTCGTACTAGGATCGGTGGGATCTACTTGCCGAGTGGGGGTTCGGGACCTTGATACCCGCCGGAAAAAGAACTCTTTTGAGAGCTAGCAACGGAATATTGATGTTGAAACGAGAATTCAATACTGCACAGGGGATTCTTATAAAGGGAATTTATCTTTATATTGATCATACCGCTATTCACATAGCTTGGGATACAAGGGAGCCCCCGAGTGTAGGTGCGAGCGCGAGGGATGCTCGGGCGACCTTTGGTCGGACTGGCGCTCGGGGTTAAGGAACCAGGCCGAGCGACCAGGGCTTAGGTGGCAAACCCGGAACTTCCCATGACTCACTTTCGGCACTCGGGGAGCTGACCCCAAAAGAAAAACTTACCCGGGCCATTCACGGGTAGAACTTTCGCAGGAGCTCGATGTTCCACGCGTTGGGGAGCGGCATCCCGTCTTCGGCAGCCAGCCTTACTGATCCTGGCCGGGTGACTCGGGTCACTCGGAATGGGCCCTCCCACATGAGAGAGAGCTTGTTCCTTCCTTCCCGCGTCTGGACGCGCCGAAGAACGAGGTCTCCGACTTCGAGCGATCGAGGCCGGACGCGGCGCTGATGATAGCGCCGGAGGCTTTGCTGATACCGGGCGGCGCGGAGGGCCGCTCGGCACCGGTGCTCTTCAAGGAAGTTGACGTCGTCGAGCCTGCGCTGGTCTTGATCTTCCTCCGAGTACGCCGCGACCCGAGGGGACCGGAAAGCGAGCTCGGAGGGAAGAACGGCTTCTGCCCCGTATACGAGGAAGAAGGGGGTTTCACCGGTCGCCCTGCTAGGGGACGTCCGGATCGACCAAAGGATGGCCGGGAGCTCTTCTATCCATCCAGCGCCGCACTTCTTGAGCCTATCGAAGGATCTTGTCTTGAGCCCTCGGAGGACTTGAGCATTGGCACGCTCAACTTGCCCGTTGGCCCGAGGGTGCGCGACGGAGGCGAAGCAGACTTTCGTCCCGAGGGCTTGGCAGTACTCGAGGAACGCGTCGCTCGTGAACTGCGTGCCATTGTCGGTGATGATGCGGTTGGGCACCCCGAAGCGGCTCATAATGCTTCGGATGAACTTGATCGCCGACTGCTTGTTGATCTTGACGACGGCTTCAGCTTCTGTCCACTTAGTGAACTTGTCGATGGCGACGTAGAGGTACTCGTAGCCCCCGACTGCTCGGGGGAACGGGCCTAGAATATCCAGCCCCCAGACCGCGAAGGGCCATGAGAGGGGGATGGTGTGAAGGGCCTGCGCCGGTTGATGGATCTGCTTGGCGTGGAATTGGCACGCCTCGCAGCGTCGAACCAGCTCGAAGGCGTCCTCGAGCGCTGTCGGCCAGTAAAATCCTTGCCGAAAGGCTTTACCGACCATCGTGCGGGATGATGAATGGCTACCGCACTCGCCCTTGTGGATGTCCACGAGCATGTCGTGGCCTTCGTCCCGGGAGATGCATTTCATGAGGATGCCGTTGGTGCCGCGCCTGTAGAGGTCTCCATCCACGAGCGCGTACCTTGTTGATTGCCGCGCTACTCTTTCTGCAGCGGCTTCGTCGTCGGGAAGGATATTTTCTTTCAGGTATCCTCGGATCTCGGAGATCCAAGAGGTGTCCTGAGAACAGATGGCAAGCACGGAGTACTCGCCCGGCGGCGGCCTGACGGGAGGATCTCCCACTGAAGGCGCCGCCTGGGTAGCCTCGCCTTGGCGCGAGGTTTCCCCTTCGTCTTGTTCGGCGGCCTCGACGGACGGCCGAGAGAGCCTTTCTTCAAAGGTCCCAGCCGGGACCGGCTCCCGAGAGGAGGCCAGTCGCGATAAGGTGTCGGCGACGTCGTTGTAGCGGCGCGGGATGTGCTGGAGCTCCAGTCCATCGAAGCGTCGTTCCAACTTCCTGACTTCGTTCAGGTATGCCAACATCTGTGGATCCGAGCATTGGTACTCCTTCGACACTTGATTGACGACTAACTGGGAGTCGCCTTTGACGAGTAGACGGCGGATCCCGAGGGATGCGGCGGCGCGCAGCCCTGCGAGGAGGCCTTCATACTCAGCCATGTTGTTGGTGGTACGAAAGAGCAACTGCACGACGTACTGGAGTGATTCACCTGTCGGGGAGGTGAGAACCACTCCAGCCCCCGCACCCCTGAGGGTTAGGGAACCGTCGAAGTGCAGGGTCCAGTGTTCGGTGTTTCCTTGACCCGGGCAGGCGGAGAGCTGCTCGCTTTCGTCTTCCGGTACTGGCGTCCATTCGGCGACAAAGTCGGCCAGAGCACGGCTTTTGATTGCGTGGTTGCTGACGAAACGCAGGTTGAACTCCCCGAGCTCGATGGCCCACTCGACAACTCGTCCAGTGGCTTCCCGGTTGCGGAGGATGCGCTCGAGGGGGTAGGCCGTAACAACCAAGACCTCGTGCGCTTGGAAATAGTGCCGAAGCTTCCTCGATGCGACGAGCACCGCATAGAGTAGCTTCTGGGCTTGAGGGTAACGCGTCTTGGCGTCGCGCAATACTTCACTGACGAAGTACACGGGACGCTGCTGAACACGCACCCGGGATGAAGACTCCTCGGGGCCAGCCCCCGAGCGACTAGCTTCGTCCCCGAGCAAGGCGGGTTGCTCGGGGTCGCTCGGGGCTCGGGGCCCTAAGGTACCTTCGGGAACAGAGTCGCTCGGGAGCTCGGACCCGAGCGCTCCGTCTATTCCACCGAGAGCCTCGCTCGGGAGCTCGGACCCGAGCGCTCCCCTTATGTCCCCGAGCGCCTCGCTCGGGAGCTCGGGCTCGAGCGCTCTTTCTGGCTGCTCGGGATTACCGCTCGGGAGCTTGGACCCGAGCGCCTTCACTTGGCCGGGGGACGCCGGGAGCTCGGACCCGACCTCCCGCTCGACCACGAGGACTGCGCTCACCACCCGGGGCGTCACCGAGAGATAGAGGAGCAAGGGCTCCTCGGGTCTCGGTGCGACCAAGACCGGAGGTGAGGTGAGATATTTCTTGAGGCCCTCGAGGGCCTGCTCGGCGTCGGGGGTCCACTCGAAGTGGCCCGACTTCTTGAGAAGCTTGAACAAAGGGAGGCCCCGCTCCCCGAGCTTGGAGATGAAGCGCCCCAAGGCGGCCATGCAGCCCGTTAGGCGCTGCACGTCCTTGAGACGAGCCGGCGGGCGCATCTGGTCGATGGCCCGGATCTTCTCGGAGTTGGCTTCTATGCCTCTGCTTGAGACTAAGAAGCCGAGAAGCTTGCCGGATGGAACCCCGAAGACGCACTTCTCGGGGTTCAGTTTCATGCGAGTGCCCCGGAGACTGTCGAAAGTCTCGGCAAGGTCCTCGATGAGCGTTTCCTCGCGCCTTGACTTGACGACGAGATCGTCGATGCAGGCCTCAATGTTGAGACCTAGCTGCGACTGCAAAGTTATACGCATGGCCCGCTGATAGGTCGGGCCAGCGTTTTTTAACCCAAAAGGCATGCGGACATAACAAAAAGTTCCCGCAGGGGTGGTAAATGAAGTTTTTTCCTCATCCTTTACAGCCATACTAATCTGGTGATACCTAGAGTAGGCATCTAAAAAACAGAGAAGATCACACCCTGCGGTGGAATCAACAATCTGATCGATGCGGGGTAAAGGAAAAGAGTCTTCTGGACAAGCCTTGTTGAGGTCGGTGTAGTCCACGCACATCCTCAGCTTGCCGTTGGATTTGGGCACGACAACAGGGTTGGCGAGCCACTCGGGGTGGAGAACTTCTCGGATGAAGCCGGCTGCGAGGAGCCTGGCGACTTCAGCCCGGACGAACTCCTGTCTTTCTGGCGCTTGACGGCGCACCTTCTGCCGGAAGGGCCGAGCGTCGGGACGCACGGCGAGGCGGTGCTCAATCACTTCCCTAGGGACCCCGGGCATGTCGGACGGTTGCCATGCAAACACGTCAGCGTTTGCCCGGAGGAAAGTGACGAGCGCGCCTCCCTATTTGGCGGCCAGACGGCCGCCGATCTTGACGGTCTTGGACGCGTCTTCTCCCAGGGCCACTTCCTTCACAGGGACAGAGTCATCGGGGGCAACTCTGACCTTGCTCGGGGGCGGACCCGGGGACTTGGGTAGCTCGGGGATGTCACCGGCGGCAGCGACTTTGGAGAAAAGCTGCTCGGCGCAGGCGACGGAGCCCCGGACATCAGCTGGCACCGTGATGGCGCCGCTGGAGCCCGGCATCTTGACTGTCAAGTAAGCATAATGGCATGCCATCATGAACTTGGCGAGCGCTGGGCGCCCCAAGATGCCGTTGTAGGGTAGCTCGAACTCGGAGACATCGAAGATGATGCGCTCGGTTCGGTAGTTGTCCTTGGTGCCAAAGGTGACCATCAAGGGCACCTGGCCCAGGGGCGTGGTGTAGCCGGGGGAGACGCCGAAGAAGGGCAGCGTCGGCTGCAGCTCCGCCCGGGGAACCGGTATTTTATTGAACACCTCGGGGGACAGGAGATTGAGCCCCGCGCCCCCGTCGATGAGCATGCGGGTTACCTTGATATTGCAGATGGTGGGGGAGACCACGAGCGGGAAGCGGCTCACGCCCGAGATGCTCTCGGGGTGGTCCGAACGGTCGAAGGTGAGCGGGATCTCCGACCACTTGAGGGGTCGCAAGGCGCTGGTGCTCGGGGTCGCCGAGCACACCCCGCGCGCCAACAGCTTGAACTGGCGGCGCGAGGTGGGCGTGAAGGCGCCCCCGTTGATGCACGCGACGGCCTCGGGCTCCCGGAATCCGAGATCGTCACCTCCTCCGCTAGGCTCTTCGCCGGCGTCGCGCTGGCGCTCCTCCCTCTGCTTCTTGTTCCTCTCGGTGAGGAACTTCACCGACCTGCACTCGGAGAGGTCGTGCAGGTTGGACTCGTGGATTGGGCACCACACGCCGGGGCCCCTCGGGGGAGCCCGGGGTGGCTTCCTGCCGTCGTCGGCCCTGCCACGTGGCGGCTTGCGAGGCTTGGCCTCTGCCGCCGCGACGGGCTCGGACTTACGATTCTTGCTCTTCTTGTCCTTCTTGCCAGAGGGACGCGAAGAGCCGGCGCCGACGACCGCCGATTGGTCGGAGCGCGGGTTGTGCCGGGCACGGGCCTCGGCCGCCTTGGCGCATTTGTCCGCGATAGCGAACAACTCCGCCGTGGATTGGACCTCGCGGGTGCCCAGCTTCTCAAGCATCTTTTCATCGCGAACCCCCTGAGTGAAGGCGATGATGACCGCTTGAGCAGATATCCTGGGGATGGTGTTGCGCACTTGACTGAAGCGCTGGATGAACTGGCGCAACGTCTCCCCCTTGTGCTGTTTGACAGCGTGGAGATCACTCTCCATGCCAGGACGCTCAAAAGTGCCCTGGAAGTTTGCCACGAACTGGTGGCAGAGGTCGTCCCAGGAGCGGATGGAACCGTGAGGGAGGTTCATGAGCCAAGAACGGGCAGAGCCCTTCAAGGCCATAGGGAACCAGTTGGCCATGACCCTCTCGTCTCCATTGGCGGCCTGGACGGCCGTGGTGTAGATCTGCAGAAACTCCTCCGGGTGGAAGGAGCCGTCGTACTTCTGCGGCAACTCCGACCGAAACTTAGTCGGCCAGGTGACGCGACGCAGATCTGCGGTGAAGGCCTGGCAGCCCGCTCCGTAGAGTGGGGTGGTAGCCTTCGCGCCCGGTTGGGCGACGGCGCGTGCCGCGGAGCGTGCACGGTCGGCGACAGGAGCGGAGGAAGATTGGCCTTCCTCGGCCCTGGCCTCGCGCTGGCGCTCGATAACGACGCGAGCATCTTCATTTTCCCTCTGCCTGTTAAGGCGATGGCGAAGATCCTGAGCGCCCCCCCGGGAAGGGGAGGCGACCGACTGGGGTGATTTGCCGCGACGGCCCCGCGTATTATCACGCGGAGGGCGCGGCCGTGCGGCCGCCGAAGGAGTGACGTGGGAGTTCCCGCGCCCCGAGGGGGCGTAGGAACTCCGGGCCGCAGCCTGGCGGCGGGCGGTGTCGACCAGGGCGGCCACGTCCTGGAGCCAAGGGCCCACTGGGGATGCGCCACCTACTGGGACAGGAGGATGCCGGAGAAGGACTTGGACCGCCTGTAGCGTACTTGCTTCCCCGGCATGATCGAAATTCAGCTGGCGGCGAACTGGTGGGACGGCACCGCCGGCAGGCCGATGGGCACCTCCTGCGCCCTCGTCCGCCAGAGACTCATGCCGAAGCCCGGGGTCGACCGCAGAGGGGCCGCCAGTCTTGCTCGGGTTCTTAGGCGAATCGTCGTGCTTCGAGGCGGAAGACTCCCCGTTGCCCGACATGGATGATGCAGGTTCGAAGAAACCCTAAAACTCCCCCTACCTAGCGCGCCAGCTGTCGGCGTAGAGACGCCTCTAGCGGTGGTCCGGAGGGACCCCCTTTGGAATTCGGCCCAGGGGAGTAGTGAGTTTCTTACGAGTCTTGGTGTGGATTAGAGTTTAGCGAGTAAACCCGGTGGCTAAGGATGTAATGACGCAAGGATTTACCCAGGTTCAGGCCACCCCGGAAGGCGTAATACCCTACGTCCTGCTTGTTTTTGTATATATGTGCGTATATGGCAAGTATGATGAGTTACAAAGGTGCGCACCGTTCGGTACAGAGTAACCTTAGAGAGATTTAACCTAAGGAAAATCGAACTAGGAAAAGAGCCAACCCTCTTGCATGGACCAGGCTCTCCCCTTATATACTTAGGGGAATACCACATAGGTCGGCAAAGGAAAATGAGCTGGACTGATACTGTGGGCGACGTGGGTGCAACTGGAAGCGCCCACACCTCTATTTAATGCGAACTGCATACTTTCGGCCGGGACGTCGCTTCACCGTATGTCGGAACAGGGGTTCTGACATCTTTACCTTCGGCGGGCCCCGTGGATGAAGACTTATTGTCCTCTTCTGACTGGGTCGGTAGAATACCCACTCGCGGGTCCCGTGGGTCAGCCTCTCAACCCGTGCAATGAGTTGCGCGGCGGCGTCCCCCATGGGGTAGAAAGGGTGACAGTGACAGGGCGTGCGGGGCGGCGCGCTTGGTTGGTCAAAGAATCTGTCAGCCCGGGCCCACCCTTCAGAGAGAGAGAGGGATAGCTATCAGAGCTTATCACCTGCACCAGTGGGACCCGGTCTGACCGTCATCATGCCCTCATAGGGCTTGGGGTTCCTCGTCGAAATGACAGGCATTAAATGCCTCCGCCAGAGCGGAAGCTTACTGGAGAAGCTGGGCGCTGGCCGACGTAGATGGGCGAGGGTCCCACCAGAGGACACGTCGTCCCCCGAGCACTCGGTCCCGAGCATCTTCCTTCGCTAGGAGAGGGCGCCAGCTGTCTTCCGGATGCCCCCGAGCAATCCCGAGCGCTCGGGGAGCACTTGCAGGGGAGCCCGAGGGAGAGCGCTCGGGAAGGGACCCCGAGCGCGCCCTTCGCCCTCTGGGACGCCGAGCGCTCGGGGATGGACCCCGAGTGCTCGCTCAGCGCGTGGGCCGTGGACTCCCGGAGGCCCAAGACCCCTTCTGGTTTGCGGACGCGGCCTCTGGAGGAGACCCCTTATTCCTTAGGAATGGCCACGGGTTCCGCACGGCGATCCGGGTGGGACCCAAGGCACCAGCGACCGGAGCGCCACGTGTCACCATCTGCGGCATTTGGTTGGCCTCCGCCGGCGGTTAGGGGTACCCTGGGCCCCATTCCGCCGACAAGAGCCATCAACCCATGGGACCAGAACACCATTAGCTTTTCGGTGTCAGCCATCAAGTCAGGATGGAGATAAAGTCGAGGGATATTTACTCCATACGATATCGCTAAATAACTTTAATATTATATGAACCTAATCTACATACAGAATGTTAATCCAAAGTTTCTACACCTTTCAGCGCTAAATCGGCTTTAGATACGGAGAGAACCAGCGAAAAAAAAATCGCCTCTCTTTTTTTTTCCTCACCAGCGGATACAAAGAGAAACGACGAAAACACAGGCAGAAAGAAAGGAGAATCGCCTTTCATTATTTTTTTTCTCGCCGGCGGCTAGCGTTCTGCTCTCAATTCGTTAACCTTTGTAACGACGAGTCTTGGTACACAAGCAACTTCTTTTTTGGGAGGAATGGTACACAAACATATGTACTAACGAATTCTGCGATGGGCCAGGAACTGTTGATCTGGGCTCAACAAAATAGAACAAGAGAAAGAAGGTAAAAAAGGGGAGAGAAACAGGCCGCGGGCTTCCAGCTACCGCCCACGTGGACTGAGCCGAGTTGGGCGCGATCCGGCCCATTATAAAACACGGCCTTTCGGCGAAAGGAAAAAAATGATCCTACCCGACCCAACAACCGTCGTCAACTACAGCGAGCGCCTCCTCGCTTCCTCCCCCTCGGCCCACCCACCCCACGGCGACGAGCTCTCTCCTCCTCGTCTCCTCTCCCCGCGTCGCCACCGCCGCGTCTCCGACTCGCCGCCCCGCGCTCCTAGGGAGTCGCTACCCCCACCTTCCAGGCTGCGATGGCGGAGGAGCTGGTGCTGGACACGGCGATCCGGGACTGGGTCCTGGTCCCGCTCTCCGTGGTGATGGTGCTCATCGGCGTGCTCCGCTACTTCGTCTCCAAGCTCATGCGCTCAGCGCCGGGATCCTCCCCGTCCGTTGACCCCAAGACCGTCAAGGAGGGGTGCGAAATCTCTCTCCCTTCTCCTCTCGCCGATTCCGTCCTGATCTGTTCCCCGATATGCTCGATCTGAGCGATCTGGATCCAGGAGTTACCTCGGCTTGCTTGGTCAAGAATTATGATATGTGGGACGGATTGTATGCCGTGGTTGTTGTTGTTGCTGATGCTTACCTGCTGTGGGTTTTGCTTCTTTGCAGGCAGGTGGTCATAAGGGCGAGGAACCTGAGGACCAGTGCGCAGTTCATCCCGGTCAAGGCCTTCAAGGCTCGCAAGCTTTATTACACCAACGGGGTAATTCCACTAGAAGCATCTGAGTTTTCTAAGCCCAATTAAGTAGGGATCTGTAGAGCTTAGCCTTCAACAGTCAGGACTCAGAAGAGAGAGTACATGAGCGGTATTGCGATGGAGGTCTCAGAGTGGTGGAGTTACCGGGTGGCCCGGGATTTAATTGATGATTGCTGATTATTCTGATTTGAATTTGACATGTTGCTTCTCGAAATGTTGGAACATTATCTTTGAGTGTATGGCTGTGTGACAATCTTGAGTGCATTGCAGGAAAGCGGATTACTTCATGTTCCTAAAGAAGATGCGCAGAAAGCTCAGGCGGCCATGTTTTCAGATCCAAACATGGCCATGGACATGATGAAGAAAAATCTGTCCATGATAGTTCCACAGGTTCAGTGACACGCAGATCGATTTATTTGTATCTTAATTACCACTGTACATTCTATTAACAGATTATTTCATCCTTTTGCAGACACTTACATTTGCATGGGTGAACTTCTTCTTTTCAGGTTTTGTTGCAGGTATGTGCTTTACTGTGTATACGACTATGATACTTGCTCTTTTCATATGTCCCATTTTCATTTATTTCATGCTGTTATAAGATCATCGCCATTAACTGCTAATTACAGAAGTACATAAACTTTGAAATAAGTGGAAATCATGTATATCATGTTGTTCTCATTGAAGAAACTTATGATATTCATCAAACATATGGACAGAAGTGCATGAGTAGATCCACATAAGCTTCCGTCTCGCTTACATTATGAAAAATGTACCCTATGCCTTGGAAATAACTGTTTAACTGCATCTTTGTGCTTCAATGGTGAACCTGTTACTGATGATCGGTGGCAAACTTTGCATATGAAATCTTGAGAAGTATATTTTGTGGTGCTCATCAACTGGCACAGAAATATATCGAAGACATTATGGTGTCTTCAGCTAGGCTATCAGCTGAAGTTTTCTCGTCTTTCTATATGCATCAGAAAATTGTAGTTCAAAATGTTCAGGTGCATCCGTTTTGTGATTTTGTACTTTTCACCGTCTTTTTGACTGTGATCATAGGATCTTTTTACAATACAATTCTAAAAGGAATATGGATTTTTAGGATTTTGAAGTTTATGAGAAGATCAAAAGGGTTGGTGGATTCACTGGTGGCTGATATATAGCCATATGCATTATCCGTTTCTGTTGTTCTTATGATTGTCTGTACACTTCAATGGCATGTGCTTAGCCTTGGACTCACGTATCTGCCAATCTCTTTTCAGCCAAAATTCCCTTTCCACTGACTCAAAGATTCAGGGGAATGCTGCAAAATGGGATAGACCTGAGTACTGTTGACGTGAGCTACGTTAGCAGCCGTTCATGGTGTGTATAAAGTTATTAGCTTTTTGTGTCAAGTAAGGAATGATCTAGGTTATGTAACAACTTACAAGGTCTAAATGCCTGAACAGTTTGCTGTTATGATTAGGTACTTCCTCAATTTATTCGGCTTGAGGGGTCTTTTCAGTCTGATCCTTGGTGAAGAAAATGGTTAGAAATACACTTTATCCCACTTGTACACAAAACATTGCAATATTTATGGGTTGTCTTAACTGCTCTCTGTTGTCTCCCGGAGATTTATGATTTGTGCATGGCATGCAGCTACTGATGATGCCCAAAAGATGATGCAGATGGGTGGTGGAATGGGCTTTAATCCAGCAATGGTACGGCACCCTTAATCTTTTAATGGAATTCGTGATGCTTACCCACATCTGATACATGTATACACGCTGGGCGCAACACTCGTAATTTCACATACATAAGATGATACACCTTTTTTTAATATATACTGCGCTTAATTTAACCTTCTCATAAATCAAATTGATTTAGTTTGAACAAAAGCTGTATAGCTTGAAGAAGCTTGTATGATTGATGTTTGAGTTATATTCAGTCTTGCATATATTGTAAAGATGAACTGTATAGTGAGGATGCTATTAATTAGAGACCTCCAATGGACTGTCGTTCAGCTTGCTTGGCCTTTCAAAATTGATTAAATGCTACTTCAGGTTTTCAGTTGCTTTTCAAGAATTCTGTTGTGTAATGCAAATATGTAGTATCTGCTTTCCTCTGGTTCTGTTGTGCCCTTTGATATAGGAAAATGATCAATTCAGCAATACACATGGTTGTGCTCTGTCGTTTTGTTGCCCGAAGTATCGCAATCTTATTGATGTTTTACAATTTTTTTTTAATTTCTGGTTTCACTGAGTGCCTATATGCATGCATGTTTCAGTGATTTATCTATACAGACTTAAGTAGCACAGAAATATCTGACCTTTTTCATTTGGCCATTTGCAGAGTTTGGGCGCAGAGAAAGACAGCCTTGATATCATCCAGCATGACTGGGCTTTACCAAAGATGGAGCATCATGCTGAAGAGGTGTTGAGGAAACTATTGAAGAAATGACCTGAATAACACCTAGGCTGCTGCAAAGCACTAGTACGTCTTACAAATTTTGTTTTTAGCTTGTTGACTGATCAGACAGTTTTACATCTGTGTATTATTATTTATTTATGAACGCTACTGATTACAAAGCTGCAATTTGTCTTGGTACATCAGCATTTCGGTACTCTGGCAGCACTAGTAGAAAAGGATGTATTTCGTAACATGTTTCTCCATAATGTATGGGCTGCTTTGGGTAATCCTGTTATAGTCTGTGCTACTGATTAAATCTGCCATGTTATGGACATGGTATACTGGTGCTGATAAATGGAGGATTCGTACTGGTGAAGCTTGCCCTTGGGTAAATTCAATATGATTACATAAATGTTACTGTTTACATACTGATGTAAACCTTTTATATTTTCTTACACTTCACCATGCTACATTGCTACGTATAAGCATCACCACGTAAACTATCCAATTACAGTAATAAGCGTGCGAAACAGGATTCACATGACAGGGTAGCTCGCGAGGAGCGCGATGCCGCACAGGCCGGACTTCACGCCGGTGTCGCGCTGCAAGAGCATGTAGCCGTTGTCGCCCCACTCGGCCCCCCACGAGTTCTTGACGATCCAGTACTTCTTCCCCGCGTCGGGCGTCTCGCCGTCGCCGCCCGCGTCGGTCGTCGTCTCGCCGTAGCCCACCACCGTGACGCCGTGGTTCACCTGGGCGGTGCAGGGCCCCGTGAACACCCCGCTGCCGTAGAGCTGCCACTCGAAGTTGCCGGCGTCCACGGCCACCGACACGGGCTGCGCCGCGCCCGCCCTCAGGAGGTCCAGCTCGCTGTTGGCCGTCACGTTCCGGTACCCGGTGATGCTCACCGTGCTCTCGTTCAGCTTCGCCGTCTGGCAAACGCCGTTCACCCCTGCGTGCATGCAAACCACAACAACGTCGCTCAAAGCTTGGACCTACAGATTCTTTACCTTCTCAGTGTGATCCATGGATGGATGGACACATGCGTGCCCGCGTGCGTACCTAGGTAAGGGTAGCTCGCTTCGGTCGTGAGGCCGTGGTTCTCCATGACGAACTCGAAGGCCCAGCTCATGAACCCGCCGGCGCAGCCGACGGCCTTGGCATCGCAGTCGACGAGCTCCTGCTCCGACAGGGACACCAGCTTGCCGTTCTTGATCTGGTTGATGCCCTCCATGGCCGCGACGGCGGAGAACGCCCAGCAAGAACCTGCGCACCGCAAATTTTCACAAAAAGGAAGCGTCATTTCCACCATTAATTTTACAGGCAATTCTTCCTAGATTCTTATTATCCAGTGATGGATGTCATCACACACCACAGTTCCCTTGGTTCTTCACTGGCACCACTGCTCCTTTCTTCCTCCAATCTACTGCCTTTGGTAGAGTACTATTATCACTCTCTTCAGGCATTGTCACCTATGAAAGATCATCCAAGACCACAAGATTTGTGTCAGATGCACATATCAGCATAGCATAAATAGCTCTCAATTGCCAATGTTCCAAGAGTCAAAATTTACCAAACACGTAATTTGAGAAAGAAACTAACAGGCGCCAAGGTGCTTGAAGTGTGCCTGGTTCTACGCGGAGCTCCGAAGCCCAGCATCTTGGCCCTGAACTCCTCATTCGTCAGGTCGGCGAACTTGTTGTCAGTCAGCGTATAGCCATTACTCCCCGAGTTAAACTCCTCAATCAACTCAAGGTTCTTCCTGTACACCTCAAACCGTCTCTGCTTCTCGCTCGAGTCGGTGTAGGCACGGCCATACTTGCTCATCCACTGCTCGAACCTCCTCAGCGTCGGATCATCGGCGCCTGCAAGAGCCGCCCAGATCAAGATGAGTAGCAGGAGAAGCAAGGACAGCCTGGCCATTGTTGGAGCTTGGCTTTTCAGAGAATTAATGTCAGCAATATATGCTGCACTGAGGTAGGAATAAGATAAGCAAGTCGTTAGGGACTGTTTATAATATTAGTTTATTTTGATTTTAGACCGTTTATCATTCAATATGTGTGATCTGGAGGTGTGCAAGCATGCACAACTGCATGTGATTTGTGCTGGAAAGAGCAATCGGGCACAAGGTTTTCGTTTGTGATGAGGTTACCATGTTTTCTGAAGATATAGCTAGTGTTTTGTTTTACTTGATACATAGATATTTGCAAACTCTTATTTCAATTAGTTACCTCCAGTTCATTGATTCATCATTCACCAGCAAACTGTATAGAATCACAATTAAAAAATCACCATTTCCATCATATGCTGAAAATGGAGAAACCGGCTTCTGCTGAATGTGCAGTATACAATGAACTGAAGCAACTGAACAGGTTTAAGAAGTTACAAGAAGGCAGATTTTTCCAATGAAACAACAGCTTGGTGTTCTTGAAGTTGTAAAGGTGCTAAATGTGTACAAATCATCCATTTGAATTGCCACTCTTCGGCGTCCATCTTTGCACTTTGGTAAGTATAGCAGCTACATCTAAGACAATGTACAGTGCACAACAAGAACAACAACTGCGCTAATGTCCAAGCCATGTAGAAGGTACTGGCTGAAACCTAGACTTGGCACTAGCTAGCGCTTCATGGTAATCCACTCGGCTGAAACAGTCACGGAAGTCGGTGAACAGCTTGTCGAACTCCCTCCATAATAATTTATATGATCTGGAATATGGAAATGGAAGGAAAAACTGCAATAGAAGATGAAACACTAATTTTCAGCAAGTATTGTACTGTGCTTATCAACATATCAAAAAGTGAATATGAAGTAATCTATAGTTCCCCTTATTTACTATTATGCTAGTACCAAACACATAAATATCACCATGCATCAGAGTAGGTATTGATGCAACTGAAGCCAGCAATTTCACCCGTTGAGTAATTTTTGGGTTTTATGTATCACTTGGATAAAAAGGAATTAACGTGTATTGTATTGGCATGTCGAAGTGAGGATACTTTTTTCGATTTTGAGAATATAAATACAACTAGGAAACAGCTATTACTTCTCCTTCTTGCGCGAGGTGTTTTAATAGCCAGAAAGTTTGCTGGTTTTCTTCCAAGTTGTCAATGACTGCAAGCCATATCTTCGAAGCAAGTTCATGTGCCTTTTCTCCTGTCCTGCCACAAGCAATGAACTGATCTGTACATGAGATGGGAAGGCAATGTAAATTCAGTCTGAGCATAGAAACGTCAGCAATACATGAATCTTATAGTTTATAAAAGCATGTCTCACTTAATATACAAGAGCAAATGAGCAATACATAGTTTTTCAAGCTTTCCATTGGATGCAGTCAAGAATTCCAACTAATGCTCCTATTCTTCCATAAGAGAATTGCATGATCCTAAAACACCACATTTGCTAATGAGTTGCCGAATATATACGTTATGAACTCATTTGCTTGAGAGGTTTCCTTTTACTACAGCACAGAAGTACTTTCCTTAGAGCACATAGCAGTAATACAGCCCCTCAACTCAACATGCCATGCAATTCAATCATTACTTTTCCTCACCAATCCTACGATATAAAATGTTCCTTCTTATAGTGCCAAGGCATGTGCTACCAAAAGTCCAAAACTATCCCCTACTTGACCTGATTTAGTAGCATCCTTCCATTTTGTAAAATGATCATTCAGCACTAAAACTATGCTGGCAGTGAAACTAGTAAACACCTTCCATGCTTCGACTGACAAGTTTGAACAGATAACTCACCAATGATGGTGCCATGAACTATGCTGGAGGGAGGAATAGAAAGACGCTCAAGCTGTTCTTTTAAGTAGAGATAAGTGTGGCCAACAAGCTCATCAATCTCCCCACCAGATGGGACAAGGTTCTCGCTGACATATAATGCTTGGAAACTCCTATAATGCAAACGATATTTTTAATTGGATTTTGAAATGCTAGATGACACAAAAAGAGAGCTACAACTCTCCAGTTCTGATATAGTTAGTATGTATAGCAGAAACCAATTCTTTCCGGTTCTTCAGATGTAGTTCAATCGAAGGTAAAATTACCTAAAGTACACCTAACAAGAATGTGGTTTACAAGGATAATGCAGACAGTTTGATAATTGAGACTTCTATCTTCTTTCACATTTGTGTGATTTTTTAAGTGGATGCAGATGCAAGTAATCAAGCATACCTACATATAGATTAGAAGCCGGCAATGTTTTGTAATTTTCAACAACATCATATAATGGAGAAGATAGGACAATATGAGATTACAGAACTCACCTCCTAGCAGAACCTCTGGGAATTGGCCCAGGCCAGTGTTTCCTGAAACCAGCTGATGGCCAGTTCCTTGTAATAGCGGTTTGCCACAAGTATTCTCCTTGAAATATGCTTGCCCAATGCTTGCTGACACATGATATTTGAACGCACTCGTAGATTGATAACCGAATTAGTACTTCTACAAGGAGATGTTCAGGGAGACTACCTACTGGTCCATCACTGCTATCTATCATACGGCTATCAAACAAAGAATACAAGCTAAGTGCATATGTTTTCATGTTCAGTCCAACAACAAGAAATAAAAAATCGATCTCTTCAAAGCCACGCAATGATTTTATAGTCCTGATCTGAGATTCTGATAAATTACCCCATATGTGCATAAACAAACGCTGGCAATAAAGTGTTGCTTCTCAGAAACAATACATTGACTGCTAAATGCCAATGGCATATAGATATACAAATTATAAAAGGGGTATGTAATACTTGCTAAGCGTCTTTCTTACAAACAGAATTGCCTCTCGTCCTCTACGTTCCATCTCAGGAAAAAAAAAGATCTTTAGCTCTCCTTTCTCACAGTGGAAACCTTAAACAAAATGAAGCTTAAAGAATTAAGTGTGCAATTTGATTCCCTTTATCAACAGGAGGAGAACAGAACTACCTTATCATCCTAAAGAAACACAGTAAGCCTAAACTCATATGTTGCTTGTGCACTACAAAATATAGAGACCAACAGGAGAAGACCCACTACGTGGAGTTGCCAAGAAAACCATCTTGTTCATACGTTAAAACGAAGTAGTAGGCACTACACAAACGAGCAACTACTTGATCAAGAATTACCTATCCCCACGATGAAACTGGAGAGCATGAGTTGCACGGAACCAATTGAGCCAACCAAACAACCAACAGCTATCATGAACCGCAATAACTTACTTATCTTGGCAGTAAATTACAAATAAATACAAGTCACAGCAAACCAAAGCATCCTAATTGAAAGACAGCACATCAAAAGTACAAGAACCAAACTTGAACTAGATAGCTGAAAGTAACAAATCACACACACAAAATTACCAAGAACCGTGCATCGTCCAGGTATCTGGGACTGGGAAGGAGGCGTGGCTCCTCGGAGCCTCCCAGCTTGTAGACTCCGCAGAGGAACGGACGGATGAACAGAGGCCGTCAGTAGGGTGGCGGAGGAGGAGGAAGAAAAGAGCAGCAAAACGTCGACGGCTCAGCTTTAGCTACCTTCTCGTGTACCTTCCTGGGGGACCCGTAGCTTACCATCTCGTGACAGGCTCCCGGTGCCGTGTACCTTCCCGGGGGCGCGTAGCGGCGATAGCGCAGAGCTTGCTTCGCGGCCCAAATCTTATGCGGTCCGTGGGCCACGGCCCACTCACCGACTAAAAGGCGGGCTGCGGGCCCGGGCGTGAATGGGCTGTATAGATGGGCTTTAGTGGCCCATAGTAGCTGGGCTTGGTGGGCCTGGCCGTGGCACCTCACCGTCGACTAAGACCCTGTACAATGCAGGTGCTTAGACAGGTACCTCAGGAAAAAAACCTAGTTTTTTTTGTGAGAGGTGCTTAGACAGGTGCTTAGGAAGGGCGACGGAAGCAAAGTTAAGCATCCGGTGCTAGGTTGGTGCTTAGCGTGACACAGGTGACAGGTGCTTCAATCGGTGCCTAGCAAACAGTACTCTAAGAAGCACAAATAGTACTCCACACAATGTGGCGCTGCATTGGAGACAACAGGTGCTAGAGTAGGTGCTACACGAATATTAAAGCAATTTAAGCACCCATATGAAGCACTTTGCATTGTAAATCACATATTTTTTTGAGACGCAACGCTACTCTCTCTCTCTTTAAGCACTGAGCTATAAACACCCTGCATTGTACATGGCCTAGCACCGGCGCCGCGGCGCTTCTCGCCAGCTACTCACAGCTCACCGGCGACACCAGGCGGAAGGTTCCCTGGGCCCCACCGGGCAGCGACCCAACCCCCAGCACGTGCCGCGCACCCCGTCCCCTCTCAGCCAGCCAGCACCGCAGCCACGTGCTTGCTCCTTCTTGAACCCCCGCATAAAAACGAGTTTGGCTTGCTGGCTCCGAGGAGCGAGGCTGTACGAAGGCGAGCACTCCCATCCCACTCCTCCTTCCCCCGCGCCGAGGAGAGCGAAAAGTTCTCGTGCTCGTAGCGATCTCCGATCTACGGGATGCGGATCCCGAGGCTGCTCGCGGCGGCGGCGCTGCTTCTGCTCGTCATCACTGGGGCGGCGGCGGAGGAGGCGGTGGTGGTGGGGGACGTGGGGCCGGAGGAGATCGCCGCGAAGGCTAGGGCCAAGGAGGAGCTGGTGCTCGCGGCCGAGCTGGGGCAGCTCAGGGCCAAGGTCTCCGCCCTAGGTGCGTGCGTGTACGCGTCGCTCCGCTCCATTCGGTTCGGGGTGCTGCGTTTGGTTGTGCTGGATTATTTGATGGGGGTTTGCTATGGTTTTGGAGGTGACTTGATCTGAAGAATTTGGCATTTGTGCGATTTGACGAGCTACGCGGGGACGGATTTGGTTATTAGGGAACGCATTGGTCGGTGTTGCCAGTGGATTAGAGAGTGCATGTCAAGGCCTTGGTGATGAATGGGATTCGTTGCATAGAGGTTAGGTTTTTCTGGGAGACGCTTCTTGTTGAATGGTTGTAATGTTGGCCAAAAGCCTTCTCGTTGCTCCTACATTTTCGCAGATTTAATCGGTGCAAGTTAAGGTTTTCTCGTGAGACATGACATAAATTTCAGTGTAACAGAAACTCACCATGAAATCAGTGCCTCTTGCTTGGACTAAGATTAAATGCATGAAGAAGCTTGTAGCGTACGATTAGTTTGATCTTTGAAGAGGTTGGCCATGACCATATCTTTGGTGGAAACAGTTTTAGTTAAAAAGTGAAACGAATTGTGTCAAGTTACTTGGGCAGCTTTGTGCAAGTCAAACGAATTTCTAGTCATAACAAAATGTATTCGTGCCACTTGATCCTTCCTGAAACAGTAAAACTATCAATTGACTAGAGAGGAGCTTGATTATTTTCATTGTGCAGAGTCGAGCATTGCAGTGCAGACCCAGGAGTTGAAGAGCAAGGATGATGGCATTGAAACACTGGAAAAGGTTATTGCGGAGATGTCACAGAACATTGTTACTCTGCAGAGTGAGAGAACTTCCTTCCAGGTGATCTATTAGCAGAGCCAATACATTTTAGGAAAAAAAAATTGTAACCTGTTGAAGGAATTATGCTCATTTACTTCTGCATGTACAGGCAAAGGGATCTATAGCTGCAGATGAGAAGGCAGGCAAGGCCAATGCCCGGGCTATTGAGCTTGAGAAGCAGGTAGTGGGTAATACCATATAAGGAATATTATGAACTTGAGTGTAACAATGAGGATATTGTGGTTTCTGATCATGCCTCTTCCAGATTGAGAAGCTCAAGAAGGATATTGCGGCACAAAATAACAAAAAGGCGACTATGGAGGCTAGGGCCAGTGATGCGGAGAAGAAGGTGCAAGAGCTGAATGCTAAGCTGGAGAGAGTAAGTATGCAACTATGGTCATTTTTTGTGCTAATGCCCAACTTTTATTTTTCTTTACTTTAGTAACAACTCTTAGACAAGCTTGCATTAACTATTTAGCTCAACACTTTTGATACACTCCTGTGGCCTTGTCACTGATTAAGTGGTCACCTTTGTTGGTTCTACAATTGTCACATGATGAATGTCTTATGGTTAAAAAGGGGATCAATGCTTTGTTACAGTAGGTTAACAATGGTTCATGCAGCTCTTTTCTTTTCTGTATGTGATTCGAATTACTGGTAGATAATTGCAAATTTTCTTTGTTGATGGTAATTTAAGTGTAATTATGTAACTATACTATATGAAATCTGCAAAAGCATAAGATGGAATTGCTCCACTACAAGTGCTTTTTTTTTCGAAAGTAAGGGAAATTTTTACGAAGAAGCTCAACAAGAATCTGGAGCATGATTTGGCATATTTGATGATGATACTATTTGAGGGAAGAAAAGGTTTGAACAATAGTGAGAAGTTCCATAATCTGATATAACAGGCTTCACGATATATCATCACTTTTGAAATCTTAGGGAGGGCCAAGCCTCATGCCCTGTTGAACTACATTATAGTTGTGAAACCAAAAATGGGATAAGGCTCATCTCCTGCTAGACTTTCTGTAGAAACAGGGCTATATCCGTATATCCCTGAAATCCACTTTTATCGTTCGGTCAATACTGTCCTTAATTTTATACTGTTTTTAATTATTTTTAATAGCTTCAAAAGACAAGCGGTGTGCAAAAGCGTAGGATCCAGAAGACGGAACATGCTCTTAAAGTTGCCGAGGTTTGTGATATATGTGGCTACTGTGATACAATTTTCTGATGCAGTTTCGTGATGCATTCTCCTCAGTCGTTTGTTCTCATGTTGGTAGGAGGAGCTGATGAGGGTGCAGTTAGAAACAACAACAAAATCGGAGCAGCTAGGAGAGGTAAATTTGCATTCTATCGTTGTAACTGCTGTCCTATCAATGGTTGTCAGCTTGATGTGAATTTGCGTTATGTCAGTAAGGTAACATGACATATATTATAGACTGGATTAGCTCTTTGCTTCGCAATCTTGGTGCAGCATGTCAATGACTTTCTGAACAGCACATTTCAAATGCAACATAGTTGTCCAGCTCAGCCTGGTGTAATTTTGATGGAGTTTTACATAATGATAGCGTACTGTCTTCTAATCTTAAACCCGAGCATGATGAGTACCTGTGCACATCTTTGTTGTCTGACATATTGCTGTTGTGCACTGAAAACTCCTGAATCCTTATGATGGTGACTATGCCTGTCATGGGTATAATTCATCCTTCCACAGTTACACGCTTTGAACCTCACCTAGTACTTCCTTGTGATTATTGTGGCGAGTATCGTACTGATTGTTACTCTTTAGCAGGTTCATGGAGCATGGTTGCCACCTTGGTTAGCGACACATGCAGCTCGCTCTATGGTACAAGTGGATCTAAAAACTATGCCTTCTCTTAGCTTACTTTCTCACAACACACTGATCAAGTTATTATGTAGGAGTTGATGTCAGGTCACTGGAATGAACATGGGAAACCTGTTGTCAACAGTTTATTGCAGAAGGTGCCCCCTAGCTTATTTATGTTTCTTTTAATATGAAATATGCCAAACTAAATACTTTCTTCATTGTTTGTAATCTGTCAATTAAATCACTGCAGGCATCAGAAAAATCAGTGCAGGCAAAGGAATGGGTCAAGACCCATATAGAAACTGCTAAGGCGGTAATGTCCTTACTGTTCCTGGAATTGTAGCTCGTGAAATTTGTAGAAGCATAAAGTTTATTTGAAAATTTTAAAATGCATCACATATGTGTGTGTTTATGGCCTCTAATTGGTATTTATGGATATCGTGTGAAGTATCTTAATGCTGTGAGTTTTTGGCATCTTTATTCATTTTTCACTAACAATGACATTTTTATTCTTGAAGAAATGGATTCCTGTTATTAAAGAAAATTGGGTTATCGCAAAGACAAACACGAAACCTTATGTGCAAATGGTCTCAACAAAATCAGTAGAGGTCTATCAAGCATCAAAGGATGCTATCTCACCTCATGTTGTAAAAGCTCATGAGTTTACCAATCCATATTTCCAGGTACACTAGATCCTGCTAGCTCAGCAATTCAAAGGACATCATGTCCTTTACACATAGGTCACAGTTTTGTTGTTGTTCTAGTAAAGCACTGTTAAATCATTGATATATGTCGTTTGATTATATATTTTCAGGAAGCCAAGAAGTTATCCAAACCTTATATTGATCAAGTTGCTAAGGCCAGTAAACCACATGTTGAGAAAATTAGAACCACCCTGAAGCCTTACACTAAAAAAGCAGGTGATGCATATGAAAAATTTCTTGAGACGGCTACTTTATGTCATCAACAGGTATTTCTTTGAATATTTTCCGTTCTCTTAAGTATTCCAGCTTTTCATTTCCTGTTAAATAGTAATGCTTGATTGTTTTAGACATTTTTATGCTTCTGTTATCGTTAATTCTATTGCTTTTGAATTATGGAACTCTTGGCTGAATTTGTAGGGTAGTTTTTTGGTGATCTTAATTCATATGTTCTTGTATATTCATTCATCACTGTATTCCTAACTTCCACTGGTTTTTCTCTGCTGAACTAGCATACTTTATCATTGATACATTTTGTATCGGTGTAATGGTCAGTAGCTCCATCTATTTTGCAAAGTGATTGTTGAGGTCTTGGAGCTTTCTTAGAAGTTGTTCTTTGCATCTAACTAGGGCAAACTCTAATAAGAGCAGCGTGATTACATATTTCTCTTAAATTCAGCGATCTCCTACAATTCCATTCATCCCTACTATAGGCGTCTCCAAAATTCAGGGATCTCCTAGAGTTCTCGTGCTCTCATTTTATGTAGGCTCCCCACCATTGCAGTCTTTGCAGCCCTCTAATAGAATGTATGTCGTCAATTAATCTAATGGAGTTTTTAGCCCTATAACTTTGCAGTTAGTTATAGTTTGATACTGTGAGTCTGGCCTTCTGTATGGTCATTTGGTAACGATCTACCAGAAAGTGTTGGGATACAATACCATCAGCGGCCCACTCTCTCTCTCTCTCTCTCTCTCTCTCTCTCTCTCTCCAGTGGTTAGTGGTTTCAATGTAAACTTTTAACTTTCACGCAGTGTTTCGTTGTGCACCTTAGGTAATTGGGTGGGTCAAATACTGTCTTGATCCTCAGACTGTATTATGTACTTTTTGTAGTATATATATTAAACTAGTGCTGAATTGCACCGATTTACCATTCAATGGCTGGACGAGACAGCATTATATTTGATTAACTTCCCTACTTATCTTGAACTATATTACATTTGTCTTTGCTATAAGGAAATGCGGTAAACTGGCCAGAAGATTCACAGCGTAGATCAGAAAATCTAAGCAACTTTCCTTTTCAGGCTCAGGCAACTATCTTGGATTACATGCACCAACATGAATTATTAAAACAATTTGCGACTGGAGAGTTGGTGTGGTTTCTGGTAAACACTAATTGAATGGTCAATTATAACATGTGCTTCTACTGATTAAAGTAAAATTGTCTTAACATCTCATCTCTCTTGATAGGCTTCTGCTTGGCTGCTTATGCCTGTATATGTTTTAAACATACTCCTAACAGAAATCTTCTGGTTAGTGTTTCTTTTGACGTTTCAGCTAATGGTTGCTTGGCATGTCTTTAGTTGAATCGACTGTATTTGTTGTTTGATTTCAATCTTTTCATTTTCATGCAGCACAAAGAAGCAGAAGAAATCCCCACGGAATGATAAGGCCAACCATGGCCATCGGAGACACAAGCACCGGCATGCTGACAAATAGACCATAGATGAACACTTTGTTTTTGTCTGTGGTCTGCCACACTGTAGTTGAAGAAGGTACCACTTTGTTCCTATGTTAGCAGTAAATCCAGATCCATGTCCTATGCTATATAGACTTCGATTGTATCAAAACTTTTTGGTCAGCTGAACAATTTGCTTAGTTTAGGTTCTTAATTGATACAGTAATAAATTGTTTGCTTGAGCATTGAATACCATGAATGTTAAATTGCTGAACAACTTTGAACTTAGAGCTGACCATATATGTGGTTTACCAAGGGATGGATATGCCAGTCAGTAATCGGACCTTCGAATGAACTGTTATTCTACGGCATCTGTGCTTGGCATAATATTCTGATTCTGTACTATGCAGATCTTGAAGTACGATGATGTAGCTTTCCCAGACGAGTTTTGTTGGATATCACGCAAATTTAGGAGATCTGGGATCATAGCTAAACCTTGTTGTGTATTCTTTTCGAATTATACTACACACAAAAACTGTGTTTGTTTGCCCCCATGTATTGTAGTGGCTACCTTGTATCAGCGCGTTGCTGAGTACGGATTACGAGGTTAAATCAGTGGGTATTCGTTTTATTGGTCATCTATTGTAATCTCGTTCACGTGTTTGAGCTTTGTGTAATTCGTGCTCACAGCTTCTAACCGTACGAGTGTTGCAACTGAAACTCAGAAAGTATTCAGCATTGCTGAACTATGTTTCAGCATTTTGTGCTTTTCTGTTATTCAGACGAGACATCCTAGTCCTACCCGCCGTGGCTCTGGAGGCCGAGCTCACGGGGAAGTCGTTGGGTGAGGACTCGAGCCCCATTAGGTGCAACCTTGCTTCTCTAGTCAGTTCGACTCCGGGAGATTTCTCATACCCGTGGCTTTAGATATCCACAACATGCACGTTTAACTAAGTACTCACTTTGGTTTTTTTAAAAACTACCGTTTTAGACAAAGATCAACTTTGACCACTAATATCTTTAAAAAATATTTAGATTAGATATTTTAAAATTATATGCGTAAATTTGTCTCGAAAAGTACTTTTAGAATAACAGTTTTATTAGGTTTTATAAATATATTGCATTAGATATTGGTGGTCAAAATTATGTTTGAAGACCGTGTCGATGTAAACAAACAGTTTTTATGAAACCAGAGGGAGTAGTAAGTACCGATTCAAATAAAAAGCAAAAAAATAGTATATATGCGTAAATTTGTCTCGAAAAGTACTTTTAGAATATACAATTTTATTAGGTTTTATAAATATATTGCATTAGATATTGGTGGTCAAAATTATGTTTTGAAGACCGTGTCGATGTAAATGACAGTTTTTTATGAAACCAGAGGGAGTAGTAAGTACATGATTCAAATAAAAAGCGAAAAAAAAGTAAGCACATGATTTACAAGTTATAGCTCTACACCTCACAGTGTCACTATAGGGAATTTGTGAGCTCAGTAAAAGCCTTTAGGTGTACATGCAATTAGTTCAAATAAACATTCCTCTAATTTCTACGAGCCAGACGACCAAAACTAAACCTAAGAGGCACAAGACCAACCGATAAAGAAGAGGGACCTTTAGCTAGCGATATAACAAAGGATTAAATTAGGATCATCCAAATTGTCTGCTTCTATGTAGACCAACACAATTGCTTGGCATCCCCGAGCATTTCATACCTACGTTTAGTAACTACCAGGCCAGTACCTCTCCACTAGCTGATCTGCATCCAGATTCTGGTACCTAATGCCAGCACCTCCTGTAGTAGCATCCGTGCCAAAACCTCCGTCCCCTCCAGGTGGGACACCACAGTTGCTTAGCCCTGGGGCCATATTCTCAGTTGTCATCGCCTGGTTGTTAGCACTTGTTTGGTTCATCGGCATCGACATCGACATCGCATGGAGAACATGCTGGGGTGGCGGTGGCATAGCCGGCGATGGAGCTCCAAGGTTGAGATTAAGGTTGGAGAGTGTAAATTGTGTTGCAGAGTTGATGTACCCGGGGTGTGGCTGGATGTGTGGGTGCAACCCAGGCGTACCTCTAGCAAAGCGTGAGAGTTCCATCAAGTCAGTAGGGCTCATGTACGGGTGATGCCCACGAGCGAACAAGTCATGTTGCAGTAGAGTAGGGAGGAGCTGTGGGACCATGTCCAGTGTGTATGGGTGGTGAGACCGCGAATGAGCATTGTTGGAAATGTATTTCTTTACACCAACACTCTTGGCAAAGATACGGCAAACTATCCACTCATCCTGTCATATATAAAACATAGAATGTTGCATTATATCATTCCATTCAATTAGAAAAATTTAGGTAACATGTAGCTCCTCTAGAAAAACAAGGTATAAAAAAGATATTATACCTTGTTTGCTTTTGAGGCTGACTTGGACTGGAGTCGATACTCATGCATGACCCAATTGGTCTTTTCACCTCTTGGAGCCCTTCCCTTGTAGAAAACTAGGGTTTTCTTCATTCCTACTAGCTCCTGTGTTGCAGGTAGTTGTCCGGTAAATATTTCCTTATCTTTTCCCGTCGTCTTCCAGTAACCAGCGATAGTGGCACGGTTTGTGCGCACACCGGTTGGATACTTTCGGTCCCTTAGGCTAAAGAAATACCACTCTTTTTCTCCCATTTTTGCCTTCTCTGAAATTCAATTAATAGAGGATATATGCCGTTAAGGTTGTACTTGTTATATGTACAAAGTTATAACAACTAGAGGATGTTCATAATTTTACATCTATGAACAAATAAAATAGAACATCCAATTAATTGTTCACTAGAAATAATTTATAGTTAGACAGTTGCGATAGATGAAGAGATATAAAGCTGGAGATGGTTGCATAGCAAATAACCGTTAAGAGTTTTCATATTTCAACCACCAATTGTTGCAAAGAAGATATAAATTAGGAAGAGAAGAAGAAGATGCAAAAGAGGATATAGAAAAAGGATGAACCGGGCTATCCCACTTTCCATTACGGTGAAAAAATGTGATATATATGCATGTATTATCATGAGATTGACGGTGTCATCCCGATATACGTATCAAGGAATTAAGCAAGGATTCAACGGCAACAAATGCATGCCATATCAGTTAAGAAACTAAGCTTGAAATCAATTCTTACAATTTATCTAGGATATATTCACATGTAGTAGTTTCAGGCTTAGGATTTTAGCTTTTGAAAAACACGCACCATGCGCCGATGCGCGTATTAAATTTAGACAAGTTACCTCGCCCCGATTTCTATAGCCAGTCAACAATAACATGCTATGATGATGCACAGATTATCTTCTTCAGAAAAATGATGCCCAAGTTATGCATATATGAGGTAGGAAAAAACTAAATCATGTAGAGCAACATACATATAGCTCAAATTTCACAAATATTTGATTATGCATGGATGCATGCCAAATAATATATGCGTGTTTAATTAATTGATTACCAGGGAGATCCCATGGCTCGCACTTGTTGAGGTCAACCTCGGTGATGGCCCTCGCCGTGAAGCTGGCGTCGGCGATCTTGCCCCGCAAGTAGTAGGTGATGAGCTCCTCGTCCGTTGGGTGGAATCTGAACCCCGGCGGCAAGCTCTCCTCCTCCTTCTTTGACACCCCTCCCCTTCCTCCTCCTCCTCCTCCTCCTGATCCTTCCATAGAAATCGATATATCGATCTCAACCAGCACAACACACCGACCCCCAGCTAGCTTACAAACAACACAAAAAAACCTAGCTAGCTTGCTACCACAAAAACACTCAGGTTTCGATCTTGCTACGCTTGGAGGAAGGAGGACATGACACAGATAATCAGCAGCTAACCAACTTGCAAGAACTCGAAATGATACGACAGAAAAGGCTATATTAGCCTTTGGGTCATGGCTGATGAGGAGAGAAGACGAACACGCACACGGCAGCTAGCTAGCTAAATCAGTCTGAAACTTTTGGCTTTGAAATACCGGGCGTTTCTCCATGAAGAGGGCAAAGATATAAGGAGACAATTGAGTGCAGAGATGTGTTGGTGACGCTTGTACCAACCAGGGGTCGTGAGCAACAAGCTATGATATATGTTTGCATGTTGCAAGCGTCCTGTTCCACGCAGCTCGATCTCTGGCTGTATCTTCCAAGCAAGCAGCCCGGGTCGTCGTCCTCGTCATTGCCGCAACAGTGCCAGCCAGAGATATATCATATATATATGGTTGCTGCTGCATACATGCTAGCGTGCTACTAGTGCAACTCTACTACCCGGTCGTCCCTGCAGCCTCTGATACCTGGATAGCTAGCTTGTCATTTCATGGCCTTGAGTTGTTTATTTTGGATGATGATTGATTTGATTAATCAAATCGATCGATGGATCAGCTGTACCCCATGCATGCACACTCATGCAGCGTCACTGCTTGACTGTATCCAAGCTTGTGGCTAGTTGCATGTGTGCGTGACTCTCTGTCTCTCCCAGTCTCCCCCTACATTTCTTTCAAAATTCCGAACTCAGATGAACGAATTAGAAACTATCAAAAACCTTGTCCCATCTATCTATTATTACAATATCAAAGTTATGTTACAAGGAGCTAGGCTGAAGTTCCATCGACAATTATTCGAGAAAAAAGACCTAGAACACTGATTTCGGTGGATCTAGAAGACGGTGGATGCATACCAATCGGACATTGATAAAGAAAAGTTGTATAGTAAAAGATAGAAGAATTCCACGGGCAATTGCACGCAGCAAACAAACTGAAGTCAAAAGGAAGCGATACTGAACAGCTGATATGAACACCGACGCGGTGTACTGAAGAACATTTCGTACGTGATCACCGAAAATAAAGAAGCTTTCTCTCTGCTCTCAACCGCACGTACGAGTCCATGACTCAGCAAACAGGACATGTGCGGGTGGGCCCAGGTGCTAGGATACGGCCACGTCGGAAAGGGGGGGGGGTGTGGGGGGAGGGAGGGAGAGAGAGAGAGAGAGAGAGAGAGAGAGAGAGAGAGAGAGAGGCAGCTATAGCAGTAGACAGTAGTATTCGGCAATCGGTCAGGCCGGGGCGCCGGGTCTGGGTCTCCTCTAACCCCAACCAACTCGCAGAATAGTTAGCGACAAAACAGTAATATTACCAGAGTCCTTTATCAGTTTTAGACCCAATCACACGTATTTCATTTCCTTAATTTGTTGTTAGCTTTGTAACTTTTGCTGTTAATTTGAGTTGGATCCTAAATGTATGCGTTCTTCGTGTAAGGCTTCACTTGGAACGTGGGAATTTCCTAGGCTAGAAAAGCAGGATAGTAAGCAACCACTTTTCATGAGATGTTTCATATAAAATTTGTATGAAAAACATCTGCTCGAAACTAGGACGATATATATGCTCAAGATGGTACTTGGAGGTAAGAGCGGCCATCCATGAGCTCTCTAAATCAATATTTATTCAATTTACGCGTGTGTCGCTAACATGAACTGAAGTACAAAATTTATTCAATTTTCCCTAAACACAGCAATAAGTATTTTTCTAAGGGAAAAAGAAATAACAAGTTTATTTAGAAAATGATGCTAAACAGATAATACATGTTAATCATTTTTTTCACTCTAAACAAAAACTACGTGAAGAATGCTCACATGATACAAGTGGAGCAACTGGATTGTTGGAAGAAAAGGATAGTGCTTTAATTTCACCAATCTTGTCCATCCACAGGAACTATGACTTGCACTACAGTCCACACTAAGCTAGGAGAGTGTATCTAGTGGTACCATCTCTTACGTGATATCGTGATACCATCACACGATTTATATCTACAATGCTATGAAATTTTAAATCCAAATACGACCCAGCGTAAGAAGCAAAAAAGATAAATATGCTTGTGAATGGTACCAAATTCAAGTCTAGAGTGAATAATATCTAATTGATAAACATGATTTGTGTTTTTATATCTCTAGCTCTGGATTGAATTTAGATTTGAAATTTTTTGGCATGGTAGATACATGTTGTGTGAATTTGATGAATTATTTTTAGAAATTTTCGTGACTTTTTAGCTGTGATATAATGTGTTGGTGTCATGATATCGCCTAAAAACATATATTACTAGATATATTCTCATTGAACCAGGTCTTGTGGATATCAGAGACAATGACAGTAGGATGCAATCTTGACTAATGGAATAGAAGGATGACAATTTATGCAACTGTGGCCAAAGCATAGTTCAAATCTGATTCTTGTTCGTCACTCAGAGGTCACTACAACTCAATTATTCCCTCAAAATCTGTTCTTATTTATTATTCTTGCCTAAATCTAGGGCTCTTGTTCATGTTGACCATTCAAATTGTCATGTTAGCTGTCTCTTCTATTAGAATTAATGGGTTAGGTCCAAACTAGTTCTGCATTTAATTCTAGATAAATTTCAAAGACCCACTCATGCATGGCAAGGGCTAATGACTTTAGTCCCATATTGCTAGTGGAAGTGGAGAGAGACCGCCTTATAAGGGTTAGTGCTCCACACCTCTCCAAAGCAATGTGAGGCGAGAAAGGAAAATATCACACGCGCGCGCTCGCTCGCCTCGCCGGGGGTGGCGTGGCGTGGCATGGCGAAGGGCGTGCGCACACGACATGCGCGTGAATGGTCCGGCGAATTTGGGCTCCCCGCTGGGCCCTGTCGCAGCTCTCTTTTGTCATTTGTTTTGTCACACGATTTTGGATAAGGATCCAAACCTAGTTCAAAACGTGCGCCGTACTCGTGTCCAAATCGGATCCAGAACCGTGACGGCTCGTCTATAAGAAGCCTTCGCTTTTCCAGATGAAAAATAAGCCATCAATCTATTTTCTGCTTTTCCAAACGCACTGCGCCGCCCCTAAGTCTTCTCCATCTCGTTCCTCGGCGTGCACCGAGGGACGAGAGAGCAAGTCTCCGGAATCCTCCGCTCTTGAGATCCTGTACAGGAGAGAGCGAATAAGGTTTTTGGGAAGCGCCTTCGCGACTGCTCGCTGCTGTTTGGTCTGCTGCACTGCGTCGACCTCTTCTCGGCATCAACTTTCTCCCTGCATCAAGTCGCGCTGCATCGACCTCTTCGCTGTGGCAAGTTTGGCTACGTCGCTTCTTCACATCTCCAGTAATACCCTGTTTCTGTAGATGGAATTGATGGCGACGTTGCTCGCTGTTTTAGTATTAAGCTATGATCTAGACATGTGCTGTGATGTACTTCTTGTGTTATTGATAATGTCTAGATTTGATTCTCTGTCTCTAGTCATGTTAGGTTTTCGGATTAGTTTCATTATATTACCTAATTGTCCAACATCTTCTACTGATCATTTTTGTCATATTTGGAGCATTTCTTTTTATGTGTTCTTTATTTAGGGAGAGACACTGATGGTTTAAGTAGAGATGAGTATCTGCTCACTGATTCAGTCTAGATTAACTGAGAGATATTGATTTTGGTTGTGTCTGTAGTTTCTTGAATTTCTTTGGACAAAATTTGATAGTTCAAATAATGGGAACAAGAAATGCTGAGGTGATTTGAGAGTAGTAGTTGTTGGTAGCTATGCAGAGTGATTGATTGTTTCCAGGGTAAGGTTTGGAATTGATATATGAAAGGCAAGTTATGGAAATGATGGTTCAAAGGCTGATGTAGTGACTCGAGGAGGATTGTGGTGATGTTCAAAACAAGAGTTGGTTGTTTTCTTGCGGGTTATTTTCTCATACGTTTGTGATTTTCCTTAATTCCATGACTTTAGGGTTGGTCTCTTGTGGGTAAATACTCCTCTCTTAGCTGTCCTATGTTGTAACCAATGGCTTGCAATTTGCTTTTGCTCCAAATGATAGACTTGTTTGCATACAGAATATGGGACAAATCACTTCGGTAAACTCTATAAGCCGGCATACTGATTTGAGGATTCTATCCTTCTAGCATCCAACCATTCATTCTTACACCATTCATCTAACCATCCATCTTCTCCTATAAAATCCCCAATCCACAATTAGGGTTTTATTTCTCCCCATATCCCATCCTTCGCCGCCTGCTGGTACACAGGCCTCCTTCTCGGCTACTGCATGGCCGCCGGCCATCCGGACGTACCCGGACATCCGCGAGCGCTCCTTCGGCCGCCGCGGCCGCCTCCTTGTGTCTGCCTTCATGTACGCCGAGCTCTACCTTGTGGCCGTCAGCTTCCTTATCCTCGACGGCGACAACCTTGACAAGCTCTTCCCCGGCGCCAGCGTCCGCCTAGTCCGTGTCCCTCGAGAGGAGGCAGCTGTTCGTCGTGCTCGTCACGGTCATGGTCGCGCCCACGACGTGGCTGCGCAGCCTGGGCGTGCTCGCGTACGTCTCGGCAACGAGCGTGTTCGCGTCGCCATCCAGGAGCACCTGGAGAGGATGGGCGGCAGTAGTGGCGACGACGAGGACCCGCTCGACATCTCGAGCAGCCGGACGATGATGGAAACAAATTATTGTTGTATATGAAGCAATTTTTTATTGTATTAGAAACAAAATACCTGGATGAAAGAAACCAATTAAACCAATTTTGTTTCTGTAAAATCGGATATACGACGTGTGTTGCATTGGTTCAACAAGTTTGTTTTCTATGTCTTAACTATATGTTTCTGTATCACGACAACAATGTTTCCACGCATATTTACTCTGGCCAATCCAATCGTCAATTAAACCAATTAAATTCACAGTTTGTTTCCTAAAATTTTGGGATCAGCTTCCTTAAAAATCGGATTTGTGATGTTTCCTTAAAATCGGATCTACAACGTGTGTTTCCATTGTTGTATTGGTTCGAAACTTTTGTTGCGCAAGGTTTAGTAAAGTGTTTCCCTCTCGCTATACAAATGTTTCCATGTTGCATTAATAGAAGAAGCCCACGTTACATATTGTATGCAGACAGTTGCCCATGTTTCATATTGTCCCTACAATTGTTTCCTATAGTCACTAAAATTGTTTCCTGTAAATTTAGCCAATCATGTTTATTGCTAATCTTGTCGTCAAATCCGACGGCTGTGCACTGTGCCGATGGAATACACAAATCGACATGCCGATTTGTAGCGGTCGCCAATCACATCCCTATATTTTTAGTAAGTATGGACTAGTGCCACCGTCTAGACAGGGAGAACATTTGCCTGGGCTGGCCGGCGAGCCTTACTTGGGTTTATTTTCTTTAGCTCATGTATCCACTCGTAGGGTTAAAAATGAAGGATCCCCGGGCAAATGGTCTTGCCTAGGCTCCGAAATTTTTGTGGCTTTGTCACTGAGTGTTACAAAGAGTTTATCCATAAAGAGTTTATCCATTGTAGAACGATTCTATTGTTTACTCAACGATCTAGAATATATCACCTTGCTTTTGTCACCTTTTGGTTTATTATGGTGACTACTTAGAATTCTTTCGGTTTTAGCTTTGATCAAGTCCAAGCTAAAATCAGTCGAGGAATATATTTGGTGTTTAATGTTGAAGATAAAGCAAAGGAGTTCAAGCACCCATGTTGAATCTCCCACCATAGTACTGAACAATATCTTTTATTTTATTTTTTCATAAAGAAGATCGTAAGATTCAGTGCTGAGTTAAATAAAAATAGAGTTAAATATTTATAAGAGCACCACAAGGATGAAGACAGGCTAAGCCGTGTCACCATGGATGCAAAGGGTCTAGCATTACACAACAGCAACAAGAAAAAAACTCAGGAGCTATATCATATCACATAATGGTAGGTAATCTGTTTTTGTAGCCTTTCATTCTTGTCGATGTTGCTCTTAACATATGCCAGTTTCTGTCCGTGTGTATTGTCAGTTTAGAACGTATTAGTTTCATAGGATAGTTATGGAAATTTCGAAATAAATTAAAATTCTCGTGTTCAAAATTGAGCCCTTGTTTTCGAGAAATTGAATTTAACTGAAATTCCAGTTCCGCACGGTCCATGGAGATACATGGTTCGCACCCAAACTTGATCCGGTTGAACCAACTGGAACAGACCTCCGTCTGGACCCAAACCGCACCGCACCGCACCCCACCCCGACCCCGTACATCGGCGCGGCGTGGAGTCGCGGACGCTCGTCGGGCTCGCTATGCGGCGGCGGGGCGGAGCAGGCCGCCGGTGAGCGCGCCCGCGGCTTGCGTGCAGGAGCGGAGCCCACGAGCACGGGCTCCGCCGCGCCGTTGGGAGCGGCTGCTGGAAGGTGTGTGGCTGTTGCTGCTGCTATTGTTCGTAGTGGTCAGATAGCATAGCTTTTATTTTTCTCGAATCAAGGGGGAAAATTAGCGCCTCCGGTACGACTAATAATTGGATATCTGATGCATCATATGAAGATTCATAGAGCAGTGATGGGAAAGATTTGTGCAGTGATTCTGTCTGCAATGTAGGATTCAGCGAAATGGACAGCTGTATGGCACTCTAGTTGCAAAAGTTATTTAGCTAAAAAAATTGTATGATGGTTAAGCAATTCTTTTGAGCAACATCTATGACTGATGCCATTGCTAACACAATTGTCATTAGCGAAAGTTTGCATCTGTCAAACCAACCATTTGACATTAGTTAGATTGGCTTCAATGAACCACCCATTACTTGTGAAGCACTTCACTTGCTGGAAGAAAGTGCACGGAAGCTTTCTACCGGCCCCGATCTTTCGCTGGCAATTTTACAACATTCGGTGTATGGATAGGATATCTTTCTTTGAATTTGCATACCTAAAAGGGGGCCAGGATGTTACATTTTAGTTTGACTTCTTTGCATGATAGGAATGGTTGTGAAGCTGGTTCAAACTTCAACGTAGTAAAAATCTTTGGTACCGGAAGTGCGATTGATGAACGAATTTTCTCAGCATTTAATTTTAAGGTTTTGAAGAGGTGTCTGATGGCAGTTGCAATAAGCATGTTAATCTTCAGATTGGTTCAAGCTCATTCAGTTTTATTAGTGTGTTGAGCAAGTTATTTGAAACTTCTAGAATGTTGGAGGTCATTGTACCTTGACTTTTGCATGATCATGGGAAGTTAATGATGGATGAATACAAGAAAAGAAATTTTAACTAACATAGTGAAGATGCAGTGATATCAAACTGGAACAATTATTTGCTGCTAGTGATGAAAAACAGATTAATGACCTGTGAAAGGTAGCTTCTACCTCCCTCATCTAATTTATATTTATCTGCAAGACCGCTAGCAGGTTGCATACTTCGAAGATCACGTTCACATTGCTGTATCCATATTAATCAGCACTGTCTTTGTAGAGTTACGTGATGAACAATGACACTAAAATATATTATAGCTGGAAGCTTCAAGTATAATCCTTTTACTTAATCCAATGTGATGCTTTCATGAAGAAGGAAATTTTCATTTGTGGATGGCAAACATGAAGATATCAAGATAGGTAACTAATCATAATATTTTTTATTATGGTCTTATCTAAAATAGAGTACCCATAATTTGTATGTATCAACACAAATAATTGTAACATAGCGCTACCTTGCTTGTCTCCAATGCTTCCAGTGAGGACATGTTGAACATTGTTTACAACTTCCTCCTGTGAAAAACTTTTAGATAGGGCTTCTAGAAATTCATCGGTTGTTCTTTAGATCTCATGAATGTTTGCTTGACATATCTGTGTTCAACCCTCAGTTGTGTGGTTTGGTGAAGCAATGACAGCATGATAAATTTTTGATAAAAACTTGGTTTGTGCTGATTGTAATTTCAAACAAGCAAAAAGTTGATAGTACCAAATATACTTTATTTTTTGACGAAAAGTCTACTATGTTGTTCTGAGGGTGCTTTTGTTTGCTGTAAGTTGGACTCTTCATACATGGATCTTTTGTGTAATAAATTCACACAGTAATAAAGTGACATACACCTCTTGAGATTGTCAAATGACAGTAAGAATACTATATTTGATAATTATTTGTTTTGCTTTAATCATCTAGTGGCCTATGTGGATCGTAAAATGATGATGTTAAGTTTTTTTTCCTCGTATGCTAACTTTTTGAGTAATTAGTTGGACCAACAGAAACCTATTTACGATACATGTAGGAGAATTACAGTTTCCATAGAGCTGCTACACTAGAACTAGTTGGATCAACAGAAACCATAGGCGAGTTGCTACACCAATAACAGTCTAGTGAATAATTGTTAATAGACAGACTATAGATGTTATAGACTAATAAAAGATAGGCTGCATATGAGTACTAATTTGAGGTGTCACATACTGATTACTTGATTCATCCATTTATTACTTGTCTTAAATACTAGTGATATTTGGCATGCCTTAAATACTGGTGATAGTTGTCGTACAATTTTTGAGCTTGTTCACATTGGTGGTCTAATAATTGATTGACCAACTAAATCGCTATCCTGATCTTCAGCTTCATGGTTACTGCTTGCTATAGACAGTTGGGTTTTCCGAAGGCAGTAGTTTGCCTTGCCTAGAGAGTAAGGTACATCAGTACAACAAGATCTGCTTCCTAATAAGGTAAAGTATCAATGTTTACTTCTGTTGGTGGAATTAGTTTGTTTTATACACTATTAATTTTAAGTGAATGTCAATGAAGTAACAACCTGTGTTCTTCCCTGACAATGTATGCTTATATAAGTTTAACTGTGTGCTGCAAGAAAACAATTAGGTTAGCAACAGGATGGTAGATTGAATTTCTAACTAAAGATGGATATGGAGTTATGGACCTTGCCGGAGAGCAGAGTTTGTCCTTCTAGGTTCGATGTGCAAGTATGTTTGTTGGTCACATTATTAATCAAATAATTTTTTATGTGATTTAGCACCAAGATAGGAGATCACATTACTTGGATTAAGAGCCAGATTCCCAGTTTCAGACAAGAAATGCTCATCGTGTGATATTTCACCTATTCATTTCATTCAAATGTTGTTCGGGCTCAAAATATGTTGGTTTGACAGGATACAGCGCTTTAAAAAAGTTTCCCTGAAGAAGCACTTTCTGACTAATGCCTTTTATGTCATCTGTGCATTTTACAAAGTCTGGCCTTCCTCTGCACGGTACTTATCCCGAGGTTCATATCAGTAATCAACTAAGTATTTCTGGTAAAACCTTGTCCTTTTATTGACCACTGGTTTGCTGCAATAATGCACGGGATAAGTTCCAATGTTTATTGTGAAAGGGCTTTATGTGATGAAAATGAAGTTTAGTTGTGAAATTACATGGTGGTCATGTTTGTAACCACATCGTTATTAAACTGAGTGTGCAAACCATTGATATGGTGAAACACAGAGTTGGACAGGGCTTTGGTTGTGCTCTTTGAAGTTGAATCAGATCAATCCTACGTCATTGATGTGTGAGACACATTGACCCGCAACTACTCTTGGTGATGGATTGATAGAATCACGTCAATGCCAAAGGGAGTCTTACTGATAAACTTATAAAATCATTCAACGTCAGTGTCCAAACAACGACCAAATCAAAGTGACCGTTCACATCGAAGTTGTTTGTAAGAAACTTAGGCACGCAATCGCTTGTTGTCGGCATCCGTACTCCATTGCCACGATTTGATAGCTAAGCATTCATATATTCACAGCGAAACTAACACAGATATATAATCACACAATTCACATAGGCCATCCCGGAGGAGTAGCTTTCATGATCACAAAAGATAGATACTGAGCTTCCTTTCTATCCGTATGAACTGTGTGTTGTTTGTGTCCTTTCACTGTCCTTTTACTCTTTCGAGGGAAATGTGGAATATTTTTTTTCACACCTGACTAGTAGCAAGGTAGATATTGCTCACTCAATATGGATATTATTAGCAACAAGTGATGTATACGTTTGTGTAATGCACATAGCAATAATGCAGTTCAGTACTGCTAGGGTGGAGAAGTCAATCATTTTTTGTTGTTCAATGGCACATAAATCTATAGTTGACATGGAGAATTATTATTTCGCATCTCCCTCATTTATAGTTGTAGATATAAATGGGATGTTATGTCTTCAGTGCCTAAATATTCTTTTTCTTAAATTCTGCTATCCAGTGTTCTTCAGTTCATGCTCAATTGAATAGGCATGCAAGCTTTTTTTTAGATTGCATATGCATGCAGACTGATTATGGATAAATAGATCTCTTCAGGCATAACAAATCTTGAATCAAATTGATAGCATTACTGGTTTTATTTTTACTTAGTTCATGTCTGTTTATCTGTAAAGTTTATTTGATCACATCTCCCCCTTTTACTAGACCTGCACTTATGCATGCACATCTTACACGCACGTTCTTCAGAATGTGTTAATTGAATATAACATGTTGTTGCAATCACTTGACTTGAAGGAATTTCTCCTTACCTAACATGCATTTAAAATTTTGAATACTTTTCCACCACTAAGATTTCTAGGAAAAGTTGAAGCAACAAATAACTCAATTTTTATCTCAAAAGCGTCTTCCATTTTTCTTTTGTCAACTTTGAAGAAAATTTAGGCATCTCCCGGTATTTTCTTGATTGCTGGCAACAATTGTTCTTACTCATACTAGAAAAAGTTATGAGATAGAAAGTTGTTGGCTTACTGTTTTGTTCAAACAATTGTTCTTTGGATGACTAAATCACTATTTTTCCTGATATGGAACAGTGTAATCCAAAGATTTTCACGGATTCAAGTTCCTAGGTGCATCAGAAATTGGATGTAAGACAACAATCTGCTCCCTCATGGTTTCAAAGAATATAATACCCACAGGAGTTTTTTGTCTTGAGATAGGTTCTGTAGTTGTTCATCGTAGCAGGAAAGCGCTGCTTTACTTGCTGGTTGTTTCACTTTTAGGTGTTCTTAGGTAAGAAAAGCATGCCAGTACAGATCTGTGATGTTTGTTAGACAACAACACCATTATCCTCACAGTCTGTTAGAGAACAAATGTCAATTGGTGCACTGCAAACAAGAAAGCCTATTGCTTGTTCAACTCCAGTATCTCGTTCTTTTCTTTCCCCCACTCCATGCTCACTGCATCCATTCTTGGACAGGGCTTAATCCGAATGTGGGCTTCTCTCTTTGGCAGGAAAAACCATATCTACACCAACCATGACAAGATCAATGGGAGTGAGTGAGCGAGCAGTAAGCTATGTTCTTCAGCGCTCAGTGCCAGAGACCAGAGTGTATCCACCGTCTTCAAGCTTCCTGCCGTTCTTCCATGTGAACCGGAGATGATTCCTTTCGTACTTTGCTCTTTTTTTGTAAGTGCTATAGTTTTTGCGTACATGACTCTGTAAATTTACATCTATTTTCACATGTATATACTACTGCAAAATTCGCTAGCCTTGTACCCCTATCAGATATGGAAATTATTTTGTGCAAATGTAAAATGATCAAATGAAGCTTAAATTTACCAGGATCTGGGGACAAATTCATGTGCATATGGGCCTAAATTTAGCCCATAAACTGAGGCCCGGTAAGAAACTCCCCTTTTTCGGCCTAACGCTGCTAGCGATGACGTTGGGTGGGCCCAAGCCTAGAAGGGGAAAGTCACACGCCGCCTTTCCTAGGCCAACACACTATTATCCATTCGCAAATACGTCAAGCAATCAAGCAGCACACATTATGTTTGGAGTTGGTCATCCATCATCCTCGTTTCCTGTCTTCGCTAATCATCCATCATCCTCTTTTGCTGGCTTTGCTGGTGCTGACCCATATAGCACCAACAACTTGCAAGCTTCAGCCTTCGACGGTTCTCCAAGGCCTGCTGGAACAACAAATCAAGTACAAGTACCTGCGGAAGAATCAAGTGGAAGCAGTCCTGGAGAAGAAGAAGCAAATGGTAAGAGACGAAACTAGACGGAGGCAGAAAACCTCCGCCTCATTAGTGCTTGGTTGAGCAATTCCCTTGATCCGGTCGATGGTAACTCAAAGAAATCAGATCACTACTGGAAAGAAGTTGCCGAAGAGTACAACAGCGGCACCCCAAGAGATAGAAAAAGAACAGCCAAGAATTGCAAAGACCATTGGAGTAAGGGAAACAAAATCGTCACAGCTTTTAATAATTGTTGGATATCACAGAAGAATATATATGCAAGTGGGCAATCTGACCCGTAGCTTATGGTCAAAGCAAGGGCAGACTACACGAATAAGACCAAAGGGAAAGTTTTCACAATGGATTACTGGTGGAATGTATGTAGAGTTCAGCAAAAGTGGAGACACATTTAGGAGGACACAAGTGACGGACGGAAGAGAAGCAAGATTTCTGAAACAGGGACTTACATTTCTTGTTCTAGTAAGGAGACAGAACCTTCCGTGAATGCTCGACCTGGAGGGCAGAAGGGAGCCAAAGCCAAACGCAAGGGGAAAGGTGCATCTGCATCAAGCAACCTGCCAGATCTAACCATGCAACTCTACCATGATGCTTTATCAAGAAAAGCGGCTGCAAATGAGAAGATGGCAGAATCAAGAAAGGAGAAGGCATTTGCAATTAAAGAATATGTTGCAGCCACACTAGAGAAGGCAAAGACCAAAAAAATTGAGCAAGTATATGAAATTGATAGAGGCCGACACTTCAGGCTACACACAAGCACAATTGGCTTGACATGAGCAGCTAATGAGATTCTAAGCACGGAGTTGTATGGTAATAAAGTCTAGTATGCAGCATTAATGTATCTTCTAATTTTGTCATTATGTATCTTTAAATTTTAGCAATGTATCTGTTAGTTTCAGCAATGTATCTGTAAGTTTCAATCTTTTAATTCCAGCAATGAATCTAGCAAAGGCCTCTTTGTAGTAGCAATCAGCAACACTAGTCCATTTTTTAGTGCCAAGCAATGTCTGCATCAGACAAAAAAAAACAATCGTCAGAATGACTATGTCAAGCTGAGATACTTCCACTACTACAGAACTCTGAAAAGTAGACTAAATGGATGTTCAAAAAACTAGCCATTGGAGAACTAGCTGTTGGAGATCTAGACTAAACACTATAAAGGAAGACACCCCTTCAGAAATTTTACAACAGCAAGAGGTCCAATACAAACATGTCTTCTATAGATTCACACTCCCTATCCATTTCAATTAGCTCTACTAGTAGTGATGAAGCTGATGAGATTGAAGCTGGAATGGAAGCTGCCATTGAAGCTCAAATCGAAAGTCAACTACTTGCTAGCTATTGCGAGCCACAGAGGCATCATCGAAGATACATAGACAGAGATCGTGAAGGCGGCCATAATCAACTGCACGCCGACTACTTCGGCGATGATCCAGTCTACAGCCCCAAGCAATTCCGTAGAAGGTACCGAATGAGAAAGCAACTATTTGAACATATTATGCAAACTCTTGGTGATTGAACTCCATATTTTCGTCAACGGCATGATGCATTTGGCAAGAAAGGTCTTTCACCACTACAAAAATGCACAGCAGCTATGCAGATGTTGGCCTATGGGGTCCCTGCAGATCAAATTGATGAATCTCTAAGAATTGTTGAAACCACATCCCTTGAGTGCTTGCGCCAATTCGCTAGAGGTATCAGGGAGAACTTTGGTGTTGAATATCTAAGGAGGCCTACTGAAGAAGACATTCAACATTTACTTCATGTAGGAGAGGCCCATGGATTCCCTGGTATGTTGGGTAGTATTGACTGTATGCATTGGGAATGGAAAAATTGCCCCGTCGCTTGGAAAGGGCAGTTCACTCATGGTGATATCGGGGCACCAACAATCATGCTTGAAGCTGTTGCCTCACATGACCTATGGATATGGCATGCTTTCTTTGGTGTTGCTGGTTCAAACAATGATATCAATGTGCTGAACCAATCCACATTATTCACTCAAGTATTACAAGGCAGGACCCCGACAGTTCAGTTTATTGTGAATGGTAATGACTATGATATGGGTTACTATCTAGCAGATGGGATATATCCCGAGTGGTAATATTTGTGAAGACAATCCCCTTGCCCCAGACCGAGAAGACCAAATTATTTGCAAGTATGCAAGAAGGAGCAAGAAAAGATGTTGAACGAGCATTTGGAGTTCTACAATCCCGATTTGCCATCATGCATGGTCCAGTTAATTTATGGCATAGGCAAAACATCTCTGATTTCATATACGCATGTATTATAATGCATAACATGATAGTTGAGGATGAGAAGGATTCCTACAAGGTTCGCTTTGACTATGACTATGACCAGGGCAGCTTGAACAACATAATTGAAACTGTGAACCATGGTCCAATTCATGAATTCGCTAAGGTTCTGGAGACAGACACCGCGATTCGTGATAGAGCTGTACATCGGCGCCTCAAGGGTGACTTGGTAGAGCATCTGTGGCAATGATTTGGAGCTGTTCAGCCTTAGCATGTACTAGAATTTCAAAATAAAAGTTGTACTGTTATTTCTAGACTAAGTTGTTCCATGGTTTGTTGTACTATCAGATTGCAGCTTCAGCTGATGTTGTAATGAAAGGCATTTTATCATTATGCAAAAGCACTTCGATTAACTTTACATTTAGGCACCAGGTAAAGTATTGACCTTGAGGAGCTCGTTGGCTCGAGCTGTCCCTGCTGGCGACGATGAGGGAGGGCGTGACGGGAGCACAAAGGATGTGGTCACCTCCCTCTCCCGATCTTCCATCGGGAAACAGCACAAAGGGCGTGGGGCCATCGCCGAGGGCAACGAGATGTCGCTGCCGCCAGCGTCGCACCCCTAGTCGTTGCACAGATCGGCGCTCCGTCCGGGCTGCCTGGGAAGCGGCGTGGGTGGAGGCGGAGGAGGAGATGCAGGAGGAGAGGGAGAAGGAGGCGAGGGAGCCATCGCTGGAGGCGGCGGCGAGCAGGACGTCGGGGTCGGGGTCGTTGCCTGGTCGAAGAAGACGGTGTGGAAGAGGGTGCGGCAGGAGAGGTCGCGCTCCCGTAGGATGCCCCGCCGGTATGCCGCCTCGTCCCACGCGCGCGCGCGTCCGTTCCTTTTCCCACACGCGCGCGTCTGTGCCCGCCTGCTTCGCTCGCCGAACCCCTCTGATGATGATGCACCCACGTCCTGCGGCGGGAGGCGAGATGCATCGCTCGAGTTTAGGGATTTGGGCGGTGGGGAATTTTCTGGATCGCGGGAAGGAGAGGAAGGAGAGAAGTAATCTGTTGGTTGGAGGCTACTGTGGGTCCCACCGCTTAGAGGCTTGAGACTGTGTGGCCTCTATACAGAAAAAAGGGCAGTGTGTGGGACCACGCTAGAGGCTGTGTGGCCTCTATACAGTGCGGATGCTCTTAGTTGTTACCGCAACCCCCGCGGTGACAACGAAACGCTCTGAACCGTCCGATTGAACTTCCAAGGTTGAGATCAAGCACTGACATCTCAGTCCATTCCCAAGGCAGATATGTTGAAAAATGTGCCTAAATAAAATCAAACTATCAGCATGATGGTCTTTCAATATGAGTATGTAATGTAGACAGAAGACTAGACATATATAAGAATATCATGTGTTGAGATAAGATTTTGACTAACAATTACTTTATCATATATGATATATGTGACATAAAATTAATCATTAGATTCGTATTCAAAAGTACTTTTTTATGATTATGATTTTGTATCACATAAAACACATATTAATAGAGTAATTATTGGTCAAATCTTGTCTTAACTAATCAAAATACATCTTATATTTCTGAACAGAGGGAGTATTGGTATAGCTCACATAGTCACATGCTAAACCAATCCGCCTGAAAATGGTACAGCCACTAAAAACATCAGCTAGACAATCTTAAGCCCTAGAAGCAGACTACAAGGATGGCAATTACTACAACACGAAACATTTTGAGCATAAAAAAGAACCAAACAACAAAGCGTTCGGCTCCTGTGTCACTCCTCTAGGGCGGCCTAGGAGGAGCAAGCTTTGCCGCCGCCAGCCTCCCTCTCTCACCCCCCTCGCTACCGTCGGCCACCGTCGCGGCGGCGGCGAGGATCGCTCCGAAAGGGGGTTGGCAGGTTGGGGCGCAGCGATGTTCTCTCTGGCGTCTCTTCTAGCATGCATCTTCCTCATGGTGGGCGTCGACGGACGGAGGCCAGGGTAGCGTCCTCAACAGGTTGTGCGTGGCAATAGGCGGCGATTGATCGGAGGCGACTTGGCAGCAGGTGACGGTTGGCTAGGCCAGAGGTGCTGGTGTCGTCAAGCCACTTCTAGATATGGCAAGGTGCACTTGTGGCCTCGAGCGACATCCTTCGGAAGCTCACGACCGCAATGGCTGGCTCGGCTGCCTTGCTTGGACTTGTGGATCTAGGCTTCTTGCCACGGTTTTGGGTGGGCAGTGGGGGGCATGAGGCTCAAGTGGCTTGGGTGCGTGCCGTCGTGCTCGACGGTTGGTGGAGTTGCGTGTGGCTAGCGGCCGTGGTCGCGGGCATTCTTGAGCTAGCGTTGGCCGGTCTGCAATGCCAGATCTAGCCTCCCGGCTCCTGATCCGCGGGCTTGCTGCATGATGCGGCTAGTGGCGGGCTGCCGGCGAGGCCAACAAGTTGAAGTTGGCGTGAGGCTGACAAGGCTGGCCAGTGAGGTCGGTATTTTGTAGCCAGCATACCTCCTAGCATATTAGCTCCAGATCTAGGTGGGGGGAGTTCGGGGCAGCGTTAGCAGGAATTGGTGCTTGTGCTCCGGGCGAAGACCTAGCTCGACTTTTATCAGCGCCGGCGATGATAGCGCTATCGGGCATTGTTCCCCTCCTTGGAGGCGTCTTCGAGGAGCTCCAGCACCTCCCTTGCCCTCAGGGTGTCTTTCTCTGGGTGAAAACTCAGATCAGGCTTGCCGGATCGAGCAACAGTGGCACTGCGATGTCATTTCCTCCTTGGAGGCGTTGTTTTGGAGTCTTGATCCTTTGGTTGACGTGCAAGGCTGGAAACTACATGGTTAGTACTAGCCCTGTGGTGGGACGGTCGGCATGGGGCCATCGGTGGCCAGGCCAACTTAAGGTTGGCGGTTGCGGCTTCAGGTTGCATGGGTGCAGCCGGCGCTAGGCGTGGCATGTTCATCGTCCTCTCGGGGCTGGAGAGACCCAGGTCTACTTCTCTTCGGACTTATCTTCTCTATCCAGTGTTGACGGGGTTGACGGGCGTGGCCATGGTGGACTTGGTTTCGGTGTGATAGGTGGAGTTGTGCCGCTGGGTGGTTCTGCTGCGAGGAAGTCGAAGTCATCGGTTCGTGGGTGCGACGGATGACGATGATGACATGGCTGATAGTGTCAGCGTGGGGTGTGTCTTATCTGTTTATGTCATGTTTGGTCGGCTTTACCAATGTGTCCTTTTCGTATGGTGGTGCTCCAGACCTAGATTAGCTAGGTAGTTGCTACATAATCGAGGTTTTCGCTCAGTTTTTCTCTAATTAACCGAGCATTGTAAGATTTTTAGGTCTGATTTCCCTCATAAACAATATCAATTCTTTCCGTCTGGATGAGGTTCTTAAAAAGAAACATTCTGAGCATTCACAATATTTGACAAGTTGCACAACACAGATGTGCTTGACTAAATAAATTTTGCATGAAGACCGCACAATTTGGATAACCTCTACAATCGTCTTTTTCTACAATAGAATTACACTTTTCCACATTCACTTGATATAGGAAAAAAATGATTCATCGATGCCCACTGATGAACTAACAATTTCATATTCAAATTCAACAAAGCTAGCAACTTATCTGATGAAAGAGAATATATTGACTATAATAATTTGATTGCAAAACCGAGATCAATTGCCTCCCAAACAAAATTGCAGCTTCACATCCAGATCAGACCAATGCAAGCACTCCAACATCCATGCAAATCCCCTTCCCAATAAGTGACGAGACCTCAGAGTCGATCTAGGGCTCATGCGCCTTGTACTACGGGCGGCTCATCTCCTCTATGGCTCCATGGAGCCCAAATTCTAGAGCTGACCCCGTTTGGCTCGGCTCAACGAGCTTCTCTCTTGAAGCTTAGAACTGGAGCCAGGCAACAGGCCGTAAATTTCAACGGCATTGCACCGGCTACAAGGGCTTCACAAATTTTAACTCAACCGTAGAGGGAACTTTCCCCAAGATGTATCTTTTCATGGCCAAGAGTGCTTTATGGGCTTCCATGATCATATGCCTACTCATCAGAAACATTTACCACTTTTGTTGTCAGAACACCAAATATCATCATAAACATTGTCCAGTGTAAGGCACTCAAGTGATGTTGCATTCTCAAGAACATGGCATATCAGCTCAACTATGCTCTTTGCAGAGCAGAGACCAATGATCTGCAAATCCTTGATGTTGCTATCGCAGTGTCCTGGCATGCATTTGCCTTAGATCATGTGAGGAATCTCCTGAAACTGTATCATGCTCTATGCAATCCTGCACTACTTGGATAAAGATAGATATCAACGTCACTAATAACAGAGAAAAGACAAGATATATACTTGAACTAATGCATGGTTCCATCACAGATATATACTAGATATCATTGGCAAGATGAACATGACTTGCACACAATATGAGTCTATAAGGAAGGACAAGCATCAAGAAAAGAAAGCAAAGAGAAATAATCATAGTTCGGGAAAAAAGACTCGATTGCCATAAAAGTAATACACAGGTGCTTGAAGTGGAGGAATTTGCCAGGTACAACCAGAGTATCCCTCTGCATAAAAATGCCTCAGCTTAATTATACTCCAAGGAAATTACCAGTTGCTACTGTTTATATGCATAATGCTGGTATCTAATAATATAAAGTTTAAGAGTATACCGCATGATATGAAGATATGTTAAGAGCTTTAAGATTTGGCACCATATATGGAAGCTTGCACAGGCATAATTAAAAATGTCACAACCTAAAGCTCCAATCCGAAGGTTTCGCAATGAATCTCCAAGTGACAGTTGTACTAGGGTACTAGTATATTCAAAAATGGAGAGATTAGGGGCTTTGCTCTCCATTACTTCCAGATTTTGCAATCAGACACCACCAGGTGGCTGAGCCGCTACAGCAAGCAAGGTATAACTAGTGAAATATATGTACAAGCATGCTACAGTTAGAATTATGGTGTAACTAGTGGATAGTCTTAGGTAGTATTTGAATCGAACGCGTTGTAATCTGGGCTCCTATAATAATGGGGTGCTGCTGTATATAATCTAAGTTGAAGACTCGGACCAATCTGAATGGGTACAGAGGCAGCGGTCAGACCGATCCTCACGTGCGGTCAGAACATCTGGTCTCGAGAAAACCGACGAGGATGATGTTGCTTAATGCAAGGGGAGGAGTGCCTGTAGAAGGGCTCCCAAGGATGTAGGCTTGGGATAAATTAACCTTGTCAATAAATATTGATATCTATTTCTTCTTGTATGTTTACTTTGTCAATCCTATGTTATGTGACCTCGGTATTAGCGACAAGTAGAACTATGCAACCGCGGTAAAATTGTGGAGATTAGTCGTAAGACTAATTTGGCAACATGTTTGGACAAATAAAAAGGAGATTTTGGACAACAGAAAGAGAGAGAATTTGTACAGCAAAATATTCAAACTTTGGGCAGCAAAAAAAGTGTCGGAACAGTACTGTAATTCGGTGTGTAAAAAAATTTGACAGCATATCTGTAGAAAATATCATATTTTTCTTTAAGTCAGAATTTGTCCATGAGGGTAGTTTAGGTATTTTTGAAAAAGAAAAGACAATTTATATGTGAGATAATAAAGTTACTCTCAACAAAAAATTAACGAAGCGGTATATAGAAAACTAAAACACCATAGACACGCGAATATACGTCTGTACATTGAAAATGCGAGGACTTTCCGGAGGTGGTCTTTAAATACAGACCTGTCTGTCCTTGGTTTCTCTCGTCTACCTCGCACCCTCCTGCCGGCCTCGTACAGAGCACAGACACGCGCACGCGCACACGGCCATGGCCGCGCCTGACCGGTTCGATGTGATCGTGGTGGGCTCGGGCATCATGGGCAGCTGCGCGGCGCACGCGGCGGCGTCCCGGCCGGGCGGCGCGCGCGTGCTGCTCCTGGAGCGGTTCGACCTGCTGCACCACCTCGGCTCGTCGCACGGCGAGTCCCGCACCATCCGCGCCACCTACCCGCAGGCGCACTACCCGCCCATGGTCCGCCTCGCCCGGCGCCTCTGGGACGACGCCCAGCGCGACGCCGGCTACCGCGTGCTCACCCCCACGCGACACCTCGACATGGGCCCGCGTGCCGAGCCCGCGCTCCTCGCCGCCGTCGCGAACGGCGGCGCCACCGAGGTCGACCTCGCTGGCGCGGGCGCGAACGCCAAGTGGCCGTGGGCGGAGGTGTTCAGGGTGCCCGACGGGTGGACGGCGGCGGCGAGCGAGCTCGGCGGGGTGATGAAGGCGACCAAGGCGGTGGCCATGTTCCAGGCCCTCGCCGTCAAGAAGGGCGCCGTCGTGCGGGACAGGACGGAGGTGGTCGGCGTCACAAAGCAAGGTGAGTGAGTGAGGCCGGCCGCGTCGTGTTCTTCCTCCCCCTCCCCTTTCTTGGAAGCATTCGGCTCCTGCATGTGACACAGCCACAGGGCCAAGCAACATGCAGACAGATGCAGGAGTCGCCGCGTGAGCTCTTTTCGTGGACCATTTGTGCACGTTCTTGTCATGTACCCCGGCTACAAAACAAATTTGGGCCTGCCATTTGATGCACTTGCAGGCATGCATAAGCGTGACTAGGTTCGGTTCTCACTTGTCAGTCCCGCGGGGACGAAAATACCCCCGTTAGAAAGAAAAGTGGCCATTTAACACCAACTAACAATCTTGGATTTGCTAAATAACACTAGACTGAAAAAAATCCAAATAGATGATCCGGCCGGAAACTTTCAATCATAAAAATCTAGTCAATTGTTATTCAAATTCGATGTAAGCTACTAAGCATGTAGAGTGAGACTTCAGATGTTACAGTTTTTACTCTTGTCCTCGCAAATTCCAAATAGATGATCCTGAACGTAGAAGACGTAAAAGAGAAAATCGTGCAAATTTCCGGTGGAGATTTTCTTACCCATACGGGCATACAGCGCCAAACAAATGCGATGTCATTGTGCCTGTGACTCTTTGTAGCATATGAAATTAATCAACTAGAAGCATCTGTGGCCATCTTCCTTTTAAACGAAGGGGCATCCCTGATTGTAGGCCAGGTCCTATTTTTTCGACCAACTTTGAGTACCATGAGTGGTAAGTTGGACCTACCAATTTTGTGTCATTACTTGCAAATGCGACTTTAACTATTGTTAATTTCTTAAACTTTTAATCGGAACCGTACCTTTAGTTTTGTTCTTCCATATGTCACGTCACATGCATTGTCCTATTTTTCGATTCAAATGCACTACCTTTTTAAACAGTGTGCTTAATTATTATTTTTGGCAAGCATAACGGAACTAGCCAATAGAGTAACTATCAAAGATTAACTAATTAACTAAGACCGCGCGCGATATTTTAGACTAGAGCAAACAAGTACTTCAATGCTTATCCCAAAAAGTAGTGCTTTGATTTGATGCTCTAAAGAAGTTTGAAACACAAATTTAGAAGCATGTCGAGAAGCTGATCACCAACTCACCACTTAAAAGAAAATCTTTGTGATTTTTAAAATTTTTATTATTTTTTATATACTCCCTCTGTCAAGGTGGAGCTAGGTAGGTCCACGGGGTATATAGACACCCGGTCTAAGAATATTTTTACTAGTAATCGGTCCATAAAATTAGTCTGTGCACCACACTAACCCATGTAGAGTGCACCCTAGTGACCAAAACCACAACATTTAATGAAGTCACCCTTTGGTAAACCCCAGTCGATTTTAATCTAGCTCCACCAATACCCTTCGTTCAGAAGTATAATGCATATTTGACCTCTCGCGTTTATATTTTGACCGTAAATTATTTATACAATATTACGTTACTAGTTACAAAGTCACAACTATAAAAAAAGTCTTTTTGAAAAAAAATCTTATCATTATCAATTTTGTGTCAAATCACCGATATATGATCAAAGCTTCAATTTGAGCAGTCAAAATACGTCATATAACTGAAACTGAGGGTGTACACCATAACTCAAAATCAAATACAAACAAAGGTGAAAGTCATTAACTAACTAAAACTGAAATGTCTATACACTTTTGGTCAGGAGAAGGAACGATCTTGGTGAGGACGTCAAGCGGCGAGGAGTTCCATGGCGCCAAGTGCATCATAACGGTGGGCGCCTGGACGAGCAAGCTGGTCAAGTCGGTCATCGGCACGGACCTGCCGGTGCAGCCGCTGCACACCCTCATCTGTTACTGGAAGGTGAAGCCGGGCCACGAGCGCGAGCTCACCACGGAGGCCGGCTTCCCGACGTTCGCCAGCTACGGCGACCCCTACATCTACAGCACGCCGTCAATGGAGTACCCCGGCCTGATCAAGATCGCCATGCACGGCGGGCCGCCATGTGACCCGGACGGCAGGAACTGGCGCGCCGGAGGGGGCGGCGGCGGTGACCTGGTGGACCCCGTGGCGCGGTGGATCGACGAGGTCATGCCGGGCCACGTCGAGACCGCCGGCGGGCCGGTCATCCGGCAGCCGTGCATGTACTCCATGACCCCCGACGAGGACTTCGTGATCGACTTCTTGGGCGGGGAGTTCGGGAAGGACGTGGTGGTCGGCGCGGGATTCTCCGGCCACGGGTTCAAGATGGGCCCGGCCGTCGGGAGGATCCTCGCCGAGATGGCCATGGACGGGGAGACAAGGACGGCGACGGAGGCCGGCGTGGAGCTCCGGCACTTCAGGATTGGCCGGTTTGAGGGCAACCCAAAGGGGAATGTCAAGAGTTTCTGATCGAGCTGAATGGATGATGAAAATGATCCAAGGTGAGGTCCTCATGTGTGAGGACGGACAGTCACCGTGTATATTGAAATTGGATGTTGTATTGTACAACTTTTATCTGTGCTTATTTATGTTCGTGTGGTATCTCCTCTGCATAGGCTTCTCATCATTTGTACACTGTTCTTTTCTTCAAAAAAATAAAATTCATGCGTAGTCACTTAATTTATAGAGTATGTTCACTTTGATCATTTTATTTTGAAATTACCTATCTGAGGTCATTTGACTATTTAAGAGTTCACCGGAGGTCTAAATCACTTGCATGTCAAGTTTACCTATTCACCGTGACATCCTAGTCAGCAGGACCCACATGTCAGTGACTTCTCCCTCTCTCCGGCCTCTCTCTCCATCTCTGTCCCTGTCACCATTGGTAGTGATATGGACGGACATTAGAAGCAAAGAAGAGTGGTGACATACACGCTAACTAAAACGTCGCATGGACGGGAAGTCCGGAAATGTCAGCGTGGCATATTTTAGACTACATTGAACCTCTTGTCAAGTTTAGTAGACTAGATAGGTATTATTAAGTGACTAAAATAAACATATCGTGCAAGTTGTAAATGACCACAAGTAAATTGTACTCTTTGTAAAACAAGCATGTCAACTCTGCCTATTCATTAAAGTTTGAAATAGTGTATCTTTTTTTTACTCGAACAGAAAAAGAACACATGCGAATTACTCAAAAAAACATACTTCCTAAACTCAATCCTTATCTCTCTGCAAACACTCCAACGGCTCATACTCCTCTCAGATTGCCTCGCGAGGGCGACCTCATTTGATACACTGTTCCCCAGGCAGATTTTTGCCTCTTCTCGTATTTGGCTCTGGAGAATCATACCATAGTGCTATCTCCAGTTCTATTTTACGATATCCACGCTGAAAGAGAGAAGCGCGTCTCGGCCATTTGCCGGAGACGCAGGCAGTAACATTGCAAGGTTACTTGCGGAATATGCTGGAATTCATCAGATAGCTCCAAACTGGTGCTAGTGTCTCTAACGTCACGTCTTTGCTACGAACATCCTGACTCATCATTCATGCGTAGGACAAACAAAGAAGTACCATCAGTAGGTAATCTCTACAACGGACATCACGTGCTAGGAGATATCTCATGACTCATGCATGAGTCATCAGTTAGCCACTCACCCGTATCTTCTAATGATGGAATGCCATCTTGCTGATCCCCAAACGTACGTATGCAAGTCCATATATAAATTAGTGTGAATCTGATCATGCGATTCACTCCTTGCTTGTTCCATTAGGCGGTGTCTTTGTCACAGAAACGACAACGTGTGATCTGCATACACATCATCAGCCTCTCTTTCGCAGTTAAGCCATGTTTTGATAACTCCTTGCTTAATCGGTTGCTTGTCCCATTAGCTACTGGGTGGTGCATGGCATCGTCACCGCTGATATGATTCTTCCCATCCATATCTCGAGCACTGATTGTCCTTATTAACAGCATAACATCTGATCACTACCGGATTTAATCATTCTGCCGTGTGCCAAACACACACAGCGAAAGAGGAAAAGCACTCGGCAAACCATTTACCGAGTGTTACACTCGGCAAACAGGCGTCGGCATACAGCCTGCCGGCAAAGCCCTATTTGCCGAGTGTTTTCTGTCGTGCACTCGGCAAACAGTTTGCCGAGTGTCAACACGGACACTCGGCAAAGCCGGTCGTTTTGCCGAGTGTGACACTCGGCAAACACGGTGAACAGGAACAAAAAAATTGGGACGCCAGCGAGGCACTGCTGTTTCTCCTCGTGCCCGCCATGTCATCAGCACTAGTATACATCTATCGATGGTGTCCACGAGGGACTGACATGTCGGCTCCACATGTCAGTGGCAGAGGTGGGCGCCGTGTATAAGCACCCAATAGTGTTCACAGAAGCTCGAGAGCTGAGGCGCAGCCGCGTATATAAACCAGTCAACCGCGCGGTCGACAGGCGAGGGGGGACTAAACCAGTCGGTAGTTTGCCGAGTGTCGGAAATCGGACACTTTGCCGAGTGTCAAAAATCGGACACTCGGCAAAGCCGGTCTCTTTGCCGAGTGTCAAACACGGTGAACAGGAACAAAAAATGTTTATTTGTTTATTTATTTCTTTGTTTCTTTTTTGTTTACAACTTTTGCGACCTTCTCAAATTTTTACCACAGCCTATTGATATCATATAATGACACCATGCAAAGTTTCATGTTTTTCTGACTTCGTTTATATTTTTTGGAATTAAAAAACCAATAACCTCCATGTTCGGGGTCGAGTCTTGGCACCTTGATGTTTGGAATTCCTTTCCTTTTCTTGGATAAGGCCTAAACATAGACTAAAGACCACAAATAGGATTTTTTATCCTAATTTTGCCAAATTTTTCATGCACTTGCAGTTCAAATTTGAATTATATTCACTAAATGCCTAAAAATGCACTAAATGACTTAAATATAGCAAACGAACTCCGAAAAATGCCAAATTTTGACATGAAACATGTAATGGTGTATCTTGAGTGTAGAAAATTTTTTAAGGTTAACCGATGAAGCAACTGTCACTTTGCCTTCAAATTTAACCCGTTTCCTCTCGAAACCTAGATTCTTCCTCGAAGATGGTCCAGTTTCTAAGCAGTGTACGTCATAACTTTTGCAAAACCTTCCCAAATTTTTTTCACAGCATATTGATGCCATACGAGGGCACCATGCCAAGTTTCATGTTTTTCTGACTTCGTTTGCATTTTTCGGAATTAAAAAACCAATAACCTCCATATTCGGGGTCGAGTCTTGGCACCTTGATGTTTGGAATTCCTTTCCTTTTCTTGGATAAGGTCTAAATATAGACTAAAGACCACAAATAGGATTTTTCATCCTAATTTTGCCAAATTTTTCATGCACTTGCAGTTCAAATTTGAATTACATTCACTAAATGCCTAGAAATGCACTAAATGACTTAAATATAGCAAACGAACCCCGAAAAATGCCAAATTTTGACATGGAACATGTAATGGTGTATCTTGAGTGTAGAAATTTTTTTAAGGTTAACCGATGAAGCAACCGTCACTTTGCCTAGAAAATACACTAAATGCCTATAAAAGAAAATAGAGGGGCGAAAAAAATAAAATAGAAAAAAGATGTGCGCGTATTTGCCGAGTGCTATGTGGGCGGCACTCAGCAAAGTACGTCTTTGCCGAGTGTCGTACCTTTGCCGAGCGTTTTTATTTTAGCACTCGGTTTCTTGGACCTTTGCCGAGTGCCCGATGTTATGCACTCGGCAAACCCCCTGACACTCGGCAAACGTCGTGATTCCGGTAGTGGATGAGGTTGTGCAGCTACCTATCTATCTGCAGTGACCTGTCTCTGCACTACCGGTAACTGGTTCACGAATGCTGATGGAGATGGTGATAATGGTGATGTCACTTTCGAGGATCGAGCACATCAGGCTGGACTTGATCACAATATGCTCACCGGCACCTGGACTTGCCCTGGTCAAGCCACCATATAAGCCAATTGAACGAGGGCACGTCTCCAATCCGTAGGCCGTCGAAATATGTACAATTAGCTGAGATTGTGATGTTTTTTCTTGTGAAATGTCGTGACACTGACTGACGGAGAAATCTGTGTGCTTCAGCAATGTGAGCATTATATTCCTGTCCCATGATTCATGATTGGTGTTCTTCTACCTATCATCACAGCGCCCAACCGGTACCAATGTTGACGGACCATTGTCAAGTACTTAGTTTACAAATCCATGTTTCTGAAATACCTGCGGTTTCTTGCTGTTCAGGAGGAAGAAAAGATCAATCAGAAGAGAGAACTATAAACACAAGTTTTGCAAAAATCTGTTCGCTACCATACTCAGTATAAATTTCTTTTTTGACCCACCCAGCACGGTCACATGCTGCAAGGTAGATCAGGGCGCCGTGGGCCAGGTGCGGCAGCTAGCTAAGCGGTGCCTTCGCCGCCGACGTGCGGTGCGGTGCGAGGCAGGCGTCGGGGTCACCTCACTTACGTGCCGGGGCCTGGAGATGTTCCTTTACACGAGCGAGAAGAGAGAAGGAGATGGAGGTGGAGGTCGAGATGGATACGTACGAATCGAGTTGGAAACGGAACAGAAATTTTCCGTCCGTTTTTGGAAAAAACGGAAACAGAAGCTCTTACACGGAAACGGAAATGGAATTTATAATTTCTCGGTATGGAAACGGAAACAGAAATTTTATACGGAAACGGAAACGGTACTGTGATTTCAGTCGGAAACGGAAACGGAAATTCTGTATAAGAAAAACAGAATATTTCCGAATAAACCCGTGTAAAAGTTCTGGTCCATCTAGTCATCCGTCCCATACAGCCCATCTAGATCCCCTATCCCTAACAGGCTAACCCTTCCTACTCTCGTACAAATATAATTGGTTATGTAATATATATTCTTTGTGTCATGTTCTTTTTGTTGTGTTTTTGTGCATGGTTCAAGAGGTTCTTATGTTCCGACAAATATTCGTTATCGTTTTCGTTTTCGACCGTATTCGTCTTATATTCGTTTCCAGTACTTTCTATTTCAGTTTTATTTCCGGAATTTCCGTATTCGTTTCCGTTCCGATAAAAGTGCGGAAATAGAAACGGTAAGACATTTTTTCCAACGGTTTCTGTACCGTTTTCAACCCTACTTACGAAGGAAAGAGCAAGTGAATGAGATGGCTGCCTGCACTGGTTTTGCAGGTGTGAGGAAAAACCACAATTCCCCTCAATCGACACTCAACTCCTGCTCCCTCGTCGGAGAAGTCTTGCCGGAACGCTGACAACTGCCGAACATCGTAGGAATGCAGATCACCGATCGATGTCTTGCCTAAATCCCCATCACCTCTCACCTCGTATCTCTCTTCGTCCTCTAAAATTGCCTGCTCCGATGACATCCAAGAAATCCATCCGAGTTAATTGCCTGGCAAGAACCTCGTCCAAGAATGCATCAGTGAAGATTTAATGCCATGGGTAATTGCTGCAGCCATCATCAAGTATCTCGTCGGAAGCGACGTACTACTAAACTCAAAAGTTAAATCTCGTCCTCCTGGAGGCTGGTGGCGTAATGGTTCGGCCGGCGCCCCCCGGAGCAATGGCCACGCCGCTGGCGGCGGCAGCAAGCCGATAAAGTGCGCAGGCCGTCGACAAGGCGCTCGAGCACGTGCTGAAAAACTCGCCATGGCCGCCGCCGAGGACGTGCGTGGCGGCGGTGCAAGAAGACTAGAGAATGGTAGTTTTAGAGAAGAAAACTAGAATGGTTTGAGATTAGTATGGACACGTGGCACCATCTAAAAAGGGTCTAACCTGATGATAGCAAAGACCTGGTCTTATAGGATTTTTTTTTCCCGAAGTTACTATGAGATACTCTTTCGGTCCCAAAATGTAAGACATATTTTGTTTCGTTAAGACAAGGTTTTGTTCAACAATTACTATATGTGATATAAAATTGATGTCATGAAATTCGTATTTAAAAATACTTTCTTATGATTGTGACTTTGTATCATATAAATCACATATTAATAGAGTAATTATTGGTCAAAACTTTATCTTAACCAAACAAAATATGCCTTTTTAGGACAGGGGGAGTATGAATTAGTGTGCGCTATCAATTTACTTCGGTAGTCAGCATATATAAACAAATCCAAATCTTACAACAGTAGCCTAGCATGCACCTACTCCACTCGATGGATTTTATAACTGCTCTATACATATACACGAAGAATATGATGCGATCCAATGCCTGAAAATCCTTCTTGATCTGTCTCTTCTTCGGTGCAGGACTGCAGGTTTCCAACCTTCTGACAGTTAGGCAATTAATTCAATTAGTTCGTCTTTCTGCGCCTCGAGGCGCTTCACTGTCGGAAAAAAATCCTATACGACCCGGGTCGTACCGTGCGACCCGCCGCACTCCGTCGCTGCCAGGCGGGCCCCCCCCTGCGCTTCGCGGCCCGGGGTAAGAGGCGGGCGGTCGCTGCAGGCGGGCCCGGGTCGTATAGGATTCGGCTCCTTCACTGTCAGCTTTCACTGCGCGCCGCACGAATCATGCACGCGGTAGAGCAACGGAGCACGGTCAGAAGAAGACGAGCAGTAGCAGAAGCCATGGCCGTATGTATCTTGTGCTCGCCGACGACACCGTCATCGCCGGCGGTACACGAGCACCGCCGCGACCGTAGTTGTAAATCGGTGGCCTATAAGCGCCCGCGCCAATGTTGCTGTAAACCGGCGGCGCATTGTTACCTTCGCCGGTGGTCTGGCCGCCGTCGATCTGTGCTCCGAGAAACATGGCGTCGGACTCCTTTATCCTGCAGAGAAAATCACAAAGCTATTAGCTTAGCTACACATGTGTGTATCTGCCATGGGACACTGGTGGTTTGAGATGAAGAACTGAAACTGACCCGGAGGTTGGGAGGCAGAAGGCGATGGTGTAGTCGTCGGCGTTGCAGGTGAAGGTGCTGGTGCTGTCGTCGTAGGCGTAGCTGTACGCGCGCGGGCACGCCGTCTTGAAGACGGAGGAGTAGGCCGTCGGGTGGCACGCCGCCGGCGTGTCGTAGGCGCCGCTGCAGCAGTACCTGTCCTGCCCGAACGCCTCGCACGCGCTCCGGCACGCGATCGCGCCGCCGCCGCAGTCCACCTGCAGCTCCTTCGGGCACGCTGACCGATCCAGACAGAGCCACCGTCATCATCAGAGCCGGCAATGGCGCGCAAGCATACCATGAATGATTACTTCGCCGGTGCGTGACTTACAGCGGTTGAGATCGGCCATGCAGCCGGTGGTGTTGCACGCGCCCTGCAGCGCGCGCGGGATCGCGACGACGGGGAGATTGTAGCCGTCGACGAGGCTCACGTCGTAGAAGTCCTCGCCGCCGCCCTTCCCCAGCGTGACCTCGAAGAGCGTGGCCGGCGGCGTCGCGCCGGCGCCGCGGCACTCCATCCTCCCGCCGCAGTCGCCCGTCTGGCATACGCCGGCACCGGCCGCGTCGAACACGCACCCCGTCCGGGCCCATATCCGCCCCGACCACCCCACCGGCGCGGCGAGCTGCACGGTCTGGCCCGGGCCGAGTTTGAACCCCGTCGTGGACAGCTGCGACGTACCGGAGCCGGCCAGCGTCCCCGGCCATATCGGGTAGGAGCAGTAGTTCGCTATGGTGAACGTCACCCCCATCGAAACCTGAAACCATGGCGCCAATGCCAGCACAAGTAGCCATAGCTTGCGAGTTCTTGTCTCTCCCATGCTGGGATCTGGCTATGGCAAACCTGACAGCTGATCTTGGTAGGGAGGGAGGGAAAGGGGGAAGAAGACATTGGAAGGGTGCTTGCAAGATTTAAAGATGAGTGAGAGAGGGAGAGCCATGGAGCAAAAGCTTTTCTTGGTGAGCTTGGTTTAGCATGTTGCATGCATGGGGTGGCCTAGGGAGGAAGAAATACCTTTTGGGATGATGCAAGCTTATGATGGTGACATGCTGTTTGCCCCAAAGTGACAATACCTCTGCAAGTGCAGATACCTTGACTCCTGGTCAAACATGCTCTGTTTTGTGAGTCCCTAGTCTTAACGAGTCTTTCATGTCTAGCCTGATCATTACTGAACTTTTGCAAGGTACATGCAAATTCTGGCTTCAAATTGGATAGACCATGCATATTTCAGCAGTTGGACAAGAAGGACACATTTATCTCAAACTGATACAGGAACAATATCTTGAGCTAAACCTTATCATTAGCAATCAGAAGTGCCAGGATAACATCATGAAGATTCTGAATTTCCTACCGGACGGCTGCAATTCAATGGACCGCACTGAACTTCTTGGCAACAATTTCAGTGAGGTAACTTTGCTTCTTCTTTTTCTGAATATTATATTTTGTGTTGTTCTATGGAATAGCTGTTTTCTCAAACTATACATCTATTTTGCTTCATGCTGTTCTGAACATTTGAACTCAACTGTCTATGCTGTTTAATTTCAATTATGGGAATCAGAGTACAAGCCCTTTAAAAGAGAAGGAGCACAATTTTCCACGTATGGAATGGCACTTCAATTAAATACTTTTATATTTCTGGGGCAAAGCCTATGACCCATTTTTCAGAAGATGCTTTCAGGAGGCAAACATGCCTTTGTGGCGGTAAGAACTACAAGGAAGGAATCACACAAGAAAACATGAACACGAACAAACGGCATACGTATCCACAAGGATGCCAAAAGAGCACCTTCTGTAGCTCCACAAATCAAGTAATATATCACCTTTGCAATCGGATCAGATAAAGCATCACTCCTGATTGGATCACACAAAAGGAATAATCTTACAGGAACTATCAAGCGTATGTTGGTTCTCCACAAATTGTTATAGTGTACTCGATTTAACATTTTGCCTATCTTCCTAGTTACACTCTACTGAACAAATAACATGCAAATAAGTGTATGATATTAACATGAATAGTGTCCTGTTGGTCATCCCATCTGTCAACTTGAGCATCCAAAAATAACTCAGAGAAATTCATTAAGGTGCGATTTATACCATGCATATTCCATGCAACGTAGTAGAGACTAGAGACGGCTAAATCATGGTGCACATCAAGACCTAAAGATGTGCAGTTGTAACCAAAGGCAGCATTTGCAAAAAAAAGCAAATGGAGGAGGATTACATTACTAAAATGCTGCCTTATAGTACAGTACGTACTCATAATCTTATCAGAAGCACATCAAACAAGTTCTTTCATCTTGCAGCACCATCCCATATGCCAAAACAGAAAATTTATCACGCCTCCAACGCGGGTTCTTCTTCAGCATCACCTTCGGGAGCACTGGACTCATCAACAATTGTGACGCCCGCAAGATCCAAGGGACGCCCAGTCATTGGATGAATGGGGCTCCGATCACGAGGTCCACCCTTCCGGCCCATAGCTAGCAATGGAGGTGGAGGCAGAACCCCAGCACGAAAGAGGATGTGCTGCACAGGATCTGATGGTTGTGCCCCAACTGACAGCCAGTACCTACAACACAAGCATAGTTGTATAGCGTTACTATAGTCATATGGTGTTACATGACCTTGCAGGGCAGACAGAAGAAACAGCAAGTATTCATTAGCTCTGCTATGGATGCAATAAGCACATCTCACGCACTTGAAATGTCTAAATCCTTAAACCAGTAATTTTTTTCCATTAGGAAGAAAGGCAGGGAGGGCAGAATGGTGCTGAGAAATTGGCATAACAATCAACTAGCAGAGTTCAGCACCACACAATGTCACTTATCTTTCTCCCATTTGTTCTCCTTTCACCTTCTGAACATCCGGAATGAAACCAGACAAGTCCCGTATGGCTGAATCACCCCCAATTTATTTAGCCTCTAAGATGTCCCAACCGTCCATCAAAGATTAAGATTATGTCATGAATAAACAAATTCTAGACTAGGTGCAGCAGAAGTTGCAATATGTCAAATAATAGAACTAGGCTCTAAAATCTAAATCAGGAGCAAGCAAAACTCACTTGACCCGGTCGAATTTCAGCCCCATCCTCTTGCCACCATCCTTCCCTGCAAACAGCAGCAGAAGGCGCACATTCCTCATCAGTTTATTCTTCAGTTATCACTAAAGCTCCTATGCACGCATAAAATCGCATTATAAATCCTTCGCACGTCTGATCAGAAAAACACAACCAAACGGAGGCGGTTCATCGGAATCAAGAAGCGGGAGAAAATGGGCTATCTGAATCGCATTACAGATGCTTGAATGGATCGAATCCAGACGGAATTCGAGGTGGGGGCGGCATTGGAAGAGACGGGGACTCTCACCGGGGAGCGGGTTGTAGTAGCCGAGGACCTCCAGGTGCTTGCCGTCGCGCGGGGAGCGGCTGTCGGCGGCCATCACCCGGTAGAACGGCCGGTTCCGGCACCCGAACCGCGCGAGCCGGATCCGCACCACCATGACTGATTTCTTCTTCCTCGCCGCCTTCGCCTGCGCTTTCGCCTTACTCCGGGTGAGGTCGTGCGGGAAAGAAGGGTTCGCCTTACTCCGGGTGAGGTCGTGCGGGAAAGAAGGGTTTTAGATTGGGGGATTTCGGTGCCCTCGTTTCGGCGGGGGGATTTGCTCAGATGCCCCCATTTTGGCGTGTGCTTCGACAAAATGCCATCTTATATGTCATTGACGGGTGGTTCCGGACCTCACCCATCATTCTCAGGGGGGAGGGGAGATTTTATCGAAGCACAGGTAAATGGGTGGCACCGGAACAAATATACCCCTAGGAAATGGGTACTGATTTTGTGCATAGAGAGGCTACGGGTGTTGCCCATATTGAGAGGATGGCAAACTTGGGTTGAACTGATGTGGAGGGGCAGAGTTTCTATTTTCTGGATCTTGGCTTGGGTAGGTTGAGTTCAGCAAATTTGTGAAACCTAGTGAAGATGATTGGTCCATGTGGCTATAAGGTCAAGGTGTTCTTGGTGTTGTGTGTGTGGAGTTTCAGATGTATGTGAAGGTTGAGGTGAACTTGGCCGGAAGACTGAGATTTTAAATATATGGTGTTGATAAATACATCATCCAACAGTTGTATTTTTGAGCTAGAAGATTTCAAGTTTTTAAGAATTAACTGCCACTGTTCACCAACGGTCAGGAGAAAAAAGTATTTTTTTTAATTAGATGGCTGCTGCCTCTAAATTTTTATACATGTCACGGTTGTATTTTTGAGCTATGAAGTGTGTATTGCTGTGAAGTATGAAATTTGCTTGTGTGAATCAACTGTCGTGCACTACTGTATACAACGGTTAAGTACAAAAATTAATTGTTTATTGGTTGGCTGCTGCCTCAACGGTTGGAGGCGATGCTGGGGTTTTCAGCTTGGAGGCACTGCCTTGCAGTGTGTGGCGCTGCCTCTAATCATCATCTCTCTGCTGTTAGAGGCGCTTTTTGACCACATTGCGGATGCCCAGCAGCAGCGTTCAGCGGTTTTCCTCTGTCAGCAGCAGTAGGGTTTTAGCTCAACCGCCCAGCCCCATGGAAATCTCCCCCACCCCCGCCGGCGGCGGCGCCGGCGCCGGGGCAGCTCCCGCCTCCTCCTCGAGTCCGGCGCCCCCGGCCAAGCGCCCCAGCACCATGCTCCGCCTCCTCTGCCCCTCCAGCCGCGCCGCCGCCCTCCGCCCCGCGCGCGACCTACACGTGGAGCAGCCCCCCTTGGGGGACGAGGCCGTGCTCTTCGTCTCTGGGCCGGATGCCCCAGCCGCGGCAGTGAGGGTGTGGGAGCGGGTGGTGGGACACAGGGTCGGGGGCGACGAGGCGGGGGAGGGGGAGGAGGAGAAGGAGGTGGCCGGTGTGGTGGGCTGCCGGATGCTGGCGGCCGGAGGGCAGGTGGGGTGCGTGCTGGGGAAGGGCGGGAAGACGGTGGAGCGGATGCGGCAGGAGAGCGGCGCCCAGATCAGGGTGTTCCGGAACAGGGACCAGGTGCCCCCCTGTGCCTTGCAGGGGGACGAGCTCATCCATGTACGCGTCTTAACTCTCTCGGCCTTTCTGGATGTAAAGATCAGAAGTTGCTTGGTAGCTGGCTGGGTACAAATTTTCTTGGCACGATGCACTAAAAGCGCTAATAACATTGTACGAGACATAGTATAATGAGCTCGTGTACCTGAGTTGCAATGATTTTGCTCCAAATACTGATGCTTTCTTGTGAATGAACTTGACCTCAAGTTGTGAATTGCAATATGATAGAATGTTGGAAGAAGATACATTAATAGCACAATGATTTTGATAATAGATAGCAGGATAAGTTCGGGTCACTTTCTTGTAAGTTCGGGTCCTGATTTTCTTGTAGTTCAAAATACATGTGCGCATATGAGCAAATGAGTTCCAAAATGAGCTAAATTTTCCTGGTTTATACTTGGCTCTAATTCATTAGTTGGGCACATATATTGAGCTCATTCATATGAGTTGTTAACAACATGGTTTTATAGATGATGAATTGTTGAAACAATCTCGAAAGGTTGGGTTTTCTTGTTGCAGAGATGCTGAGTTTCCTCTAATTATGAACCTTTAGGCAAGCACAGCCTTGCAATTGTACAAATTTTTTATGTGGATGTAATATTGCTTGGATATTTACCAGCTCTACTTATTGTTATATTTCACTGGTGATGGCTTTTGTAGTTTTGCGGTGCTCAGGAAATCAAGATTTACTGTTATATGGGCATGTATAATCTTTAACTTGGATATCTAATCTTTTAAATTCAGTTCATTCTAACATTTTCCTGTTAGATAAGTGGGAGCTTTTCTTCAGCAAGGAAAGCACTTTTATTAGTTTCAACCTGCCTCCAAGATAATCCGAGGCCAGACACAAGCAATTTTCCTACTGGAAGATCATTTGGGCCTCCAGGCAGTGGAGTTGGTTGTCCACCTGGTGCTGATCCTCATTCTCAAAGAGGCTATTTACCACCAAATATGCCTGATTATCATGCAAGAAATTTTTCAAGCAATGTTGCTGGCCCCGGTCCTAGATTCTTTGTTGAACAAGAAATAATGTTCAGAATGATATGTTTAAATGACATGGTGGGCGGCATAATTGGAAAAGGTGGTGCCACTATCCGTGCATTACAGAGTGAAACTGGTGCTTCAGTCAAGGTTATAGACCCTGTTGCTGATTCGGATGAACGTGTAATTGTGATATCTGCACGTGAGGTATGGCTCTAGACCTACATAGAATTGCTCATTTTCCTAATAAGTTTTGAAGTGACGACAAGTCCTAGTTTTCCGGTGGGAAACATGTTCTTTTTTTCTCTCATGTCATGTCAATGCATAGCGATTGAATGCTGCGTCTATCCTGCCAATATCGACAAGGAAATGAGGATTAGCTTTGTCCTTATATTTTTCTGCTGTCCAGAGTGTTGTTTAATGGATGCAATATTTTTGGTGCAGAATTCTGAGATGATGCATTCTCCAGCTCAGGACGCAGTGCTTCGGGTCCATTCTAGAATCTCGGAGGCATCTATGGATAAAAGTTCTGCTATACCTGCAAGGCTTCTTGTTCCATCACAGCATATCGGTTGCCTGCTAGGCAAAGGTGGATCCATAATTGCAGAGATGAGGAAGGTAACAGGAGCTAGCATCCGAATTTTTGGGAATGAACAAATTCCAAGATGTGCACAACGAAATGATGAGCTGGTTCAGGTATGTTAAAGCTCTACTGAATTACTGATCAATCACTCCAGTTTTTGACTTTTTTTTTGTATGTTTTGATTTCATTTATGTACATCACAGTTTATCTCTAAGTTTACATGACCTTTTTAAAGTTTCATCAATATGCGTGGATGCTACTAGGTGCACCTGGTGAAAAGGTGATTTTTTGTTTTGAGTCTAGTCTTGTAGGAAAAATACAATGTCAAATACTAAAGATGGTTGGTGTAAAACGTCAAACAACTCTGACCTGATTGAAACCATGTTAGATGGATTGTCTATCATGCTATATTTTCCTTCAAAGTACTGAAGGTTCATCATTGAGGTAAACTTGGTTTACTAGGCATGAGTTTCACAACAAAGAATATAAGGTGTTAAGACTGTTCATTTGTAACATGATTGGGTAATAACAGTGGGCATCAACTTCAAGTTGCATTAGAAAAAGTCTTGTGTAATATAAGGTGTTAAGAGTGTTCATTTGTAATATGTTGGGTAACATTTATACTCTTTGTTGTATGCATTTTCCCCCTCAAAATAAGTCAACTACAGAATCATTAACCTGTGAAGTTTAAGATAAATATTTTCGTTCTTTCATATACTGTAGCTATGCTGTAACTCATGGTGGTTTTTTTACCAACCTATTTTGTCCCCCAAGTGATCCATTCGGAAATGATTCCCAGTTATACATGATCTGAGTTAGTCAGTTCTTTCAAGTCATTTCCCTTGAACCTTCCTTTTAAGAAAATGTACTTGATTATGCATAGTTGTGTTATTCACCTATTTTGATCTTATACTAAACAATTAAATACATGATCATCCAGAAGGGAGAAAAATAGGAGATCACTTAAGGAGGATAGTTGAGTTAATGCCATTGTTATAAGTCTCTTCTGAGATTCTATGAGTCCCTTTATATACTGGGTCTTGTAGACCTTAAACCTGTACATAAGTTTAGCTATTTAATATATATTTTCAGTAGGGTTCTCCCCTACTGTTTTGCTTCAAAAAAAGGATTGTTGAGTAGATGCAGTTACAGGCTATAACTTCTGGAGCTCCTTTTGCAGGTCACCGGTAGCTTCCAATCCATCCAGGATGCATTGCTTCATATCACTGGAAGGATTAGGGATGTCATCATTCCCCCGAAGCTGCCACATCCTAGTGGAGGCATGCCTCCATATCCACCTGTTGGAAACACATCTCATCACCAATCAAGACAAGAACCAGCTCCGCCTCATCACAGTGGAGCCATGCCTCCATATCCTATGCATCCTTTCAGACCTAATCCTACTATGGGTCCTTTTGACCCAGCAGATCATCGGCCACCTGGCCCACCTCCCTCGCATCCAATGGAACACGTGGGTGCTGATAGGATGCCCTACTCGTATGGTTGTGAACAAGGAGGTCCTCGGCCATTTCTTGAGCAGCCATCACCGAGAACATGGGCTCCTGAGGTTAGTAGATGGGGAATGCTGTTTGAAATTAAGTATAAGTTGTTTGAAATTAAGTATAAGTTCTTTAGCATGTTGTTGGTTGCATATTATGCACAAACGGCTCTTAAGTATTCCTGCTGTCAAATAGGCCCCACTAACAGGTGCAATTTAGGAGGACCTGCCATCAGATTTTGTATAAAAGACTAATATCATTCATATGCACATCACATTGCTGATTTAGCCACTGCACTGGTTGAACGCTAAGAATCAAGTCCCTTATTATGTGCACTTGTGCAGGCACCAAATACTGATGCTCCAAGAAACATGCCTGGAATGGTACCAGCTGTAGAGTTCAGAAAGGGAGCAGTGGCAAGGTAACTTAAATGCCAAGTTTCTTATTCAGCTTTTCCATTTCTTTTGGATTTAATCCTTACACTTCAAACTAGGATTTCTCTTTCAGTTGAAATATTTTTGGTCTAAAGACTTCGAAAAATCCATGTATTTCAACCTATGTGGAAAGTTACTAGTCTTGAAGCCATAGATAACGAACTCTGTAGCATGCCATCCTTCAAACACAATTTTAAAAAACTGAGAAAATTCTCTTTTTAAAGAAGGTTATGCCATTGTTCTGACTTGTGCTCATCAACAGTGAAAACCAAGTGTCTACACCAACAAGTACAACAACTGAAGTTATTATTCCTTGCAAGTACATAGGTTTTATTTGTGGAACCAATGGCAATGACCTTGCCGAGATAAAAAAGGTACTCACTCTTTTCTTCATTATTTATATCTAACATCAAGTTAACCTATACTTGTCACTTGTTGCCTGCGCTCACCAAGGGAACAAGGACATGTCATTTTCTGACTTAATCTCACCGAGTGTAAAGGCCTTGTTGGCTTGTCAATTTGGCCTCTTGCCAGAACACAGTCCATGCATATCACTTGTACATATTTGCATATATAGGGTCCTACTATTTCAATTTTTCATACTGTTGTAAACTCACTTCAGATAGTCCTCTTGAATCTTGATATCTTTGGCTCTCTAGTCCCCGGTGAATCTAGCAAGATCGTGTGCTTCATCTTCGCAATTGTAAATAATTTATAGAGTATCCAGTGATAAAGCTGACAGTAATGTTTTCCTTTCAGATATCGGGTGCTGCAATTACAGTTCATGATCCAAATCCTGGAGATACAAATGCAACAGTTACTGTATGTGGGGATCCTGAACAAACTAAGAAGGCACAGAGCCTAATTCATGCTTTCATCTTTTGTGGTCTCTACCAAACTTGATCTGTGACGATGATACGCCATCATGAATTGTGAATCCTCCTGATAGGTTTCAGTGTGGAGAGTTTTATCTCCTGACAGGTTGTATGTACATGTGCAATTGTAGCTGGGCTGAATGTGGATATATAATTGAATTGATGGCTGGACACACAGCACCAATGTAAGTCCTTGTGTTTGGTTCAAGAAGTTACCATGGAAGGCTTGTCGAGCTCAAATTACCATGGAAGGCTTGTCCAGCTCTTGTTCTATCATATTCCTCCCATCTCAAACTGGGTGTGGATCTGTCTGGACTGAGTTTTGCCATCATCATATTTGAACTCGTCACCGGGGAGTTAGCCCTGCTGCCCCCTGCAGCTTCTACTGGGCTCTACCAATTTTTCTGTATAATTATGGTAGGGAATTTCCAGGAAACGCTACCTATGGTCACAGGAGTACAAGTTACAGCAGATGCTGGCCTTGACTTGCAGGATCAGAGAGGACCGGAGTCAACCATTCCTCGAGATTTGCATTATTGCGATTGCTCTCCTCCCGACATGCACGGTACCGTGTCAGTGACTTAGTGTCGAGAGAGTGACTTTAGACTTCAGGGCAAGTCCAAGAAATACTAGCACCATGCGAAAGCCTCGTTTGGAGCGCGGAAATTTCATAAAGATCATACGGTAACTTCGCGGAAATTTTAACGGGTCCCGAGTTCTCTTTTGAACAAGGAGATATGCACCATGCAGTTTTTGGAAACACCGTAGCAGTTTTTGGAAACACCGTAGAGCATGGCATTTTGGAATATGCATAGTACAGATCAAACCAACTGGATGGAGACCTAGTCCAGCCAGGAGGAGAAAGGAACGACGGAGACGCTAGACTTTGGTTAAGATGTAAGGCTCGAAGGTCTTCCCAAGGACCTTCTAGGAAACTGCAGGCTTGACATTTCTAGGATCTTGTTCATGTGCTTTCGGTTGTATACCATTATCCCCACCATGCTTTGAGAAAGATTTCAAAGCAAAGTCACAAACTTCGTGTGATCTGTATTAGCATCTTGTGCTGTGAAGCATAGTAGTTGGGTACCTGTTATGGCTTTTTTGCTAGATAAGGAAGAGGGTGAAGTGTGTAGCTTCTGAAAAGTACAAAATAACCTTCCATTATGCGCGACGTCGCTACATATTACTTGAACATAATTTTATTTTGTTGTATTCTCCCCTTTGGATGGAGCTAAGTGGCTTGACAGACCTACTACAGAGCAATTTCTTTGTCATTGGAGCATTCTAATTCTTGAAATTGCTGGTTCTCAAATTTAGCATTTATGGATTTTGCATGATCACATGTTGAATTTATCTTTACTAGTTTATAAATGAGAGTTGATGGTGATGGTGATGATACGTTCTCTCCTGTTCCTACACTCACATTTGGTACATCACACTTTTCCCCACTTCTAGAATTTGCCGAGGAGGCAGGAAGACACCTCGTTTGCTATGACATGGTTTGAACTCCACATGCGCATCATGTTCACAAAAGAGAACAACTCTTTGATTAATCAGTCTATATATTTACTTGTCGTTCCATAACAACGCACCAATATCCTACTAGTGTTCATTAGGTGTAGGTGTAACTAACTATACATGGTGTTGGCTGTCGATCAAAACGTCTGGGACAAGGACTGAAAAAATCAGTGTGCAACTCACCATCTTGAAATTTTGAACCTAAGGGGCCGTGGAGGCACAGGACTAAATACTAAACAGTCATATTTTTCATAAAGACAAAAGAAGAGGAAGTAAAAAAAGTTGAAATTAAGGCTGCATACAATCATTTGAAGTAATTCTGGTCTCTCGGTGAGTCCATTTGGAGATATGATGTTGTAACTCAGATTATGGCCCTCTTTAAAGTAAATGGATACAGTTCCTACCATATGTTCCAAAAAAGAAAAATACGTAGATTTTGCTCAAAGAGATGGTAATTCATTCCATAAAGAAATGGCGTACTCCCTTCTTTCGAAGGAATTTTTTGCATGCAATTCATAGTTTCCTTTAGCACGACCTAATATTGGCACCAAGGGGAGTTATATCTGGCCGACCACTGATTTGATCCGACGGCTGAGACTTCACTGCCGATTTCAAACCACCCAACGGCTCCGCGGCTCGCACTCCACGCTACCACCCCCGTTCTGTTCGGCCTTTCGCTACACTGACAAGTAGGCCATCCCGTCCTGCCCCAACCTGTCAGTCACTGCGACAGCTACGAATTTTGCCCCCTGCCACCCGAGGGCGAGGCCTCCTCATCTTCACAGACATGTGGGCCCTAAATAGTAGACCCCACGTGTCATAGACTATTTAGTTAGAAGCGCGGCGCCTTCGTGGAAACTTCGCGCCCGCAACTAAGTCGCTACGGCTCCCCGATAAATAAGCACAAACGCGCGCACAGAGGAGACTCCGTGTCACACACACACACAGTTAGGAGCGCACACGAATCCGAGGTAAGGCGATCGCGCCGCCGCCGCTCTCGAACCTTCTAGACTCTTCTTCTCTGTTCCGAGCTTCTGATCGGCCGTGCGCTGCTGCTAGGCCGGTAGCTCAGTGACGTCTCTCTCCTGCGAGCGGAGGCGTGAAGCGCGGCCTGGAATGGCGTCAGGGAGGTCGCCGCCGCCGGAGATCGCCGTGCCGACGGGGGAGGAGGATTGGGAGGGTGGTGGAGGTGGAGGAAGAGGACGCTTTTGATATACCCAGTAAGAACGCCTCGCACGATCGCTTGCGCCGGTGGAGGGTATGGCATCTTCGTTAATTCCCTTGCTGCTCCGTCTGATTCGAATAGCTGTTAAATTTTAGTTGGGGGCGGTATTTTTTTCGATTTTGTGAGGAGTTGGGATGAAATATCTGTTCACTGGAAACAGAATCGTGTGCGCATTACATCTACGCCGCGCTGCATGTTGTGTTGTAGTTGCTAGTTTGGTAGATGCGATGGTGGCGGGCAGGATTTCTCGAATGCTAATCTCTAATGTGGCCTTTGGTGGTTTCAGTGCGGTTGCAATTTGCGACGGAGTGTGAGTGAGTGATGAGAGTGGAGGTTCAGGTTCCTTGTACCGTGATAGTTGTGCACTTGCTGTTGAGAAATTCGCTCTGCTCTTCACAAAGTCCCTTCTTACTTGGTGGTTTTGCGTTTCCTTTGAATTGTCACCCTGTGGTTGATCTTTCCTCTAGTTTTTGTTGGTAATCACTGAATTGAGCAGTTCGGATGGATAAATACTGGAAAATGATGGAGGGTGGGCTCAATTTAATTTATAGCGTGTTAAAAAAAATATTGTGGTAGACTGTTGATTCTACATGTGCAACCAGAAGGTGCATCAGCTATTTATATAAATTTTACTTGTGTCTGACTCCTTATCTTGACGTGGAATGCCACTTATGCATTTGGTGCAGTTCTCGTTAGAAGTATTATGGTATCTGCCTCGCGGTTATGTTAGACACACCATTATGAAGCTTATCGGTAGACTTGTTTTAAGTAGAAGTAAGGTATGCCCAATCTAGATACGCCTATATGTATATTAGTTCTCAGAATAAGAAAAAAGTTTGGGCTATTTTATTTTTTGACGATAATAATGGAATAAATTCTAAATCTCAACGGTTGGTAGTCCATATGGCCTCCGGAGATTATCTAGAAAAAAAACTAGAGGACAGATCAATCTCCGGAGGCAGTATGGAGTTAATAGGAGGGACAATTATGACTTCACGTTCCATCTTATATTATTATTTATAGCATGCCATTTCTCTCTTCATTTCAGCAAGCTGCTCTTGTGCTCAATGCTGCGCGTCGTTTAGATATACTCTAGACCTGGAAAGGGAGGAAGAGAAAGAAAACTTAAGAAGAATGATACGAGATCAAGCACAAGTCATACGGGTAACGTGTCATTTGACAGTCAACAAAGGATGTTTCTCATTCAAGCATAACATTGCTAATTCTATATATGAATTCTTCAGGCAGTATTTCTTTTCAAGGCGGCTGGTCAAAAGGAGCTAGGAGGTACGAGATCCAACTTGCAACCTCTATGCTTACATTTTACTAAACGGTTGGAAGATTGCACATATATAGTAACAAAATGTGATGCTGCAAGGACCACAGGTCCATGTAAACACAGACACAATATTGGACACAGACCACAAAATTATTTCTTTTGTTTGATAGCAATTATTTATGTCATGATAACTCTTCATATTTCATTTCATATGATAAATATGATATGGATCATCCATCTTAGTGTCCCTCTGCTTTCTTCCTCTTCTACCTTTTTCTGACCATTTGGTCGCCTATATAGTATTTGTTCTTGTGCTTGTATGTGCTTAGGCAAGATGCAGGCTACCTTATATTTATCCCAATTCGTTACATCGTAATCTAGTTATTACTGTTTCTACACATCTTTCTCTTCTTTTTATTTATTTTTCATAAGTATAGTTGATATGGTTATACTGTTCTTATTTGATCAAGACAGAATCATACACTGGTACAAAATTCGAGTCGCTCCCTCAGAGATTTCCAATTGATCTGGAAAAGCTTGTAATGTTGAACAAAAATCAAGATGCCATTATTTTACAGCAGGTTGGAGGGGTAGGTTCCTTGGATTTGCACCTATTTTGTATATCTATTATTCTGCGGCTCATTCATATGTTTCTAATAGCATGCCTCCACTTAGGTTAGGGGGCTCTCAGATTTACTGAAGAGTAATTTAGACAGAGGAATTAGTTCAAATGAAGAAGAGATGATGCAGAGAAGAGACCTTTTTGGAGCAAACACATATCCACGCAAGAAAAGAAGAAGAATATGGGTACACAATTTTCCTAAGGCGTGTTTTATTTTGGGTATATTGCAGACCGCCTGACTGTTATCCTTCCTGTTATGAGACAGTAACTCACTAATTCCCACTTCAGTTTTCTAGTGTGTCATGTCTTATTTTCCTTTGTTCTTGTTTCTCTTTTATTTCTACTGTGGGCTGTAAAAACTATCTTTTGCTGGAACAAGTAGAAATTTAATAAAATTGAATGTGTATGTGGTGATTGCAGAAACAAATATACTTTGCAAAGTTAGAACTGAAAACATAAATGCAGAGCAGATCATGTGAAATTTACTATTCTTTTATGACACTTTTGTGCTTGAATCCAAGCAGCTTATGTCTTCAAATGTAACACCTACCAATTTCTTATTTGCAGCGTTTTGTATTTGAAGCTTGTTGGGGACTTGACTCTTGTGATTCTAATGGTAGCTGCTGCTATATCATTATCGTTGGGCATGGCAACAAAGGTACTTTATGACATTCTGATTTACCTTTCTCCTTTGTTTAGGTAGTCGTTTTGTCTTGTCTTTGCAGTGCAAGAATGATTGTGATCTCATAATACTTATTGTTATTCTGGTTCCGTGTCTAATGCCCTTATTTAGGGTGTAAAAGATGGATGGTATGATGGTGGAAGCATATTCTTTGCTGTTTTTCTTGTGATATTTGTCACAGGTAATAACTATATGTTATATAGTCAGCGTCTTATGTCCTTCTATTGTTATTGGGTTTCATATACTAATCAGCTCATCCAAAAACTTAAGCTACATCTAGGATTATTCAGGCCTATATCGTGGATTATATGCAGACATATCACATTTTGCATCAGTACAAATGGTGCCAGGGTTGTGAGCGCATGCCCAGTCTTTTCACACGATAGTACCCCTTTTTCCTAAATAAAATGAAGTAAAATGAGCCTGCTGGGTCCCAAACTAAGCTCTGACACCATACTGAATGTAACGCACTAACCAGTTCACAAAAATGCTTAATGTGTTTGGGAAAGGCAGGCAATCTACGCATATATCAACAGTTGTACTTATGCATAATAATATATTTGGGGGTTCCAGTTATTTGCATACATGTAGCAATAGAGTACTGTAAGTAATGGTGTTCTAATATTCTGTTTTTCTTGAATTGTAGCAACCAGTGATTATAGACAATCTCTCCAGTTTCAACATCTGAATGAGGAGAAACAAAACATACAAGTTGAGGTGAGTATGTTCATCTGCGATCGTTTTGGAGTGTATTTTACTGTTTTTGTATAGGGACTCTCGCTTATTGGCGGTATATATTATTGTGACTTATCATTAGGTTATTAGAGGTGGTAAGAGAATAGGAGCTTCAATATTTGACCTTGTGGTTGGTGATGTTGTTCCCCTCAAAATTGGTGACCAAGTAATGTATCATACATTCTGCTCTTCATCTGCATTCGCTATTTTCCTCAGTTTGATGAGATTACATGCATACTTTGATCTTTAGGTTCCTGCAGATGGTGTCCTGATATCTGGTCATTCTCTTGCAATAGATGAATCGAGTATGACTGGAGAGTCCAAAATTGTAAGTCTTGATAGAAAAGGACAACGTTTTTTGTTTTCTGAAATCTGCCTTAAATATTCCAGTATGTTTTGTCATGATCAGGTTCATAAGGACCAAAAGGCACCTATGTTGATGTCCGGTTGCAAGGTTGCAGATGGCTATGGCTCTATGTTGGTGAGTATCACTTGTTGAGTCTTCCAAGTACATGAGGAGTTGAGCATGTCGCTTTCCTATTTTATGATTCAGTGGCTACTGGTATATTGTCTATTATTTGCTAGCATCTGTAATTGTGGCACTATATACTGACTACTAACAGTGCTATTTCTGTGAAACATGTAGGTAACAGCTGTGGGTACTAATACTGAATGGGGTATGTTGATGGCGAACCTTTCAGAGGATATTGGTGAAGAAACACCATTACAGGTTAATTTCTTATGTTACGGATCATATAAACAGTAGTTTGAACCTATATTGACTCTCTTTTTTTCCCAACTTTATGTCTTTGCTCCCACTTGTGTCAACCATGGAGTAGGTGCGCTTGAATGGCGTTGCTACTTTAATTGGTATTGTGGGTTTGTCAGTTGCTGGTACTGTCCTTCTCGTACTTTGGTTAAGGTTGGTTTGCCAGTTTATTCATTCATTGCTATGGGGTATTTTACGTAATTATGCTATATTACGTAGTATTGCTTCTTATGACCACCTTCTATCTAAACTGCAGATATTTTACTGGGCATAGCAAGAATCCAGATGCGACTACCCAATTTGTGGCTGGGACTACTGATGTAAAACAGGGATTTATGGGCGCAATTAGAATTTTTACTATTGCTGTACGTAATCCTAACTAGGTTTTCTTACTTTTACTATTATGAAGAATATCACCTCCTTCAGAGTTACCTGATTCTACCTCATTTGTCACTAGGTGACTATTGTGGTTGTTGCTGTTCCTGAAGGACTTCCTTTAGCAGTAACATTGACGTATAAATCTTTTACCTTTCATACAAAGTTGCTTAGAATTTTCAGGGGCATTAAACTAGTGTTGGTTTCGTTTCAGCCTTGCGTATTCAATGCGAAAGATGATGCAAGACAAGGCTCTGGTAAGACATACAAATAGAGTTACAGAGAAAACCCTTGATAGAAGTATATAATTTGTGTTTTTGATTTGGTATTCAGGTGAGACGACTTTCATCTTGTGAAACAATGGGATCGGCAACCACAATTTGCAGTGACAAGACTGGAACTCTTACCTTGAATGAGGTTTGTGGAGTCAATATGCACTCAGCACACAAAAAAATGCTATATGTATTCCACTGCTACTTGTATATAACGTGCCGCACTTTGATGGTGTTCATTCATGGTTTTCTTTTTAATCAAATCCTGGAAAAGAAGGACCTCTATTACCAGTTCCAATGAGCAAGTGTTCTTATAATTGTGTTCAACTGTGATCGCATAGAATCAGTGTTGCCTTAAATTTTTTTAGTTTGTATATTCTTATTTGTAATTGATCTTCTAGATGACAGTTGTGGAAGCATATTGGGCGGAACGAAGTTGGATCCTTGTGATAATACTGGGATGGTGTCTAGCAGTGTGGCATCTCTTCTTATTGAAGGAATTGCACAGAACACAACAGGGTCTGTGTTTCTGCCAGAGGTACAGTACAGTAGTACGATACACTTCTCTTTCTACAGGTTTTTCTTTGTACTTTTTTTGCTTAATATTGTAAGTACTTTTTATTGATATTCACCTGTAATTTCAAACAACTTTATCCATGTTGATATGTTTTCCTGTCTATAGGATGGAGGAGCTGCTGAAGTTACAGGCTCGCCAACTGAAAAGGCAATTCTTTCATGGGGTCTTAAGGTACTGTCTATATGCTCTTCTGTTCGTCATTATTTCCTTCAAGTTTCTTCCATTAATTTTGCAGTTCAACTGCATAGATTGGGATGAATTTCAGCAATGTGAGATCAAAATCTTCAGTTCTTCATGTTCTCCCCTTTAACTCCGTGAAGAAACGTGGTGGTGTTGCAGTGCAGGTGGTAAGCACATTTTTGTATACTTGAAATTTTGAATGAAATCATCATAAGAAATGGACTTCTTTAGTCTTGATTATTGACTTCTTGCTATGATCGGTGCTTTATTTGTATTACTTACAATGTTAGTTTATGACAGAACTGATAAGGCCATAATACTAAGTATGTGGCTTACAACATACCTGACTTCTTCATTGGTTTTACATCTTGTGAATTTTTTTGTGCGCTTTGCTGTTTTTCGTAGCTATATGATGATTCTTGTGCTGACAAAATATTTCTCACGCACTTGCTGTATAAGTTGTATTTTTTTTCTGATCCTGGCAACATAGGTTTTGCTTTGCTTTTTTTCTTTTGCCTTCGTTAGATATAAAAATATCTATTGTAAATGAATGCCTGCCTTGACGTAGTATTATGTTGTAATGATCTTTCCTAGTCCCTTTTGGTTTGTGTTATCTCAGTGCTATTTGGTTGTTGTAAGTGCAGTCAGATGCTTATGATGTCAACATCCACTGGAAAGGCGCTGCTGAGCTACTATTAGCATCTTGCAAAAGTTGGCTTTCTATAGATGGTTCAGTTCATCCAATGAGTTCTGACAAGGTGAATATCAACTCAACTTGATTGGTACTTGAGTCTGAAGTTTTACTAAAATTTTAGTACTTTTACAGCATGACGAATTCAAGAGATCCATTGATGACATGGCAATGAGTTCACTGCGCTGTATTGCTTTCGTATATTGCTCATGGGAGCTCAGAATGGTTCCTATGGGGGATCTCGATAAGTGGCAGTTACCTGAGAATGATCTGACTCTTCTTGGGATGGTTGGGATAAAGGTGGGTCTTGTGAGTTGGTGTTCATTTATGCTTCTGCTAGCATTTGCATATCTTAGTGTGGCCTCAAATTTTTCTTATGTTTTAAATTCCTACTATTTAATCTGAATTTACCAGTTTCTGTTAAAGAAAAGGGCTAAGTTTAGCAGTCCATGCCATGATAACATATCAATAATAAAAAATATGTGGACATAATATTCAATGTTCATGTTGCTAGTTGGATGCTTCAAAACAGCAACTCCCAAGTTTGGCAGAAATGAGAAACTGCAAAGAATTTGTTGATGGAGAAACTGAAAAACCAGATGTCCTAAAAGGCTCGTGTAGGATCTGAATGTCTGTATATTTTTTCTAGGAGGTGTCTGTAGAATAGTTACTCAAGGTAATACTTGGTCATGCTTGTTCATCAGCTTTTATTTGCTTCACTTATTCTTGACGTTTTCTAGCTTTGTTAATATGCCTGCTTTTTGTTTAAAACCCTTTATGTTTTAATCTGTGTAGGCACAATTTCTGTTCAATTTTGCCATAAAATTTTCATTTCCTGATGATTGCATTTATTCCCCCTTCTATAAGGAGTTTCTTTCGCTGTAGGATCCCTGTCGCCCAGGAGTGAGGGATGCTGTACAATTATGCAGTACTGCTGGTGTGAAGGTTTGTCGTCCTCTATATTTTACTTTTGTTTGCTCTTTTTTTTCCTTCCTTGTAATCCTGAACTGATGAGTTTATAATAGGCTAGGCTCATGGTAGTTTTGCAGATATCCTGCTTTTAATTTTTTTTTATGGTGCTTCACTTCTTTTTGCGCATGTTGTCAAGAACATGTCATATGACTGGCTGCTCATATTATAACCTGGGCAAGGATCCAAACACTTTTTGATGTGAGTTTGACAAACTGGGGAATCTTAGGTACCGATGGAAGCATTTTATACTTCTAAAGTTCCAATTGCTCCTTCATGTGGCCATTTTACTAATATTTTCCCTTACCTATTCTATTTGATTTTAAGACTATCCTTAGTACACATGATCTGCTTCCATACCATTTTAGGTAGTTTATCATGCCTGCTCTCTGTAAGATGATCGAATAGTGCGCCAAATATAGCTGTTGTGCTTTGTAAATCCACTTTCATATCGATTTTGTTGTTCCCATTCATCTAAAAAAATTGATGGTCAAAAAACAGATATGCTTGATCTCATATACTAGAGACCATTGTTATCTCAGCTATGGCAACGATCACACGGATAAAACTTGTAATGTTAAGTTGTTTGTGTGATTTTTTTTAAAGAAGAATAAGTTGGGCTTCTTGCGTTTGCTTAAAGCTTCATTCTTGTTGCTCTCACAAAGTATATTTGTTTTAGGTACGCATGGTCACAGGAGATAATGTTTGAAACAGCTAAGGCCATTGCTTTGGAATGTGGAATACTAAACGCAAAAGATGTTGCTTCAGAGCCAACAGTAATGGAGGGAAAAGTGTTCCGTGAAATGTCTGAAAGTGCAAGAGATGAAGTTGCTGACAAGATTACAGTAAACTCTCTCTTATCTCATGTTTTGAGCTTCCAAAACCATAATGTTAGGAACACAAATACTAGACTAACACAATAATTTGTCCTAAAGAGAGAGATTAACACGATAATATCCTTAACAAGATAAATGTATTATACATTTATGTATAAGTTTATTGGGGAAATTTTGATGTAATACAGCACAGCATCTTCCAAAAGGCATTCGAGGATAACATACATGTGTACAGCATCTTATGGAGGGCTCCTGATTGTGCTCACACACGATCCTGTGATCTATGGCAAAGAAAGCTCAAGTTAGATTCGAGAGGAATTGATTCTAGCGATGTTTCGTGCTGACAAGTAGCAATGTGCAATGCTTTCTACTACCGGTCTACAACTGTAAATATGTATAGGGTCTTTTATTTTACTTATTATAAGCATATAATTTTTTATAAAAAATATAGCAAATTCTTTTATGATTTAAGGTAATTCGTATTTCTTGATATACTTCATCTTTGAAGTTTCTGACTTTATTTGTTAAATGGTCTTCAGTTAATCAATCGATTCGATATTTCAGGTAATGGGACGATCTTCTCCGAATGACAAACTTTTGTTTGTCCAATCTTTGAAAAGAAAAGGCCATGTTGTAGCTGTAACTGGTGATGGCACTAACGATGCCCCTGCATTGCATGAGGTTCGTCTGCAAATGTGCCATTTGTTTAATGTGTCAACCTAGAATCATCTTCTCATAATCCTATATTGTTTGTCATATGTTAGGCTGATATTGGTCTTTCAATGGGTATCTCGGGGACAGAAGTTGCTAAAGAAAGCTCAGACATTATAATCTTGGATGATGACTTCACATCTGTTGTCAAGGTTGCCTTCTCCCACATCAAAGCATAATGTTGATTACTAGAAGGAAAAAAAAACATAATGTCAGTATGTTAGCCTCTATTTGTGCTTTCAGATATCCACGTCCTAACAGCATGGTTTGTCCATGTAACAATATTTATTGCCAATTTGCAGTGATATATTTTGACAGACTTCTACTATGGATTGTGCACTTCGCACACCCTAGTTCTGGTCTAGTGAACACTTATTTCAAACATCTATGCAGAGTGCAGGTCTTCACTTTCCTTCTTTGTTTTAGGTTGTTCGCTGGGGGCGATCTGTCTATGCCAATATTCAGAAATTCATCCAGTTCCAACTGACTGTTAATGTTGCTGCCCTAGTGATAAATGTGGTTGCTGCTGTGTCCTCTGGTGTTGTTCCTCTGAATGCCGTTGAGGTTGAAACTTTTTTCTTGATTTGTGCAACTGTCTTATAATTGATATATATTCCCATGGCTATGGTCTTGTTTATACCTGCGTATATGCATTCTTATTCTTACTGGAGTTGCGTAGCTGACATGTGCATGAAAAGTATTCAGAAAAAGATCTTAACATTTGATTTTGAAAAATCTTGGAAAATGTGATTTTTGAGGTAAACTGCTATGTTTTTTTATAAAAAGAACTATGGCAAACTACTAAGATATATAGATCATGTTGCAGAAATTTTATTTGAGAATTCCATTTTTTTTCTCAACCACTTTTTTTTCCTCTTGACAGCTTCTTTGGGTCAACCTTATCATGGACACACTGGGAGCTCTTGCATTAGCAACTGAACCACCAACAGGCAACCTAATGAAGAGACATCCTGTCGGTCGAAGGCACGATACATCGTCCTAGTTAATTCTCAACAGTTTTTCTTTGTATGTTATATCCTATTATGTATTAGTGTTGTCTAAAAGCATCATGCTATATTTCTTATTTCACTTCTGCAGGGAACCTCTTGTTACAAATGTTATGTGGAGAAACCTGTTTATCCAGGTCTCTAGTTGTCTAACTCGCCTGTATGTATGCAAGCATGCAATTTGGGCCCTGTTTAATCGGCTTTCTTCATATCTATATGGACTTTATTGCAGGCGCTTTACCAGATAACAGTTCTTCTCATCTTCAATTTTGATGGCAAAAGGATTTTCCATCTGCAGAATGAAAGTCGAGAGCATGCTGATAAAACGAAAAACACCTTTATCTTCAATGCATTTGTCTTTTGCCAAGTAAGATGACTGGAGGATTTTACTTCCAAGTATTTTTCAATTTAATACTTCAGTGAAACTATAGTTTGTTGTCACTTCTTAAGCTATCCTTGACTCCTGTAGCTTCAAGACATCCTCACTACATATCCATTTTGTTATTGGATATATGTAAATGTACTTATTCCTCACACATGTAAGAAATTATAAATTTTTTTTCTTATGCCTGCTGTGCCATTCATGTCAGATCTTCAATGAGTTCAATGCTCGCAAGCCTGAGGAGAAAAATATCTTCAGAGGAGTTACGAGCAACCACCTTTTCATGGGTATAGTGGGTGTGACTACTGTACTTCAGGTAACATGCTATTTGAATGCTGTACATGTTTTAATGAGGCGCAAGTATGAACATCCTCTCCTCTGGCAGATCTTGATAATTGAGTTTCTTGGGAAGTTCTTCGAGACTGTTAGACTTAATTGGAAGCTATGGCTGTTGTCAGTTGCTATTGGCACAGTAAGGTATCCACAGAGGACAAGATACTTATGTTCCAATACTACAGTCTAAATGCATACTGTGTGATATAGTTATTTCAGTCTAAATGCATAGTGTGTGATATAGTTATTTCATGTATCAAATATATTTCTCCTTTGGTTATGTCTATCTGTTTTCAATCCAGTTGGCCTTTGGCGTATCTTGGGAAATTCATTCCCGTGCCCGCCAGACCTTTCCAGGACTACTTCAAGCATTGTTCTTCATGCAGAAGGCCACACCGCGGTAATTTGCCCACGCATACATAGATACTGATCCTGTTCTTCTGTTTATTTTCGTGCGGGAGCTTAATTAGTCCCTACATGCATTCCATTGTGTATCGCAGATGAAGAGCAGGGCGGCAAGACCTGAGATTTAGCAGGTATCTTGTAACTAGAAACGCTTCTAGGAGAACACATCTTCCAGCACTTCTCTGAACAACAACCAGCTCGAACTACCAGCAACTAGAAGCTGCAGGCTGTGCTAAAGTTCAAGGTTTCATTCCAACAGGAGTTTTGCAGAGAGGGCAATACCTATAAATGGATGCAAGTGCGTTCATAAGGAATAAGAGGAAGCCTTTCTCGAGGAATGAATAAGAGGAAGCTCGTCCACGGCGTGCAGTGCACCACGGAAGAGCAGAATGCTCGTATTACACTTCATATTGTGGTCTGCAAATTAGTTTTAGGGCTAAACTCCCATGTATATGTCTTGTGTTTGTCCTGAGAGTCCGCTTCTCCATACGGCTGTGAATCTGGAACAAATTGTGCTGCTAGAAAACAGTGCTTTATTGCGTTGCAAGTTGCAGTTGTTTTCATCTAATGGGATGCCATGTCTATACGTAATGCCAGGTTCGTTTGCACATTTTGTTGGACTGAACAGTTCGAACTACCAGCTACTGAACGACTGGTAAATGGTAATGTGGATGAAGCAGTTCGAACATAGTTCGAATTACCACCTACTGAACGAGTGTGGCGGTTATCGAGGTCACCGAGCCGGCCGCCGGAGCTGTTCCGTCAAGCGAGAAGAGACCGGTATGGAAACAGAGATGAAGGCAGAGCAAAATGGCGTGATGGTACCACTTGCCATTGGGTTAGATGTTCTTGATCACTTCTCTTTAAGACACCTTGAGATGTTGCCTGTTGGCTTGAGTAAGCAGATGAAATTGCACAAGAAATCTCGTGATCAGAAAGTGATAAGTAGATAAACTTGCACACTTCTTACTCACGAATCACATCTTATAAGGAAATACTTCAGAGCCATTTCTACCGTGACTAGTGAGCTGACATAAAATGATTCACCATAACTTCGTACATGAAGCACACTCTTTTCACATGCCTAATGTCATGGTTCATTTTGTAGCACATTGTATTCTGCGCTTGTGGCTGTTTGTTCCCAAACAACATTTTTAGTTACCGGCATACACTACTCCTGTTCTTCTCATAACAAAACCATAACTAGTGTACAACAAAAGCACTTGCATATGTACCCAAAGCATGGCCAAGCAGCTCACTTCAGTTGATCTTATTAATGACAATAAACACTAAACAGTACTAGCAGTAGCATGAGTAGGCAAAATGGCTCTTCTTGGAGACATATGTGGAGATGAAGTCTGAAGCCTGCGCTGAAGCACCGACCACCGGAGCGGGGACAAGGATTTGGGTCAGGCCTGACGCGATCCTCTTACCGGCGACATGTCCGTAGAACAGGCCTGGGATCGCGGGAACAAACACGTCGCTCCGCGAGCAGATTTCAAGGTCCAGAGCTCTTGCTAGATCTGAATCACCAGATTTCAGGAATTCACCTTTATTCTCGGCTGGCATTATGTCATCCTGCACGAAAACAGATTGTAGGTCAAGAATTCTGCCACTCTTTTTACATAGGGAACATGGTTCTGCACTAGAACTTGCAAGAACAAGGCAATGATCAAACTTAGTGGATCACCTGAACCTTTTTGTGTGCTTTGCTATGCAGTCTAGTCTAAGCTAGCGTTTTGTGTCAGCTAATATATCATAGCAACAAGAGAGTATCTTTCGCAAAGTCGCACTTATGAATAATTGTTCAGGAGAATAAAGAATATGATGCACACTAATCAAATCATAAATGAGTCACTTGCCTTGGTATAAGTGTTAGGAAATGCTTCCTTCAGAGTATTCAGGCCTTTGTGCCACCACGTCTCTGTCAAGTAGATGGTTGTATTGGCAGAGAAGCCAACTTTCTTCAGGAAATTCAAAACCTCCTGAGGATTATAACAGCCTTTCCTTCTTGCACCCCCGGTTGTTTTGCAAATCTTCTTTTCTAGCAAGTCAGTCCGCATGTCGACAGACAACACCCTCCCATCTGATTTCTTGCTTAGTTCTTTAAGCCTGCCCAACATCCTATTGGCCACTTCTGAAAATTCCGGTTTCAATTCGAGACCACTGAACATTGCATGGCAAGCAGTTGATTCCAAGTCCGTGTTATTCATCCCTTTTGTTTTTAAAACTTACTGAAGAGAAAATAATCGCAATTCGTAAGTAGTTATTTGTTTGGAAGATGGGCTGAACGGTTTTCATGATGAAGGCTTCAGTCACCCGGTTTGGTACTCTAATTACTGCTGGCTTCTTAGCACTCCATTCATCAGGAAGTTTATCTACTACTTTGACAACACCATCCAAGCTCCTCATAAATTTCTCCACATCGTACATGTCTTGGAATTTTCTGTTCATGGAATTTATACCATTAGTTGAGAATTGAGATGACAACAATTGTCAGCAGTATGTCTTATGTGAAATAAATACCCCATGGCTTTGTGGAATTCAGAGTATTCATAATTTCGAGTTGCAGAACTGAATGTAACCTCATCTTGGCAGGACTGGATATTGGTACAGATATGATATGACTTTTTTCATGTTTATCCATATAATAAAACAAATTCGGTATTTGAATATATTGCATTCTAAACTTATTGACAAATGGCATTGTTGGAGTTATCTTAAGATAAAATTCTCTAGATACTCATGAAGTGAAACAAAACTTTGCAGGCAGAGGTGTCTGCAGGAAACCATGTTTTATGGAACTGACTAAAATTGTCTCCTTTTTCTAGAAACATACCGCCTCTTTCCTAATTCATTTCCTCTGATTTCTGGAAGTACAAGTGTTGCACCCAGATACCTTGCAATAACGACAGCATCGGCAATCTGCATATAAAGATCACGTCATCAAGAATAAAACCACTAGATGTTGTTCTCTTTTGTGTACACAATTATATGGACAAGTTCCAAGTTGCAGGCATACCTGTGATATATGGTATTCAGGGCCAATAGTCAATGACAATGTAACAAAACCGTTAGAATCATCAACCTCTGCAGAAATCATGAGTAGGAGTAACCATATTAATTACCAAGAGTTAAGGATATAAAGAACAACTTCTCGAATTAAGAATGTATTGTTACTTGGACTTGGTTTGTTCCAGCAAGGCTTAATCTCCTCATTAGTCTCCTTTAGGAGCTCCACTCCAACCCTATTGACCTTGGTCATTTCAGTATTGTGTGCAATCTTCATTGCATTGGATTCCACTCCTGTTGCCTCCAAGCTCAGCTGTTAATGTTCAAATTGTGAGCAATTATAGCATGGCCAAGTCAGTGAAAAAGATAGCATTTTTCCATCATTGCAAAGTTGGACTTATCATGTCAATAGCAGAGCCTTGAAGAAGGTAAACACTGAAATGCAGTAACCTCTGTCCGTCGATAACAGATTACATATTGAAACTATGGGACGCTCAGCGGTGTGTCACACCAGTGGCAGCAGGTTTGTTCATGACATTTTAAAATGCGACTAATGATAGTGATCTCCGTCTAAAGAAATTAAAACAAATGGCTTCCTCCTTTGCTTTTTATCTCCCAAATTGCTGATTTCTTTTCAGTGATGTGCCACTAACTGACCTTTCTTTCTAGGGAAGCTCATAATAATCTATTCATTACTACAGATACGGAGCTTCTGATTCCCTTTTGACTGCAAAGCTTGGTGCAACGTGCTGATTAACTAAGATTGAATAATAAAACCCTAGTTAAGCCCCAAAAGTCAAGGTCGCACAGGCACACACTGTTCGAGATCCCGTTCACCACTAGATCCACAAATCACTTGAGATTTGAGACCATCTGTTGCACAGCGAACTGAAAAAACCTGAACTTTCAATTGAGACTTCCAGGTGACTGCAAATCAGTTGAGATTTTTTGGTAAGGACTACAAGAACATAAGAGAAAAATCCCAATAGTAAGCACACTCCACAGATCAGTCAAACCCACAGAAGCAAAATCACTCATCCCGTATAGGACTCTCTCGACCAAAGAACGCAGAAATAAGTGATTGATAACCAAATCAAGAATCAAGAACAAACCAGCATCACCACCAAACATCCTGCAGACGAAGAATATGGGAAGATCAAGCTGGAGAGGAAGGAACAGATCTTGGCAGGAACCTACAAACCTCTGAGGCGGAGCTGAAGTGGTCGTGCTTGATCATGTTGCCGAGCATGACGAACATGGAGAGGGTCAGGAACCCCGCCACCACCTGCCGGGGGTCCACCGCCATTGCGACCGCGCGCGAACCCACCACCGACCTCACCCGAGAACGCCGCCCGCTGAGCCGGCCTGCCGGCGGCGAGCGAGCGGGCGGGAAGACGAGGAGAAGCGGGAGCGGGAGCGGAAGAAGCAGAGCACCGACAGCGGCACACAGATAGTGTAAGGACGCACGAGGAGAGTACCGGCTTGCGTGTACTGCCGTGGGCGCGATGGGTGCGGCGCAGTGGCAGTGGGGGAGTGGAGTGAGAGCTTTAACTACCGAGTTTGTTATTCTGACACGGGCCGGGTTACCCGGATCGTATTTCTCCTTGTATCTCTCCCCTGTCCCCTGTTCTATATAGACAATGGGAGCAGAGGCCGTCTTTATACGAGGAGATGAATTATGGGGCATGCTTTGCCTTTTCTTTTAAATCACGTTTCTTCATTCTATTTTACAGAACCACGTGTATTGTGCACATAGAGTTCTGTAACTACACTTGAAATATTTCGTGCCGTCATGAATAACCGGGTCCACTCATTATTGGAGGAAATACCATGGATGGTAAGAGAATTCACTCTTTGAGCCATATTGAGTTCTTTGCTCCAATAAATAGACTTTTATGGTAGTTTTGTGGGGAAAATGTACCATGAGAGATACTACCTCTGTTTCATAATGTTAGTTCTTTTAGTTTTGTCCTAAGTCAACATTTTTTTAACTTTGACCAAATTTATAGAAAAATATACCAATATTTACAACACCCAATTAGTTTTATTAGATTCATCATGAGATATGGTTTCATAATGTGTTTATTTGGTGTTGTAAATATTGATACGTTTTTCTATAAACTTGGTCAAAGTTAAAAAATGTTGACTTAGGACAAAACTAAAAGAACTAACATTATGAAACAGAGGTAGTATTAATTAGTGGATTTATATGTGCATATGCTATGGCAGGTTGGATCTTTATGAAAAAACTTCCACTTTATATGTAACTTGTATGCATACCAGTGGCATCTACTTCACGAAGCCTTCGAGACGTTTTATTGCTCTTAGTGATAGGTGTGGCTCTATCAACATTTCATTACAAAAGTATTGAAATCATTCATCAGCATATGCCTCTATGGCCGCAAGCTATATGTGGCATCGAGAAGAGGTGTGTTCCTAAAATAGAACTTGTTCCAGCCAACTCTAGATGGAGCACTGAGTGAAGATGTAAACAATTAACTCTTGTTAGGATATCCCATCACCTTAACCATGAACATATGCAAAATTTTCTATTAGGACGGTACATAGCACATTTAATTTGGTACTTTCTTGACGAGCTTATTTTACGCCCTTCGTTATCAGATAGAGAACTGTTTAGAATAAAGCGGTTCAATTTCCACAGGTTGAGGTGAAAACTCCATGCAGATTTATACTTCGATATCTGTAAAATTCTAGAGAGTCTTTGTGCAGCGTGGTAACATTGTGCATAGCTTGGCGGTTCCTAGGATATCCTCTGTCCAGGCTATAGATAGACGACACTTGAGCATGATCCTCAAGTGACCGATGCCACGGACAGCACTTCATTTGGGAAAAAAAAACTCGTGCATACGTACGCTCGATCCATGTCAAATACTCGCAAGCTGTGGCCTCTCGATCCTCTTCCGTGGACGGACGCGGAAGCCACAGCGGCAAAACTGTTGCCTCGTCTCGCGAAGTCGCGCGTGCCAACGATCATACCGTGATCGTGGCAGCGTGGTGGCGCGGTGGCGCGTGCCGCCAGTCCACAAATCACCCGGGCGAGCAAGCGAGCGAACCGTGGCACATGTGGCCTATGCGCGTGACCGCGGGCGCCGACTCCAAGCACCGCGCCCCACCGGGTGCACGTCACACGATCCCATGTCTGATCCTATGTCGTACAACTCATGTAAGTAAGTCGGGTCTAAATATTGTATAGCATAGATACGGTCAGATAAATAATCACAGATGAACGGTAAAAATAAATAGACACAGTATTTAGGGAGGATTTTTGTTTATCTATCAATCAATTCTCTAATACTGTATAATAATGATGATTCACTCTATTTATAGCCAAACTAGAACCTACAAGATTTGAGGGATAAGGACTCAACTAAGTGCATATATGGGAACCTTACCCTTACATAGAGGTGGGGCTGCATTGCAGTGGGCCCCGTAGTTCCTCAACACTCTCTATTGAGTATTTATCTCGTATAATCCATGTCAAAATATTCTTAAAAACCTAGTGGAAAAAACTTAGAGAAATAGTACATGGCATACGTATATCATGTTGCATGAATTGCCTCGTTAAAAATCTTGTCTAAGAAACTGCAGAAAAACTCATCTAAGGAAAAATGTGTACGATTCACCTAACTGTTTTGTTAGGTACTCGACTTTCACTATCAAGATTTAGTGATGAGTTTGTGAATGTTCTCCCATTGAACACTGCAATTCTCTAAATCTTATCATACATATTTCGCACTTACAACTTTCAAAAATAGATGCTGGCAGTGCCTTAGTGAATAAATATGCGAGATTTTCACATGACTTAGTATGCTGTATTTTTATTTCATCCATATTCTGCAATTCATGAGCATAGAACTTGAAATTAATATGCTTACTGAGATTGCTCTTTTCATAACTCATCTACACATGTGCAGCATGGGGTTTTGTGCGGTGTTCAATCCACACGACTACTGTATGTAGTTGATCGCCAAAGTCATACACATTCTCGTGAGGCCTCGTATAGTGCTATGATTTTCAAGTCGATATGAGAAACTGCAGTTACACCACATAGGAAAACATATCCAGCCTGCAACTTAGCTATGTGTGGGTTTGACAAGTACCTACCGTCGGTACAGTCTATCAAGGACAGGCATTGGTTCTTTCTATAAAACAAGCCAAAATCATTGGCTCGTTGGAGGTAATGAAGTATATCCTTAATGCCTTTTTAGTGCCATTTGGTAGGCTCGGAACTATACCTTGCTAGCAAATATTACGCTGAAGTGATATCCGGCCTTGTGCAATTTGCGAGGTACATCAGTGTTCCTATTACACTAAAGTATGGGAATTTTAGCCCTAAAACTTCCTCCCACTCTTCTCTAAGCCTTATCTTGCTGTAAGGACCTCCCAATCAGTGGGATCTTTGAAGGGTATGCCTTTCCAATCCGAGACGCATGGGGAAGAACCATTAGCAAGTGGGCCCTGTATGCCTATGGGAGGAGAGATGGTGCGGCGGGCAGGGGCACCTTTCAACGGAGAAAGCAGAACATAGCAGAAAGGCGCGGGCATTGGTGCTGAGGTTGATGGTGGGCTTCGGCTCACCTCGTCGAAGAACTAGGTCGTGGTTAGCCCAGTAAGGTAAGGGGATTTTTCAAATTTTTTTTGTTTTGGATTAGGGTTTGATAAAAAGGAATTTAATTCTAGGTTTTAAAATTTGGAAAAAATTTACAGATTCCTTGGGAAATCTATATTCTCCATAAATTTTCTTAGGTTAAAATAATTTATTTTGCAATGTCATTTAAATATAAGTGTAAACTTGTCCAAAGTAGGGTTTGAACGGTATGGAATTCAAAAACTTGTCGAATACTTTTTAGAAATTTATATTTGAGTTCAAGGGTATAAATATTTGTCAAATATAAAATTTTATAAAATTTGGATAAGAGGAATTTCACTTAGTTAAGGTATTTCGTTCTATCCATTTAAAAATATCTATTTAAATACGTAATTCAATTTCAAATGACTTAAAAATTTTTGTAGTGCTTATCTGTAGTATTTAAGACCTATGAAAATTATTATGATGAAGATTAGGTGAAGTTGGTTTCGTCATTTTTATTCAAGTTTATTCTATGTCAAAATTTTAGGGTTTTAATATTAGATCATTTTCAAATGATATATATGCATGTATGAGATGAGAAAAAGTTTTTTATACATAGTGATCTCCACTGTTCTCATTTACAAGGTAGTTACACAAAGGTGGTCATTACAATCTACTAGGGATTCTCTGTTTTCTACCTTCTCAGTCGTGTAAAGGAAGCCTACAGGAAGGCTCCATGGTGGAGTGCCGTGCTAATAACATGTCGTACAACCCGTGTTGTCTGGTCCAAAGATTGTACAGTGTAGACATCTCATAAAAATATAGAGATGAAGAAGGAAGAAGATGTGGTAGAAGAGCAATAAAAGTAAATGGATATGTTATGTAGTGGATTTTTTTTCTTAATTGATCAATCGAATTCTCTAGTACAGTACAATAATTGTCGTAGATACAAGTCTAGACAGTAAATTTATGGCACCCCCCGAACGGCTACAACGACCGTCGATGGTGCACGAGGAGTACGAGCGAGTATGACCCTCCGAACGTCCGTCGAGCTGAGGCACGAGGCACGTATGATAGGGTGGAACACGAGCCGTATACGAGGAGGCGAAACCCCTCTCGTGTACGATGAGGTGAAAATAACTCTTGTATTGAGGTGTAGAATTAGGGTTACAAGATTTTCCTCCTCTCCTCTCTACCCCTAGGAGGGTATTTATAGGGTTGGAGGATGAAAAATATGAGATTACAATTTTGCCCTCACACGAGAGGGACTTCTACAAGGGCGTGGTCGTCATTTCCCGTGCATAGAAGATATTTTAGGAGAATATTCTGAGCATCTTCGGGGAATATTCTCCGGCATCTTTGGTGACAATGCCGACGCAGACCTTGACGGCGACGAACACCGGGACGATCGTTGGTGACGTCGGTGTAGTCCTCGTTTTGGTGCCGCCGACGTAGACTTCGACGATGACGGACGTCGAGGATGTCGAGGTTGCCCTTGGTGACGAGAGGTTTCCCTTAGCGATATCGACGACGTAGACTTCGACGATGACGAATGCCGAGGTTGCCCTTGACGGTGTTGACGTAGTCCGCGATAACGGCGAAGACTGGGGATGCTCTTGGTGGTGTCAGTGTGGTCCTCGATAGTACATGCGGAAGGTTTTAAAAACGGGCTAGCGCGGGGACCTCTACTCCAACAATAATGATGAGCCTTTCCTATTTATAGTTAAAACTCGGACTTATAAGATCACAAAAAGAACTTAATTAAATATATATGAATAAACTTTATCCCTGCAGAGCCATATTATTATGGTAAGCCCTGTGATTCCTCGACGCACCGGTCCTCCCGTTTGAAGTGCGCGCTCGTCGTTCGAACTCTCGTCGTCACGATGCCGGGCGCGGACCGAGGGCTCGACCACTTGGAATCAGGAAGGAGATGCAGCCGGGGGGTGTCTGGTCAATCACCGACGGACCAGCGTGGCCGCGTGGGCAGTGGGGTGCGATCAGGCGTGGGGCACGGCTGCCCTGGCCGGGTTCATGGTTGGACCAAACGCGCAGGTGTTTGGTTTGGACTCGAGCGTCCGTTTGTGCCAAAATGAAACGTTCCGCACGCTGGCGGACCCGAACCCATCTGGGCTTGATTACTTGTGCTGGCCTAACCCAGGCACGGCCTGGAAGCAACTGGCGAGCCAGCCCAAACTTAGCCTGGCCCATTTTCATGCCAGGTCTGGGTACGCATGCTGACATTCTTACAATGTGGGGATGACTAAAACAGTTGCTAAACTATGTTGTATTGTACTGAACTTATTTTAAAAGATAGCTAAAAAATAGAAATAAATTTACTACACAAATAATGAAATAGACAAAAAACTAATTAGATAAATGAGAACATTACAATCCACCGCAATGCTAAACGGAGCCTAGATGTCCTTCCTTTTGTCTGTGTTATATTGCGCAGTATGCTAATCCACTATAGATGCATCTCACAACCCATTCAACAACTGAAGCCACCCTGAGAGCCAAGCTCTTGCTTTGGGTTTGCTAAAAGAAAGTTATTGTTTAGATGGTTAGGCGTATTGTGTACCCACCAGGTAGCAAACCCATGTTTGCTCTTCATCTGTATTATCTAAAAAAAGTTAACTTTTGACACTAGACAACGAACCTATCAATAATGAGACGTTTATAATAAATTTGTCAGTGTTCACGCTTTAAATCCAATCTCTGGCTTCACGACCTCGGTGACCCAGTTCTTCTTCCATACGTGCATGCATACAATGGCTATAACTGAAACCTCGTCACGCGGGCACGGCGGCATAACTCAACCCCGAGCAGGCAACGCCTTAGAACTCGTAAAGGAATGAGACAAGCCTGGTGACTTTTGTAGGCGTGCTGGTTTGGCACGAACCGTTCGGAATACGGATATTTTCCCGATCTCCTGTGTGTAAATCCTTCGTTCCAAACGGATAGTTCATATTATGCGGGCTTAGGTCTAACCCTCTTATTTCTTAGCAATAAATACGCAGAGATCGAATACTTTAAGACGTTCTTTGAATGACTTTAAACATTCTTTTTCCCCGTTAAGGTCAGCAAAGAATCATCGTCTCTAGCTAGCTCTACGTGTTGATTTCTTTCAGGTGCGAGCTTGGCTGATCCACATATGCAGTAGTACTTTGTGGTTGGTAGAAAAGACTGATAAAAATCGGGCCAAGAGTAAAAGACAGGAGGCGAGTTTTTAGCGAGATCCTAACCTATGTGATGTGGATGATTTGGAAAGAAAGAAACTACTGTACCAATACTGGCATCACCCTGCAACTAGATGTAGTTCTTTTCGGGTTCCACGCTACGACGAACTCTCTTAACCCTTGAGGTTATAGGTTATCACTGACTCTCGACGCGATTGCTTTCCTCTAGTTCTCCGACCCGGAAGAAGTTTCACCACGCGAGTCGCTTTCATCTTGCATGTGCTTCATCTCATATACCCATTCTAATCTGGAGCAGTAATAGTGAGGAGGGTTGAACCTGTTGGAATTAATGGGCTCTAGGCCCATGTTTCAATTAATTCCTGAAAAATCTCAAAGGCCCATATGGTTGCATGACAAGTGGTGGAACTTAGTCCCATATTGCTAGTGGAAAGGGACTATATAAGAACGAGGAGGGCAGCCCGTTCCTTTTCGCTGCCGCTGTTTTCCGTCGATCCCATCCCGACGTCCGCGTACACGGCCGTGCGGGAGAGCAGGCCTCCGGAACCCCGCCTCTCGAGAACCTGTACCGGGTGAGGGGCGATAAGGTTTTTGGGGAGCGTCTCGGCGCGACTGCTCACGATCTGCTTCCTCATCTTCGTCGGCGACCGCACGGCTACCTCGACCGGTTTGCTTCCTCGACGACCGCACGGCTGCTTCGACTACTTCCTCGTCGTCGGACGACTACTTCGACTACAAGGGCTTCATCACCATGGCTTCTGACGCCAACACTGCATCGTACGCCGCGGCTATCCCGACGTACGTTTTCCTGAGTTTCTGCTTTGCTTTTGATGCAAATGAGATAGAGATTTTAGCCTCCTGTTTACCTCTGAGTAGCGTGTCTAGTGCGCCTGAGTTGGCTCATTCTATTTATGGCTATGTCATGATATGTTTCTGCAGTAGATTAATTCGAAAATTGCTAATTATTTCAACAGAACCTGTGGTCATTCAGGTCAGGTGGCAAGACTGCACCGTTCTCAATGTGCTCACCTCATGGGGAGAAGAGGGAGAGGGGGGGGGGACAATTCTGTGAGAGTACTACTACTACCATAAGAAAACTAAAACCATATAAATATATTGGTTTTCAATATGTATAAATGGACAATGCTCTTGCCATTCCCATGAAAAAAGAGTACAACATCAATGACACGAATTTAGGCGAGTCCAATGTTTTGCTTGCAGATGTTTTTAGACGATGTTGGCAATAAAGATTAAACTATAGTGGACAAGGTGACACAGGTCTGCCAAAGAATTGGCAACCATTCAAACAAAGACGAGAATTTCGGCCGTGACCAAAAATTAGTAGAATAAACTTTGGTCGCAGACCAGACGCACCCATATTGCCTCGCATCCATCGGCCCGACCCAAACCTATCTGTCTCGTTTACTCGTGTCGGTCTAACGCAGGCATAGCCTGGAAGCAGCGTAGCGGCCCAGCCCACATGGTCAGCTCGGCCACGACTAGAAACGTCTTTCCGTCTGGGCTAAACTGAAAATAATCGCCCGGTATATATGCTAATCCACTGCAGATGCATCGGCAGGCAGCGCCCATCCACAACGCGCGCGCATACCCCACCCCAGCGTCAAGCGACGGCGCGGCGCGTGCACCGGCGGGGCTCTTCGGTTCGCCGCCTGCAGCTAAAACTCTCGGCTTGCGGGCGCGGTGGTATGGTTCAGCCCACGAGCGAAGCAGGCACCAGTGCACCACCTCAAAACTGCAGCCGCGCGAGTGGAAACCACCACCACGGCCCCGGGGCTCCGTTCCGTCCGCCCTGCCCCCTGTCCAGCGTGCACACCACCACCCGATATCTCCGCAAGGAGGCCACCTCGCCTCACGTGCACTTGCGGTACTACGGCCGTCCTCCGAACGTCACTGTACGTGCTGGCCGCGCTTCTCTGGTGTACAACCCCCTCGCGCCGGCCGGCCGGCCGGCACCCCCTCCCCCCCCCCGCCGGTACGTGACGCGACGAGAGCTTCGCTCCTGAGTTTCCTGTGCTCCGCCGCGCCAACGGGCTTCTGATTCGAGCCATGTTGCTAATTGTGGTTGGCGACTTCGCGTATGTACGACCATGCACGGTTAGCTGCTACTACAGGTACCTTGACGACAGAAAATTGATCGAGACAGACCAGAGAATCGACCGGAACGTAAGTGGAGGCGTGTTAGAAAAACGGAGGTGTCGCCACGACTCAACTCGGTCCTCAAGCAACGATCGAGTCAGATGCGTTTAACTCCAAATTAAAAATAAAAGTTTCAGACGCGTTTGGCGGGGAAAACCGTCTTTGCATGTCTCAACAACAGAACTTCACCATTGCCCGGCCGGCCGACATACTTCATCTGTCTCGGTTACTCGTGTTGCCTGCTGACCATTTACCTGGACACTCTCTGTCGGCCCGACCCAAGCCTAGTCCGAACTAAACTATATATTGTGCACCCCCAGGCTTAGGTCCATTCATATACGCAGATACCGGATTCGTAAGATCCGATGATTTTGCTGTAAAGGTCAACAAAGAGTCGCCGTCTCTAGCTCTACACGCTTTTGGTTTCTTTCAGTCGCAAGATGTCTGATCCACATGTACAGTGCTTAGTGGTATGTAGCAATGACTGATAATAAAGCTGTCTCAGTAGAGTAGACTGGAAACTGATAAGCTTGGAACTGCATGTATGAACCATAATGAGATACGGATGGATCGTTCGATCACCCCAATCCGTGGACGCATTGCCAGCTCTAGTAGCAGCAACATGGATATATGAGAGATCTTTTTTAGTAGGGAGATCTGACTTTTTTTTAGGCAAGTAACTGGCTCTTGACGACCATGCGCGGGCCCATAGCCACCGACGTTTCCTACTTTGCGAAGAAATGGTCACCTCCCATGACTCCATGAGCGAGATTTTGTCATGTAAAAGAGAACTGTGGTGCAAAAATGTTTATCTCCGCTCGGTTAATTCACATCATACATTTTCTTTTCTCTTCACACACTTAAAAAAATTATGAAAAAGATATCAATGCTTATCATATTATTACATATATACTTGTAAAATTTGGTATAAAAAATATAACTAAACACGTCTTGCACAATAAAAATAGCATAACATTCACTATTCAGAATGTACTAATTTATTTTTTTATAAAGGATGCACATGATCATATTTTTACATGAAATTTTATAAATGTACATGTTATATCATGATAAACAGTGTTGAATTTTTTTATAAGGATTTATAATTTTCTATAATATGTAGAGAGAAGAGAGAATATAAGATACGTGTCAACGTATCAATAGATGTTTGATGGAGTTAGATTGTTTGAAGGCTTACAGTGTTTTATCTGTCAGAGTCAATTACAGCACGATACAATTTAGTGCGGTCACTTCTATTTTTCAGAAAATGGAAGAAAGACTTCTTCCGGAGGTCGTGATACGTGCCTCCGAAAGTGAAAAGTATTTGAGAACGGATCGCGTGTCTGACTAAAAATTATATGTAATTCTTCCAAATATTAATTCGGTTAAGCTGGCTGCTGAGTTTGCAAGTACTTCGGCCTCAATCACAAGGACATGTGCTGGTGTTATCTGTTTTAAAAATAGCTATCCCTCATGCTTAATTTCGGGGAAACGATCATCACATAGTATTATATGCGGTTTATCTCTCATTTTCAGCGTTCGTTGCATTCGTCCAGATGATGCACCGAACGAAAGTGACTCTCGTCTAGAAGATCATGTATCTCGTGTTCCTTTCTCAACCACGCATCTGGTCTATCTACACTGTGCGTGGTGACTCTCTGAAAGTAATGTTCTAGCTAATTATTTCCTAGTAAGGTGTTTCGATATATACACATGCATATTCATACATGGCAGATTCCACACTAGAGTTTTTTAGAAAGCACGTTGAGGTTTAGGTGAAAGGTACGCTTCTACTCTTTATGAAGGACTATTATTTTTTCTTCTAGTTTTGTGTGAATCATGCTCGTTATTAATCAGTAAAAAAGATTCGTATTTACTTCCTCTGTGTCACATTGTACGTTGTATTAGAATTTGTGTTAGTAAAATATTCTTTAGCTTTGATCATTAATATAGAAAAAATAACATCTATTGAGAGTGTCTACTTAGCAGTCGACTATTTTCTAATTTGTCATTTGTCACGCTTTTTTAGACCATTAGATCTATATCCAATGGTCTAGATTTCACCCATTTGCATATAACTACCCCAATTTTAACTCACATTCCTCTCCGAAGGATTGAGAATGACGTCTAGAGTGAGGGTGTCAAGACCCCGAATTCATAAACAGCTACAACTGCGATGCGAAGTCTGAATACCCGAGAAATCGCCCAGCACACCATACGCTTACCAGAATGTCGTATGCCTTCACTGCTAGACGATCCGACACCTGGCCAACCCATCATACGATTACCACATGTCGTATGCACTCACGGTTGGTCAAGCCGGGCAAAGACATACTCATCGCAAATGAAGCTGAAAACAAATTCAAAGTCCGGTAAAGAATTAGCGTCGCTCTCCAGTTCATCAAGTAAGATAAGATCGGAGGAGCCCGGCAACCGTCTCCTCACCCTAACCTAGCCCTAGGGCTAGTGGGTCGCTCGAAAGCCCGGTACGATTACCCACACCCTGCCTAGCCGGCACAGCATCTCAACTAGCGGGTCACTCAACCGATTTACCCCACAAAATGAAACAAGAGAGGGAACCCTATTTCTTTACGACCATTTTGTACACTTCAATTCATTCACGCATGGTGTACGAAAGGCCACAATAACAACTCAGGTATGTCAAGTCAAACTCTAATATAAAGGTAGCACAAGATGCATAAGTTTATCTCTTACACGAGAACATATATATCGCATAACATACGACTCGAGAGTCGTTTACATGACAGTAAGGTACAAAAACAGCAGCGGAATAAACGGAAAACTCCTGAGATGGCAGCTCAACCACCTTCTAAAAAAAACACGTAACCCATACGTGTGACCGAGAAGGGCAAATTTGCAAACAATCATCAACTTTCACAAAATCAGCAATTTAGAAATCTTCTATTTTAGTCTCACCTGTAACAAGTTCGGAATTGAATTCCGTAAGTACTTTCGTACTTGCAAGTCATATTTATAAACTCATCTCAAATTAAATTCAGCAAAGCTATTAATCAAGGATTAACCACTAACATTGCAAGTCATCATAGCATGGTAAACAACAACATGGATAGCATTGATAACACAATATCCATATGTATTCGCATGACCAAGTTTACCTGCAAGTTGAACACATGACAATTCACCCAAGAATTTCATACGTCAGTCATCACATCATGTCAACCAAGACAATTTATTATGAATGAACCAAAACAAGGTTAATCCATTGATTAGGGCCAACCAAAAACAATGGTTTAACCAATGTGTAGTTGGGCAAGGCAAGACAAGACTTGCCCAACGCGGGAAATGAATTGAGAAAGTATAAGTTCAGGGTTGGCCGATCATGACTTTCCAGCTTCCTCACAATCATTCCCGCCGTGGGTGATGGGTAAAGTCCTACGACGCCGGTATCGGTCTAGGTTAAACCACCTGCCAATCCATCTGTAGGTGTCGGTACCCCGACTCTCACAACTCACCATTAAGGGTTCCATATTTGGTTAGTCCAATTAAAAGATCTCCGCTGATCTCCAACAAACATTGAACCTAACCATACTAGTGATTCACCATCACTAATTCATCATATCATCACAACAATACAATCTAGCAATTAACCTCAATCGATAGCAAAGCATGAATTCAATTTAAGGGAATCTTAGTGAGTCGCTTTGTGAACTTGCCTCGTTGCTGGGAGAAGTATAACATTTCGGTGATCCGAAAGAATTCCAAAATGTTTGAAACACCGGTAGAAACAAATAACCTCCAAAAGAGAAAGGCAAACCTAAGAAGCTAGTTCGAGTATGGCAAAGATGCATGGGATGCAAACATGCGGGAAAAGGAAGTATAAGGTTAACACAAGCGAATTAATACTCCTATATTTCAGTTTAGCTTTACTTGTATTAGAACCTTAACATGAATGAGATTTTATCATCAACACATTTGTGCGTCAAGACATGCGGTAAGGTGGACATGAATTCCCTATAATCAAGATTAAGGATGCAGGTTTGACGGATTAATAATAATTCACATTAATAAAATTTGGATTCATGTGGTAATCACATGCATGACATACACATGGCAATTTAAAGGTGCAGATTAAATTCCGGTGGTTTGTTTATAAGGTGTTAAGTATAGAACTTCAGGTTTAACCTTTTTAGAGACGACATGAGTTATACATTAAAATGGCATGGTTATCGACTTTATTTTACAACATGTATGCAACAAGGTTGATATATACCAGGTTCATGGTGTAATCATTGCACTAATATGGCAATTCCAATTAACCAAAGATGCAAGCCATAATTTAATGAAATCAGGACAGCAGGAGTGTTTTGGCTGTATCTCACAATTGGTTTATCAGAAAAAGACAATTGACCACTTAAAACGAAGCTAGCGACAGCATCTACGGTTCTCCTTTTAAGCCCATGCATAAAAACTAAGAAAAGAGCATGAAAGAAGCCATGGAAGATATCAGCTTGAAGGTAGGCCTACGCATACAACTAATGGTTATTAGTACCATAGTTAACTCAGTGCACCTGAACCTTACTAATGGCTAATGATCATGCTCAACGGTTATATCTCTACGGCACTGCATACTAATTAGCTTGTTTTACCCTTAATATTGTTAATTAGCTAAGCATAACTGGTGTTTTGAGTTTACTAACAAAGGACTACCTTTTAACCAACTCTCGTCTATCCTTGCCACTGTTTTTTTTTAAACATTACTTATCCAAAATGCCTAGTAGATCAGGGCAGCAGTTGTTTGACTCACCATTGTTTACTCGATTAAGTTAAGTAGGTTGATTATAGTTGACTTACTAATGAATCGATTGATTAGCAAATTGAATCTTAATCGGCACACTGATTATATGCCAGCCTGATTGCCATTTAGCTCGGATCGGATCAAAGATCAAGGAGCTACCATATTCAGGTATTAAGGTCCCCAGTGCATTACTTGAAGTAATTGATGCTTAAGATCTTCCTTAATCCGACATATAAGATAGTCATAACAGCAGCATTTCAAGCATGGTTAATTATCTGTTGTTTGGTCACCTTAGCTATGTTGGAAATTGGTGGTTAATCAAACCGAACGAACTAACTGATCGTTTAAGAAGATTTTAGTCCATGAGCTACTAAACATTGGGGTCACCAATTTATTAAGAACACCTCAACACGAATTCGTGCACTCAATCCAACAATACGGCCATTAGTCTATAAAATGCATATCCATTAAAACAAATTAATTTTAACCGCCACTACCATTACCTTTTTGTAAATGCCGTTTAGTTAGTAGCACTACTTAGCTAGCAGATGATTAGCCAAATATCAGTGTACTCAGTTACACCATATAAAGAATGAACCTTACTCGATCCAGATTACTTATCAATCCAAGTTGCTAAAGAGCTCAGGTAAGATCACTGCCAAGGATTAGTTCAATCATTAAGTGTCTCTACGGCAATACATAATGAGCAGCTTGTCTTGCATTTGATAGGGGATTAGATGATGATTTCTCTTAATGCACTGTGATTCATGGACGGCAACCGAACGGAGGAATTAGGGAGGCGACAGGGAGGTGAAGAGTGCAGGAAGTTGCAGGCCTTACCCTGAGTTCGATGATAAGGAGGAATGGCGCCGAGGAGGTCTTAATCGCCGTCGGTTGGGCCGGTGGTGCCGCAGCTGAGAAGATGAGGTTGATGTCGATGCCAGTGGTGGGGGAGAGGCTTGGCTCCATGGATGGTGTCGTCGGAGTTGGGGCGGCGTGGATGGGAAACCGAGGTCGATGCCGACGGTGTCGTCGGTGGTGGAGATCCTGAGGGCTGTTGAGGTTGTAGGCGGGCCCGATGGTGTCGAGGGCAACGGTGAGGAGTCGGCGGCGAGGCGGAGCACGAGCGGTGGCGTTGCTAGTGAAGCGGCGGGAGATGGACGACGGGGAAGGCAGAGGCAATGGCCTGCCGGCGGCGAAACGGAGGAGGTGGGGCACAGTGGCCAAGGGCGGCGATCGCGACCTAGCCGTGCGCGGAGACGCGGAGGTGAGCATGGGGGCGCGGTGCAGGAAAATAGAGGAGAGGCGCGCTTGGGGGAGAAGGCACAGGGGCTCACCGGTCGTTGGTGAGGCGCCGGCAGCGAAGGCGGTCATCGACGGCAAGGGCGAACCCATCAAGGGCGACGGCGGTGGCAGGCCTACTCAGCGGGTCCACCGAGAGAGACAGTGGCGGCGGAAGACAGGTGCCACGGAAGAGCAGGAGGCTCCGGCGGTCGGCCGACTCGCCGGAGATCCCGAAGGAGGCGGCGGCCGGGCGGTGGCGAGGGAGACCGGCGACCACGGAGGGCTCGGCTGGTCCAGGGAAGGAGAAGCGGGAGCGAAGGGAGGCGCGGCGTGAAGGGCGACGGGGAAGGGATGAGGTTGGCGGCCAGCCGGCTCGCCGGCGATGGTCCCAAAGGCGGCGCAGCCCCAATGGGCAGAGGCGGCGATGGGAATGGGACTGGGGTGGCCGAGCTACCCCCTGGCCCCCTTTTTAGATTTAGGATTCTCTTTTTTTGTTAGCTTTATTTTATTCATTATTTCCTTTTAGCAATTAATATGAACCGTTGATTTGATTAAGCCCTAAATCGAGCATCCGATATTCGATTCACGCAAATTAATATTTGATTTCGATCAACTCGACGACACGGACGTCACTACGGTGTCCGATCGTCACTGCGAGGATCGGATCTTAAACTGGATTTCTCGTTTATTTGCAAATTCCAAATATGTCATTTCTTAATCATTTAACTTTATAAATGAATTCTGAATAATATGCTGGTACCTGGACTTTAATCTCGATAAACTTTAGTGAAGTGCATGAGATGAGATGCGACTAGGGTTCTATTTCCCTCACCTATTTACAAAACCAATATTACACCGTCGGGATGTTACCGAGGGCGAATAGACTCTTTGCAAAATTTACTCATAACCAAAACTATGAGCATACATATGCTAGTATGCGAAAATTCCACAAGAAATAAAACTATCAACTTACGCAAGCAATCAAACAAGTATAAAAAATGTAAGTGGAGAAGATGTGAAATTACAAGCATTAGGAGACACGATAATTTGTTGTCGCAGTTCGAACTTTTGGCAAGTACTACGTTCCCGTTGTGGAAGCTTGGTCCAATGACCGAAGCTGGCATCAAAACACGCTCTTCCCTCAAGACGCTTGCCAATGCCAAACCTTCCTCTCTTCTTGATAGCTCTTCACCTTGTGATAGGCAAGCTCCAACCATCACACACTTGAGGTGATCCAGAACTTGCTTGAATGCTCTCCAAGAACTCCTAAACTTTTAGGAGGCACCAACTTCCAAGAGTAATAAGACAAGCTGGAGCTCAGAGAGAAATGTTTGCTAGATACTCAACTTGATCAAACCCTTCCATCTCTTTTCTTCCCTCTCAAAGAATAGCACATAGAAGTGAGGAGAAGATCTCAAATGGTAGGTGCATAGGAATGGGCGAGCAAGGGACTATCCCAGCCGGAGTTACTGAGTGCATTTATAAGACAGCTCTCAAAAACTAACCGTTATGCAACTTTTTGCACTGCTTAGAGGCTCTAGACAGCATGACCTGGAGGCTCCAAAATTCAAAATAATGGTCAATTTGAGCTGCTCGGAGCATGACACCACACTACCCAGAGGTTTCGAAAGGATCAAACTAAAGACATTCGAGCAATTAGAGGGTTCGGACAAGATACGTTTTGAAGGGACCAGACAGAAAACAACTTTCTGTCTAGAGAAGAAAACCTGGTTCAGAGGCTCTGGACAAGTCTCACTCAGAGTGTCTAGAGGTTCAACACTTAGCGAAACAAAGAACCAACTAGCTAGCTTGCTCGGAAGATCTGGACACACATCTCTCGGAGGGTCTGAATGTGTTCAGCACTCAAGACAGAGAAGCTAGGTTTTCCTTCGGAGCGTCTAGACAAAGATGACTCGGAGAGTCAAGACCAAATAGAAAATTCTCTGGACTTCTTCCAGAGATTTTGACAGAATCCATCGGAGGCACTGGGCAAAAGAAAAGCTCTGCGGACAGAGACTTTGAAAGACTTTGAAGGTTCTGAATGAAAACCATCCGGGGGTTTCTGATACAAGAGATGCATCTAGATAGAGGACTGAAAAAACTTTGGATGCTCCAAATCAAGGCCACTCGGTGGCTCCAGACAGAAGCAATGCTTCTGGACAAAATACATTTGAACTCTTAGAGGGTCCAGATGAGTACCGCTCAGTGGCTCCAGGCAAAGGATATGCTACTAGACATAAGTCAAGGAAAACATTGGAGGGTCCGAACTAACATCACTCGGTGGCTCCGGACAAGCAAAGGAATCATCACACACTGTTTGGAGGCTCCGATCGACCGGTCCAGATCCTCCCGGCACACTTAGAATTTGTGTGGAGAGAACTTAGCAAATTTTAGAGATTAAAAAAATTGGATCTTACTGAGCATCACACTAGAGTAATCCATCCTAGCTATAGACTTACTTATTTCTTCATAGTTCGACTTGCCTATCACTCAAGGTGACTATTTGAACCACTAAAATGACTAGAAAAAGATCCTTAATCTTCAAGCTATGCAAGTCATGTCTTCTTCAATCTTTTTAGGGGTCGTCAACACCGTGCTTATGGGACTAAAACCAGATCAACACTTGATAATTCATACCCTTAATTCATACACTTGATAAGATACACAGAGATACTCAAGCATGCCCTTCTAGGACCCTACTACCCTAATAGCACTTGAGCAATCCATGCTCAAATTGAGTTTTCAACCTAGCATTCTCACTCAAAAATATTGCTTTACACATAGTAGAGTTAGAAACACTAGCAACATCATTAGAGATTATAGTGAGTGGGTCTTTAGGTAAAGAAGCATATGTACGACATGACAATTCTACATCCATTTGAGGCAAGACATATTCCTTGTCAAGGAGAGACATGTGTTTTTTCTTAAGGATATTATGCGATATATTAACACTCGCATAATCTTGTTTCTTCTTGATGTGCTCAAAATCAAGATTTTCACGAACACTCCTGAACTCCTCATGAGACTTTTCAAGTCCATGATGTGAGATCTTAAACTCTTTGTATTTTAGAATTTAGGCATCATTCTTCTCTTTCTCCCTCACAAGAAATGTCTCTTGATTCTCATGAGTACCATCACTATCATCGAATATGGGAGACTTAGTGATTGATCTACATTTGACCCTTTTGTCATGAGACAAAGATGTGCCTCATCGTCCCTTGAATGAACGAAGAGGGATTTGGTGGGCCTTGGACTTGCCATGGTGAGATCGGCAAATACATCATCATCATTATCGAAGCCGAAGTTGGAGCTTGAGTCATTAGCATCTCATTCCTGGCCAATTTGGGCTTGAGCTTTGTGGTGATTCTTCTTCATGTACTTGTCCTTTTTGCGGCGCTCCTTCTTCTTATGCCCCTTCTCATTTTCCTCCTTGTCCTTCTTGTTCAGAAAATTGGCGATGAAGTGTCTGGCTTGCTGCATGCAGAGCATGCCCTCTTGGTGAGCTTCTTCCTTGTATCCCTTGAGTACTTGTGGCTCTTTCCTTTGTTGAAGAACTCCTCAGCACTGATGCCGACTGTCGGGACCCAAAATCCATAACATAGAGCTTTAGGTGGAATCACCCGCTAAGTCGAAATGTCAACCCTGACCTCAACCCTTGGGTATCAATTCCAAGAGGAGTAGAGTGATATAGCATCGAATAGCCCGAGACGTCAACCCCAAACTTGCTCCGGTAAGCTAATGCGCAAATCAAGTAGGGTGATATGGTCTCCTCACTCTTTTCTTACTAAGCCAGAACATCAATCCCAAACTTGTCCCGACAAATTAATGCTCGGCTGGAGTAGGATAATATAGCTCCCAAGCTCTCAGTAGAAGAGTCACTTCACAGGGGTGATTAAACCTAACAACTCTATGATATAGACTCTGAAACCCTACCCGCACCATGTGCTTCAACAACATACACGCAAGACACATGAGGCAGGTGAGAACAAACTGGTATCACAACAGCAACTCTACGACTGAAGATGCGATATTATAAGTTCTTGAAACTTAACAACATATTATACATACAAGAGTTGCTTACACAGCGGAAGAGTAAAGATGGCTAAGAAGCCAAAAAGGTCAGGCCAAAAGTGGCAGCAGAACAAAACGAGCTGCCAAACCCTGGGCAGGATCACTGCCTGGGATTTCCAGCGACTAGTCGTCATTGGCGTCGAACTCTACGTAGAAACCACCCTCAGAGGGGACAATTTTCTCTGCAAGAAAAATGTCAACGATAGCAGGGTGAGTACAAAAATTGTACTCAGCAAGACATACAAGGGGAAATTAGTAATAGATGCAACAGGTATCAAGAACATGGTAACGGTGGACTAATTTGCCGAAAGCCAATTTTTCCTTTGTCAATATTTTGTAACTAGATGAAAGCCGACTACTAGAATATTTTAAAAGGAGAGGAGCCGAACACTTCACGAGGATTCCTTACTGCAGATCACCACACCTTACGTTCCCCGACTCTTCCTCAATCACCCTGGGAGGAAGCAGTCGCTAACACCTCAACCCTAGAGTTGGCAAGTTTTAGGGTATTGTTGTAGCTGTCGAGTTCGTTGCGAATTCTTACCAGTTGTCCATAACCGCGGACACGGCTGTTCAAACAGTTCAAATCCTACAGGGGTGTACATCTTTACCTACACGTATCGATCGACTCCTAATGCCATCGACGATTGACACACTTCATGAGGTGTGCTGGCGGAGGGTGAGCGAACATGACCTTTATAATGCTTTCGACCTAGATATGAGCCACCCTTACTGGCCAGTCCATGCACATCAGTCCAGCCACAACTACGACACGGTCCCATAAGTTGTAGCAGGTGATACATCCCCGGTCCTCGACCGCTTGTAACCCTTACACCTATATTGAGGCACCACACCACATCATTTTTCACTCACCTCGTGAATGGAAACGACAAACTATGCAGCTCATACACTAAGTCTAGGCAAATTATTTAGTCATGGGTGGTCCATTATCCCACCCGTGTAGAAGTACGCAAATCTTGGTTCGAAAGGACACCGGGAACCAGTCCTTGCGGGAAAACGAGACAACTCACCATGCTCCTAGCCATGGCCTTTCGTCTAACCCAATGATAATTAGTCAAGTTCATTAATTAACCCCTGGTGAACACCCAACTACCACGTAATCCATCCAATGGTATTGATTCATCTGCCATCCAAGGAATTATGACTTTTACAAGTCTAAGCATGTCTAAGCATATACAACATAGTAAGCAAGGTCAAAGCACACACTACACTACTCTAGATAGGCTTGGGTGGTGGTGGAGTCGATTGAGCGACAAAGTAAGTTTTTTGCACAGGAATAGGGTTAACACTTAGCGAAAAGTAGAATTTGAACGCATGCGATAACGAATTTAAAAACAACTAATAGTTGGCAAATAGTAGGTATCTGCAATATGTTCAAAGGGGCTGCTTGCCTTGTTGCTCTGCAACTACACTCTGCTCGTGATCGAGATTGTCCTTTTCGGGACCTTCCGTTCTAGCGAAGAAGAACGAAAACACCGGAAAAAGCGCATAATCGTAAATGTCAAGATGCTGAACATCGACATGAGATGAAATACATGTCATGGCATAAAGGATGCAAAATAAAAACTAATGCAAGTGAAATCAATTTAATCGGAGTCCGGACGCTCAAAATATGGCGATCCGAAATTCTCCCAGCTAATCGGGAAAACCCTAAATTGGAGTTTTTAGCCATTTATGTTTTTCCTAGCATGCAAACATGCATAAAAATGACATATTTGAATAGCTCTTATTTTTCTGAACATTTTGATATATTATTTGTATTTTCTGATTAAAAATGAATTTTCTATGAATTTTTTAAGATTTAATTAATTTTTAAATCCTTTTTGTATGTTTTCTCAGTAAATAATATTAAAATAACAATTATTTTTATTCTTAATTCAAAATTAGCCTCTGAGACTAACATGTGGGCCCCATGGTCAACTCTGGTCAGAGTTGACCGAGACACTGACAAGTGGGGCCCACTTGTCATATATAAATTATTTTCTTTAATATTTTTATGAAAATCTGTCAGTGGGTCCTGCATGTCATAGGCACATAATTAAACAGCTCATTTAGTGCACTGCTTAGTCATTAATGAGTGTCATTAATGTGTCTGAATAGTGATTATGCGTGTTAATTATAGTATTAATCACGGTTAGTATTAATTAGGGTATTAATTATGTTGGAATCATTAATTACAGCAAATAAACCCTAATCATTAGTTAGGCATTAAATATGCCCTAATACGGTTTAAACGGGCTTTAACCCGCCTTAACTGCCTCGGTCGAGAGCTCGGCCGTGCGGCTCAACCGACCGAGGTGAGGCCGGTGCGGTGCCACCGGGGGCGGCGGGGTCGCAGGCGGCGGCGAGGCCTTACCGGCGGTGGTGGGAGCGGTGGTGCGGGGAGGTGGAACGGGAGGGGGGCGGCGCGGCGACGGCACCGAGGCGGCGAAGAGCTCGGGTGCTCGGCAGCCGGGTGGCAGCGGGGCGAGCGAGGCCGGAGACGGCCGGAGCGGGGCGGCTCGGGACGGCGGCGAGGCGAGGACGAGCTCGGTGACGGGCAAGCAACGGCGACAAGGACCACCGGGGAGCTCAGCGGCGAGGTGAACCAGAGAGAGAAAGAGGGAGGCACGACCACGAGAGAGAAAAGGTGAGGGAGAGAGGGGGAGAAAAGCTCGGCCGGGTTTTATAGGGGAGAAGGCGGCCGGAGCAAGCATGAGCTGGCGCAGGGTGGCTCGGAAGCTTGCCACCGAAGCAGGAGGTGGCACGGCGCGGGGGTAGCACGAGGAGAGAGAGAGAAGCTACGGCGGGGAGATAAGGCAGGGGGCTTAGGGGAGAAGGAGGCGGGGTGGGGACGGGCCAGGTGGGCCGGTGCAGGGGAGAAAGAGAGAAAATGGGCCAAGAAGGCCCATCCGAGGGGGGTTAGAAATAGGGTTAGGTTTATTTTTTTCTTTTCTGTTTTGTATTTTGTTTCACAAATTCAAACCATTTTCCAAACCCTTTTTCAGTTAGACTTCTGATTCACATTTTGCTCAAAATTAATCATGCATGCTATGATGCTCAAATACAATGGATTAGCTTTAGGGATGTTACACCGGCCCAGCAAGAGGACTAGATGGTTGCCGTAAGTTTTCCTTTAGAATTATTCTGAGGTTTATTAGTCTTAAGGAAATGAGGTGTCGTGAAAACGGTCACAGAGTTGAGATCATTTTTGACAATTCAATGAGTGCCGGTGAATGCTTAGTGCGTCTATTGAAGATAGTGTTGTTCTTGAAATCAATTGTGGAGACAAAACTATGCGAAAGATAAATAAAACTAAAATTAAAAATACAGAAATAAAAATTGAGATTGCTAATATGATAACAATGGGCTTATGAGTGAGTTTTACCTATAGATCAGAATATTAATATATCAATAATATTGATAATTAAGATAAATAATCAATTGGACGGACACGTCCAAAAATCACCTATGCTGACATCCGCCTACTCATAGGACGTATTGTCCAACCCCGGTTCTAACATCCACCGAGTCACCAGAATTATTAAGCAATGAGCCAAACCAACGCTTAAAGCATTGTGACTGTGCCAGGTCTCCCTAGAGGCTCCTCATGTTTCCCTCCCCTCACGTCCCTATCACGTTCGCTTTGTGGTAGCACGAGTCATCCCTAATGTTCACCTTGGACGTCTATTATCAACATGATCATACGAGACAAGTATATCAAGAAACTGAGATATAAAATAAACATGGTCCAATACAGTAATCCTCAATCTACTAAGCTAATCCTCCTCTCAAAGCCTATAAGGGACTACTCATGATCCATAGAAATTACGAAAATCAAATCAATGAAGAACATCGCAATGAGGAGGTAAAAGGAAAAAAAATACTTCAATTAAAATACTTACATCGTCTTGCTTCTTGGCAATAGTAATGGGGAGAGTACAAAAACTATGGTGGCTATGGTGGTGGCTACATGAGGTCCCTCCTTCTCTCTTGATCCTTCCTTGCAGTCCTCGGTCTCTCCTCTCTTCGGTCTCTCCCCTCTTCTTCTCTCTTCTTTTTTATAGATCAAAGGTGCTTTTTAGGGTTTTCTAGAATAACCGTCGCGATTCTTCTTGAGATCCGTTAATGAAGATTAGTAGATTTGACCTGGCAACGTCGTACGACCGTATGGTATGGGTGACCACGGTCGTACTGCTGGTCGTCTTGCTCTCTAGTAACTCCATCGGAGTCTCGTTTCTTTGTGGGCACTCATGTTGACGTGTAATTTCTAAATATATCAATGTATGCCCCCTTTTCTATCGATCCTACACGTATATAGTAAAAAAAGAGATTTACACAATCTGGCGATTAATTGGTCATTAATAGGAGAAATCAGGAATTAATCCAGTCAAAATGCATTGAATGAGGATCAAACTTGAAAAAATAGATGAGTACAAAACGGACTCATCAACCATCACCATTTTTGAACATCTTGGAAAATCTTCTCACAAAAAGAGAGATGACCTCATCGTCACTTGAATCATCTTCAACGACGCTTGAATCATCTACAATGACGTGTTTGGCCTGCAAGTAATGTTCATCTTGAGGCTTGAGTTTGAGGCCACAAGTTCTTCCTTGTCTTGGATTGTCATCTCATTAGCAATAATCCTTCCAAGCACTTCTCTAGGAGTCAACTTTTTGAAGTCACTCCTTTCAGAAAGAAGCATTCCCAAGTATTGATACTCAGGTGTGAGAGCTCGGAGCATCTTCTTCACCACAAAGTGCTCAATGATCTCAGAGCATCCAAGGCTCTTGAGCTCGTTCATGTGATTGAGGCGTGTGAGCATTTCATTCACACCCTTATTCTCCAACATCATGAAGCGATCAAGCCTGCTTCTCAAGACATCGATCTTGGACTCCTGGATGGACGATGTTTCTTCATAGATCTCCATGAGAGTGTTCCAAATCTTCTGAGCATCTTCAAGTGTGCTTATGCGGTTGAACTCTTCCGGGCTCAATGCATTGAATATAATATAGGTTGCTTGGGCATTGATGTGGATGTTCTTGTAGTCATCATCGGTAAGGCTCATCTGGATTGATCATTGCAACACCATGAAGCAGAACACACCATATGCTTGGGCTAATGAGCATTAGATGCATCTTCATTTTGTATTTCCAACTAGCAAAATTTGAACCATCAAAGTAAGGGACATCTACCAATATGAAAACTATCGCTAGAAGACATTCTTGCTCTCTAGGTGCTTAAACCTAAAAGATAAGAGATGAGGCTCTGATACCAATTAAAGGATAACGTCTAGAGTGGGGTGAAGAGACTATTTTCAAAGTTTACTTCTAACCAAAACTATGAGCAACCTTTGTATGAAGAAGTAAAACTATCAACTTAGGCAAGCAATCAAACAAGTATAAAAAATGTAAGAGGAGGAGATACAAAATTGCAAACATTCAAAGACTCAATGATTTGTTATCAAAGTTTTGACTTTTGGTAAAGTTCTACATCTTCGTTGAGGAAGCTTGGTCCAATCCTAACCCTCCGTCTCGGTTTCGCCACCGTTGTCACTGCCTCTGGCTTGCCCTCCACCTCACCTCCTCTAGTGTGCCACCTCCAGCTCGCCACCGCCTGCCTAGAAGAAGCAAGGAGATGAAGAAGATGTTTTTGGTGAGAAAATTTGACTGTTTACGAATTGAGAATCAACCAGCTGACTGTTAGCAAATCCGCATCTATAATACCATATTAATATTACTAGATCTATCATAGAATATATTTTCATATAAATCGATTGTCAAAGTGTCACATTGAAGATTGTATAGATATCTAAAACAACCTAATTGTGATAGGAAGATGGCACTATCTCTATTTCACTATATATGTCCTCAGCTTACCATGCGCACGAATCAAGATAATACTAAATCTAAGAAAGACTTAATGTAAAATGACCATGCATATCCTCATCAAACCGATGCTAGAACCATCCAAATCTTTTGAATAGAGGTATAGAATAAAAATATTGTAATAACTATATTTTTAATATAAAATATTTTTAAAAAATTATTTTAAAATTAAAAATAGATATAGTGAAACAAATAGAACAGTAAAAAGAACGGAAACATATTTAAAAAAGAAAGTGTAAGCTCTTCCAGCTATTCTCATTCGAGCCAACGTACCTTTCCAGCCTCCTGGTTGCGAAGACAGGCAGCCCCAACTACCAAGCGTTAAAATCTCCAAGCAACGCATACAAGAAAAGCTAATCAGCCGTACGAACACGGAATATATATTTTTCAATGCCCATTGCCCAACAGGATAAGATCACATTGCACATGCACAGTCATCATATCCTATCTCTCTCTCGCTACCTAACCTATCCATTATCTTAATCACATTTGCCCAATTTAAGAACAAAGCCATGGGTGTTAGGGCATCGATTACTAGCATAGGACTCTATATCACCCACCCTACCATTTGTTGTTCTACTTCTTCTTCAAACTTGTCACCAAGATAATTTCAAAAAGAAAAATTGTCACCAAGAACATCTTGAAGAAAATAAAGCTAGAATGAGCCATCGACAAGGCCGCTAGCTCGTGCGACGCACCGACGCTGTTGTATGAGAACAATGCCGCAGAGCTGCCAGAAAGAGATGGCGTGATTTTACTACATTTCACCCACTTCACCAAGAAATAAAACCAAAATCAAAATAACATCATTTTGTATTATATTGTATTGTACTAGTGCTTTTTCGAGGAGTTTATGTGGCAACTCGTTGCTGTTTGCAGCCTGTTTGGTGCAAACAGGGGGGCGTTTCCTTTCTATAAAATAAGAATTTCCATTGTGTTAGATCTACGCACCACGCGGATAGCTCAGGGAAAGAAGGATTGGGTCCATCTATTTGCTGCTTTCTCAAAACAAAGTTAGCAGCCAAAAGTGCCTTTCTTTCTTGGGATTAGACTTAGATTCTTCCTCATTGGCCGTTCCAATTTCCAAACATCTCATCCCACAAGGCAAACATAACACTGGTCATGGGCAATTAACTTGATGGTAGCACAATCATAACATCCCTCATCCACCAAATCAAATTACATCAACAAATTGTATATACTCCATATAGAAAGAGATCAAGAGTAATGCAATTAGCTAGTAATCATGTATAGTGGGTGATATCAAGGGTGAGGATTGTACACATGTTAGCATATACACCCATTATTTTTTAAATTCAAAAATCACACATTAAATTTTTGAATAAATCTAAAAAGAATTCAAGCATTTATATTATGGGATAAAATATACACAGATAAATTTTGGTAAAAAAGTATAACTATTTGCAGCTTATACAAAAGCAAGAAAACATATTGGATAAACATGAATAGTGGTATATAAAAAGCACATACATTTATTTTTTTGCCAAATATCACAAATGAGCATACTTTTTACCAAAATTTATCTGTATATACTTCATTTCATAATATACATATATAATTTTGTTTACATTTTTTCAAAACATGGACGTGCTTTTCAAAATTGATCAAACCTAATAGATGTAAATGCCCATGTGCTCACCTTGTGACTTTTTTTGATATTAACCTTCTCTTAACGAAACTACATAGAATAATTGCTGACTTGTAGAAAGAAAATAGAAAGAAAAAACTATTTTCTCCAATGTTATTCTTTCTCGTTTATTTTTAATATTTTTAAATACCTAGAAGCGACTGTGAAGATGAAAGATAATTTATTGCTATCTTCATATGACGTCAAAAGTCACGAGAAAAGGCTGCTTCTATACCATGTTAGATACCCTAATGATAGCCTCAGGGTTAGGTCAGTCATAGCAGTTCATACATGTCTTCATAGGTCAACCAAAGCCAAGAGATCGATGGAACACATCGAACTTAAAGACACTTGCACATTGCAATTATATAGTTAAGTAGTGACAATTCTACTGGCCAAGAGAAGGCTAATTTAACTGTGAAATTTGCAGCTACTGATTAACTCGCACCACCACCATTTCGGAGATCTGACAGCGAGAAGGACCTCGGAGACCTGAAGGCTCCGTTCCTCCTCGCCGCGCCGCCGCCCCACCATCTGCGCGTGCGCGCTGAGCCTCGGTGGAGGCAATGCCGGGCGCCTCCCTCCCGTTCTTGCCGCGGTGCTGCCGCGGCTGTTGTTCGTCGTAGTCGTCGGAGTCGTCGTCGTCTTCTTCTTCCCCTTCGTCCCCCTCGGCGAGGGCGTGGTCGGGGGCGAGGAGCGGGGGAAGGTAGCTGGCCGTGGCAAGGGAGCTGCAGGAGGCGCGGCGCGACCAGGTGGCCAGGATGCGGCGGCGCTTGTTGAAGGGGGTTCTCCGGCTTGGCGAGCTCCTTCCACGGCCTCCCTCGCCGCCGCCTCCGCGAGGCTGGTGAAGGACTTGGACTTGCCGGCGTAGAAGCTGGAGAGCCCGCTCCTGATTGCACCAAAACAAGAATCAATTATTTGCTCATCTTTTCTCTCTCCTCAATTGCAGCTGATGAAGTCATAAATTATGATCTCTAAACAAGAGGAGAAACTCATAATTTCCAATTTCCTCACGCCATTAACGCAATCTAGAGCTTCATTGCACACTGCAAGAATGCTTGAACTTTTACCCCCCAAAAAAAATTCTCCTTTTTTTCCCCATTTCGCACAAGCAAGAGGAAGCAAAACACAAAGCATATCCAGATTCCAGAAGCTTTTGACTCACTTGATGGGCAAAGATTCCTCCAAGGCGTCCAAGCACCCCAGCCCAACCTCCTCCTCCTGGAGCTTGCTCTCCACCTCCTCCTCCTCCCCCACCCCGCCGGCCTCCGACGAGGAGTTATCCCCGATCGACGAGCTCGACGGCGACGGCGCACCGATCGATGAGTTCTCCGTCAGCACCTCCTCCGCCTCCTCCTCCTCCTCCGCCTCCTCTATAAAGAACCCGTCGCTCATCCTTTTCCCCACCAAGACGTTCTTCCCGTGCTCGCCGCCGCCCTTTTTCCCCGATCCGGGCAATCCGTAGGATGGGAACACCTCCGCCACCGCCGTCAACATGCCCGGGCCGCGAGATTCGACGATCCGGACGATGCCAGTGTGCGCTAGGAGCAAATCTCGGATGGAGTGGAATGGATGTGTCCGTCCGAGAACAAGGACACCAACTCAGCAACTCGTAAGAGAGAGAACAGAAAGAAGAAATGGAGCAGGATAGGATAAGAGCAACGACAGGAGGAGGAGTTCGGTAGGAGGGGTCTTTGTAGGCTCAAGGGGGGCCGCAGGGACCCCGGATCCTCTACAACCTACAACTAAGAGCTTGATTGGTTTGATGCCAATATTTGCCATGTCAATTGTTGGCAAGTTACCAAAAATTGGCTAGCAATTGGTTGGCTACCAATTGGTTCTTGCCAATCTCTAAAAAAGTTGCTAATTTTTGGCAACTTGCCAACAATGCCAAATGTTGGCTTGCCAAATATTGGCATCCAACCAATCAAGCCCTAAATGCACGGCACTAACCACGTGTGTGCACGGTGTTGAGGGTTTGAAACTATGTTATTATTATTACTAGTAATCGTAATGCATGTCTTGACTAACATAATTTAAATATTATAAATATATTCTAATATTTAAAAATATAATTTTTTATTTATACATGCATTCTATCGAAAATGATGTTTAAGTGGCTACAAGAACTTACGAATGAAGATGGTACAAAAAGAAAGTAGACACCATTGTTCCTATGAAATAGTAAAGAATGATGAATATGTAGTGTCAAAAAATAACATCAAATATAACCAATGACACAATATAAATGCTTCTCGCTCAATCTATCTTTTGGATCACGGATTGTCCTAGACTACAGTGGCGAGGAGGACACGCTGTCGATGTTGAGATCGGCGAGCAGCGCGTCAATCTCGTTGACGTGGCGCAGATTCCGTTAGCGCGTGAGCTACTTCGGCTAGAGGTGGTGGGGCCATGCAAGGAGGAGGAGATTGCTGGCGGCAGCGGCGTCGCGCCCTCCGCGACGTGGCTGCGTGTGCAAGGTGGAGGCTTGCGCAGAGGAGGCTGGTGTGGAGGAGGACGCGGTAGAGATCGTCAGGTGGTAGGGGGAATGCGGCGCGATCCTCGATGGCGCTGCAGCGTCGAACGGTCGTGATAGGGTGGCGCTTCGCAGTGGCAGGTGCCGACAGCGGGAGAAAATGGGGCAGCGGTGGTGCAGAAAGGGGCGGCAGCTAGAGGAGATGGTCTCGCCCCTGTGTTCTGGCGCCGCGCGTCCTGCATGCCTTTGCCGCTGTCGGGGCTCGTCGGCTTCTTGTCGGCAACTGTGTCAATTGTAGAGTGAAAGAGACGGTGACGCACGAGCGATGCGCTGGGAGGGTGGCGAGAGGAGCGTGGGATCAAGGGAGGGCGGCGCTGCCTGGATCAGCGTAGGGCAGGATTATTGCTTCGTCGGATGGTATAGCCAGACCATCTATACTGTATTGCGTCGAAGGAGACAACGGTAGTGACGCACAGACACGGCCAAAGGGTGGCATGGGCGGTGGCAGCCCACGCGTGGTGCATTTGGGAGAGAGGGTGCTAGAGGGTATAGCAGTGACAATGATGGGTAATTGCTATCAACTTTAAGTAAGGGTAATAGTGGGTAATTACTTTCAACTTTAAGTGAATGGCATGATGGTAATTTTTAGGTGATAGACCATCAAAATAATATTAGCCATTAGATGATCCTGATCGAACGGTGTAGATTAAGTCGGAGATAAAAGAGAAAAACTTTCTCTTTTATAAAGTAGTATATAGATAGTACACTTACCGACTGTTTTGAGACAATCAGCTTAGCCACATCATGTCGGGCGATATCAATAACACAGAGTAAATAAGAAGTAACAGTTGACGTCGTTTATCTCGGTATTATCTACAATGGTATACATATATCGAATAAGAAATAACAGTGGACATCTTATCGTGGTTCAGACGAGTACTTGGTGCCGTTTCATCAGAACAGGAAGTAACAGCTGGTTCATGTATCTCATGACATCTCTGATGGCGACTACCTCACATCAAATAGAAAGTAACATCTTACATTGTCTCTTGGAATGCCTCTACCGCAAACTGGTGTCGGATGACTATTTACTTGGCTGTAAAATATCAACGAGATATCCATAAAATTTTATAAATTAAGACATACAAGAGACACAAGACTGTTTATATATTTGGAAGAGATATGTACCGTAGCACACGCAGAGGGTATTTGGTTAGGTTGTGGCTTATTTAAAAGCAGTTATTGGTTGTCTGCTATGAGAAAACTGCTGCCGGTTGTCTGTTATGAGAAAGTTAAGTTTTAGTTGTTTTGTTTAAGTGAAAAATATAGGTAATTACTTGTCAACTATAGGAGTAATCTCAGCACATCATCCTCAAAAATCAAGAAAGCACCTCAAAAGGTATTTTTTGTACATTAATTTTGACTCATAAGTAGGAAAAATAGCTTTTAGATATTTAGTGTTTAATTGAGCTTTTAACTTATAAGCAAAAAAAAAGCCATAGCAAAAGTTCAATGCTGTCCCTCTGCGTGACGCTTGGACGGGGTCCACCAGATCGTGCGTGGTTTTCGCTCCTGTTTCTGCGTGCTGGGGAGATAAACCGAGGGAAGCAGGGCGCCCCTATCCGTCACAGTTAGCCGAGCGCCAGCTGCCGCGGTCTGCCGCGTGGGGCCCTTCGGCAGGATCAGAATGATGACGATGATGAGGTGGTGGTGGCGCTGAGGTGTTTTGACATGCTCCTTCCGTCCGTGGCCTGGACCAGGACGAATGGATGGAGGACGTCAAAGCAAAAGGCCAACTCGCGCTGCAGGAGAGCGACCTGGACGAGCTCGCTGGTCTTAAGTCTATTGCTACTATGACGGCATGCACCAAAACGATTTCGAATATTATGACACTGAAAATATACTTTACATATGGTTAGATGTCTACCATTATCTTCAACTTTTGTAGCAGGAGTGCCTCGGTTTTGAAGTTTCAAGATAAATAAGAACTCGTTTTCGCGATTATGGTATTCTTAGAGGGTAGTTTGGTCTTTGGAGAACAACATTTTTTAGGTGTGGGTCATGTGGTCAAAGGAGGAAAGTGTTTATAGAAATTAATGAAGGACTGCGCACTACTTTTGTGTGACCCCAGCGTCTACTCTGGCTCGCGTCCAAACGAGCTAGAGTAACTACTAACAACTGCTCCACTTTTCGTATTTATACTATACAGATACGGGTTGCGTGGGGACATGCGGGAGGGAGTGTAGCTGGACGGATGACAAGTATGACATTAACAGCTAGTAACTTCGGATGTTGCTTTGGATTTTTACAGAGCGGCTACTTAAAATTATTTTTCAACTAGTAAATCTGCACGTGCAACATCTCGACTGATGAAAATTATAACTATAAAATATTATAAGCCATAATACTCATAATACAACATCATCAATTTTTTCTAGAAATAGTAATCAAGCCCATACAATACAGTCATATATGCCCAATTTATACCACACTAAATATGAACTCCTTTCTAAATTCTGAAGTTATATCTACTCTAATATAATCCCAACAAATTTTAAAGTTATCTTCTCAGATAAATATATTTGTTTGAAAATAATACTCGGACAAGATAGGAAAGCCGTGTCCCCAAAGCAAAGGAGAGGAGTGTTGATAAATCCGTGAAGACCGCTGAAGTAGGTCACTTACACACAATAATAGAAAAGTAAATGAGACACATACATAGGATCTAGAGATGTCACTTCCCTTCTTATTATATTGGCAATTTGTGTGGAAATAAATGATGGCCACCCCTTATACTCATAGACCACTTCTAAGGCTTCGATAATTGCGCACATAGGCCTCTAGGGGGACACAACGCATCGTCTGGTCCATCTCTAGTTGGTTTATGAGTTTCACTACACTCCCCCTAAGTAATTATCGTGAAATGACCTTGCCTTATTAAAACTTCAAAAAACCCAGCAGGAAATACTAGATAAAGACTGTATGCATCCGCTACTTCATATTGCACTAATTGTCTCGTTAGAAACCTTATGGATGAGAAACTCCAGTGGAAAGCTCACCAAAGGAAAAGAGTACGGCCATTAAGTTTGATTATTCTTCAATTGGTCTAATCAATGGATGATATTTCTCGTAATGTCCAAAATTACAATATCATTTGGTTATGTCTCAATTCAAGGGTTGCTCCTCCTGAATTATGCACACATACAAAACGAATTTCAATTGAGCTAAATCTTTCAAGAATTGATGTTTCAATCTAAATTTATTTTGTAGAATATATTTCATAGAATAATACAATTATCAATATTTGATTCTTTCGAGTAAATCAAAATTATGAACTTAGGTAGCTCAAGCATGACAATTAAAGTTCTATTATGTATTTACTCCCTTTCAAAATAGTTTCCATACTCTTCATGTTCTTATATGTTTCTATAAGAAACATTATGGGCAATATTATGTATGGTATGCGACTATCACATAATATATAATCTCCTTGTTCCCTTCAAATTGTGACAAGCTATTTCTTGAGATTCTAATGTATCCACATCACTTTTCTATTTTAAACAATGTGAGTGGTATATCATGGAGTAATGCATGACATTAATGTGCAATTATAACCAATCTTAGTTATGCAACATAACCTATTATATTCGTGAATAACTTTAGGCATTAAGTTAGACAAGTGTGCTACAAAGCTTCATGCCCTTTGCATAGCCCAGTCGGCCACCATGAACCATATAATTTCTAAATGACTCGGTAGTAAATCCAAAACATGGGTCCAACTCCCAAGCTTGAGTTCTACGTATAAAGTCTCATTGACTCAAAATCCAAGTCTTTTGGTCTAATTACACGATATTTAGAAGGCACATATTCATAAAACTCGTGGGCTCGTCATGGAGTATGCTTGCCATATAGCATTTTCCAACTATGGATATGGATACCTTATGAATTTTCTTACTTCACTGTAAGTGTCAAAGTTTCAATAAATCCAGAGCAATTTTATTATGTCAGGATCCATTCAGACTGGGATGATCAGATGATCGCTTCAAATTAGGCTGATCAATTGATAATTATGCTATATTCCCTTCAAGTGGGACTGATCACATTTCTGTTAGCTCTTAGTCTCTCTTTCTTTGAGATTGTGTATCCATCTGGTCCATTCAATTCTTGGACCTTTACTTACACTACAAAATTTAGTAGACCAATCCATCTCTTGAGATTTCCCTGTGGATGGATCCTAACCATATCACCGAAATCTATAAGGTTCTCCATTTCAAGGTGAAGGTCCGTAAGTGTATTATTCTTATGATGCAAGCTATGTGTCGTACTTCAAGTACATGGATACTTCATCCTTGTTACGTGCCTTACTCCGAGTATAGGGATGTTCCTCTTTTAGTGTAATTGTTTGTGTTTACTATGTAACTTCTTCATGAAGATAGTCCTGTATTGCTTGCAGTTTATATATGACATGCCTTTCAGGGTCAATGTTCCTAAAATACCGTGTATGATCTGCAATAATGGTCACAATTATTTTATATCTTTTTTTTCTTTATATGCTTACTATTGTTGCATATATAGAGAGAGAAAATTCATTCTGCATTAGGCGCCATAAGTCTACTTTCAACTTCTTTCTCCCGAATTTCAAATTCATACTACTTGTATGTACGAAGAGTGTTGATGCCTTACTTGCCTTTATAGATACTGTTTATCTGACAATAGACTACAATTATAGTGACGTGAGTAGATTGACGCCTTTCATGGTGATGATCATCCATAAATTCAATTCATATTCCCATTATTCCTCCATCTATTCTTAGTCCTAGGGTGAGGTATTTTTTTTCTTCCAATGCCTTAACCGAAAGAGTTCTATTATGCACAAGTTCTCTAGTTTTACTACCCTTCGGGACACTCCATGTGCTTCCTTGGATTCTTGAATTGTTTAGACAGACATAGGTTGCTATTCTTCTCATCTTGCTTTTCCTAGACGTCTCTAGGTACTTGGCAATTTGAGTAACCAAAGTTTTTGCACCGGACATCTCCAGGTAAGTGGCCAGACTCTTCGGTGCATCTTCGTGTGCAATGCAGCTTTGTCATCTTTCTACAATGAAGATATTTGGTAGAATATGCTCATTCTTGTGAGCATTGGTCTGATGTTTTTTATGGACCTGCACACTTTCCTCATATGCTTGATTTCCTAGTCAAATGTCACTGGTACTCATATTTTGCGTTGTCACACTGACTAGCATCTTCTCACCAGAGGTGAAATCTCCTTCTGATGCTGTCAATTATATATCTGTGAGAAAAGGATGTTCATGTGCAAAGACGTGAGGACTGATTTACATTTACGGAGCAATATAACGTACATAGTTGTGGAATGTTATAGTCTACAAGATTATTTCAATGCAATTCTAGTGAGTACAAAGTGAAGATGAGGCTTAGATATAAAGCTTCATGTTTGGCAACTTATTTTTATTTGGTAGGATTTCTATTGATGGGATAGACGGAAATGTTTTCTATTTCTTATAGATATTCCCTAGTTCAATAATATCCATTCTCTTGCTCAACAAGAAAATACTACATAGTTTCTATAATAAAGTTGTAATATGGGCTAGTGGAAGAACCTAGATGTATACAAATCTTTAAAAATAGATTGTATTCACATGCTGAGTCTATGCTCACAATTTTCCATATTTCTTTGAATGAAATTCTTTCTTACATTTTCTCCCACTTTTATGCAATTTGAAAAATTTGTATGCTTTCTTAGAAAGAGTGCTACATGCACATGCTGCTAGCATATAATATTGGTATATGCCAAACTGACACATACACAGTAAATTTTTGCTTAAAAATACTGTAGGTGGGTTGGAATTTCCGAAATAAAAGCCTAGGTGATCATACATAGATCTTCATGGTTCCAACTTAGTGGATATTATATAGGTCAGACTCTACGACATGTTAGTATTGCTACAAGCAATTTGTTCTATCATTAGCCTATCATGCTTTCTTGTGCAGCTAAAGGAGACATAGGAAGATGCGAACTTAGATAGAAAAATTTAGACCTTTTAAATTGTGGTGTGTGGGAAACATCCCAATGCATGAAGTTCATTTAAATGTAATAGGTGAAGGCTACTCTTCGTAAGAAAGCACTAGTTCTTCATGAACCGTATAGTTCTTTATGAACTGAATCTAAACTAATTACGACTCGTATAGGTAAATAGCATCTACTATAAGGGAAATCATGAAATGTTTGCATTTCTCGGTTCAACTATTATCCTTGGCTTATCTACACTTCAAGTATGTGGGGATTTATGCTCTGTTCAGTAATTATGCTTTATTGTGAACTTTTTGTGTTCCATTCAGTATTTGTGCTTTTTCATGAACTTCAAGTTCAATTTAAATCTAGTGTTTGTTATGCCAATACTGGGCATAGTGACTAGAAAATAATGCAAAGTTAAACTTAATTTTGTCCTGTAGGGATATATTTTCCATCTTAATGGTGCCTACTTTACCTTGCAATATTCATACAATTCACTTCGTGGTTTAAAAGTATGATATGAGTGCAATAAAAGTAAAGATGTGTTCCCCAGTATTTTCTAGCAACTTTCAGGATTTGTTCATTGTTATTTAGCAATTTTATAGTATACTAAACCCATAACAATAAACCCGAAACACACAATGCGAGAAAGTACACCATAAATCATCCATCAAAAAAGGTCTAATAATTCTGTGTGCACATGTAAACTTAAGAATATTTAGTCTTCTCTTGAAGTTGCTTTATAAACCGGAGTTTCAAATGCCAAACTACCATGGAATGTCTTATGGAGGTATAGTAAGTACGCGCAGGTACTAGCTTAACTCAGAAAATAAGAGGCGATCACTACATTGACCAGCCTTCCATGAGGTTCTCTCCCTTAATGGTTGTTGTTGACATCCCAATGTCTAGGAGGACAACATCATGAACAGTCATGGGAACATTGTCAATGAGTGTGGCAGAATCAATATTATCTTCAAGAGCCAGTGATCTTTTTCTCTATCCCATCATTATTTCCCTTCTTTTTGGAAGTTTGGCTTACTCATAATGTAGTTTACAGATTTGGCCGGCTTCATGCCTAACCATGCTACCTGTGTGGCAAGAGACATTCCCAGTACATTTGGCAAATTTCTTGTTTATCCAGCAAGACATTCTACATATTCACATGTAATATACATAAGCTTCACATCGTGTAAGAGCATATGAGTGGTATGCATCCATGACGTTATGGAAATCTTAATTACTTTTAGCATTTTCGTAAGAAATTGTATTAAATAAAAGCAAAGGAATTAAACAATACGCGGGAAAATAAATGCAAAGAGGAAAATTCTAGGGCTTTTATTCGCAAAACTCCCTTGGCTCGCCCGGCAATCATCTCGCTCGTGTAGAACATGGATAAATCAAAGATTAGAAATCGAGAATATCTATTGATGAAGCAACGTACATAACAGTTTAACCCAATCAGATGATTACGAGCAATCTCATGTTGATAACATGTTGCAAAACCTGTGGGGCGTCATATTGCCGACGTAGATCACTCAAACACAATAATGTGAAAAGTAAAGGAGACATACATTATAGATTGAGTCTTACAAATACCATAGCAACTTGTGTGGGATAAACGATGGCCACCCCCTGTATTTATAGACCACTTGAAAGGATATGGGAAATCAACTAGGGGGTGAATAGGAGATTATCAAATTTTATCCCTCTATACATTAAATATTGGATCTCTCAAAGATGTGCAACAAGATAACCACACGGGAGATACTAAGATTTGTTATCGAAATTCGAACCTTTAGCGAGGGTTTACGTCTCCGTTCAGGAAGCTTCATCATATGATTGAAGCCGGCACCGAATCGTGCTCTTCCTTCAAGAAGCTTACCAATGCGAAGCTTCCCTTCTCTTGTGGCATCTTTTTACCTTGCGGTAGGTGAGCTCTAAACCCTCACAAACTTCTTGGGGGTCTTCACAATTTTCTTAAAGGCTCCCAAGTGACTCCTGACCGTCTAGAAGACACCAGTCTCCAAATGTAACAGGTTGCAATTGATTGGGCTTGGAGATGAAGTCCTGCTTGGTGCTCAACTCTAACTCAATCTCTCTCTCTCTCTCTCAAAGATTTTCTAAAAAGAATGAAGATTTGGCTTGAGGAACTATGGAGAACACTCAGTAGAGTAGAGGAATGGATGGGCAAAGAGTTCGGCATGCAAAGAAACTTGTGAGTATATATAACCAACCCCTCAAAACAAGCCGTTAGTGCAAAAGCGGGATTTCTAAAACTTCCGAGCTTGGGTGTTTCAACATTTCAAAGCAACGGCTACTTTGGGTGTCCATAACAAATCTTAGAACTTATGGCAATAATTCATAGGTTTCAACTTGCGGAGCACAGTGGACAGAAGCAAATATCGGGGGTTCTGACTTTGAACCCAAACCCTCCAAGAATTTGAAGAACCTCAAGGAGGTGAAGACAGAACTATTCCTAGAGATTCCGACATTGCATTCAAAGCATGAAAGATTTCAAAGGACCTCAACAAGGGATAAATAGAATGCATTCTCAGTGGTTCCAACATTCCGACTCGGACAATCCAAGATTTCAAAGATAAGTCCAGAACAAGTACTCGGAGGTTTTGAAAAATTCCCCTCAGCTCCAACATTCAAGGCAGAAGGACTTAGCCCTGAAAAGAGATGGACCCGGAGGTTCCAAGAAATCTTGGATGTTCTGACATCCAGAAAATAGACAAGAAGAGTAACTTGAAGGCTCCGAATTCCCTAACTCTTCACACATAAAGTGGAACTTAGATGTTATGACACCAAACCCAGAGGTTCCAACTTTTTTAGAAAGTGTGAGATGAAGACTTTTCAACTGTCTCTTTGAATTTAGAAATTGATTCATAACTGAGCTTAGCAAGGTGCTCTCACCAGCTTCCAAATTTTAGCCCCCTTAATAGTACGATTTTTCTTAAACTCAATGCGATTCCTTGAACCACTAAAAGAGCTAAAATTGTACTTAATCTTCCTTTCTTCAAGTCATCTTTTCTTAGAACTTTTTAGGCATCGTCAACACTAGTTTTACTACTGCTTTTGGGACTAAACACCTGATTATAGTTAATGTACACATTAGTCTCTTAAATTTTTTATCATTAATCGTCAAAACCCACTTAGTGGACCAAGATGCACTTTCACTACTTCTAGGATTTCAGTAAGTGCCAACATAAACCCCTAGGGGGTGTAGCACACCAGTCGGTCCACCCCTAGTTGGGCCCCACGAGTTTCACAACAAGAAGAATATAAGAAGTCCATGAACTTAGACACATAAAATTTACAAATAAGCATCTTGATATATAGTTCATGGAAAATTAGCCAATCATCAGAAATTAGGAGTGAAGAACCACCTCTTAGTGGATGGTTGAGTTTATTTTTGTACAATTGCATTCACTAGGTTTAGATCACATTACACAACTTTAGACATACGAGTGTGCTTTAGTGGGGTCCTTCTAGCACACAGGTGACTCAAATTTTCTTAAATGCCAGTCACCTACCCAACAGTTGGATCTCCATCCAACGATCCACCTTTCTTCTTTTTCCTTTCACAACCTCCCTGATCTAAACTCGCCTCCGCCGGCGCCACCGCTTCCAGCTCGTCATTTACGTAGCTTTTGCCGCTTGATCAAGCATAAATCTAAGCCCCTTCCCTCCTAGTTCCAGTGAACACTCTCAACCTTAACCCTCTAACCACTCTAGTAAGGTCTTCTCCCTCAGCTCTATCGCTGTCGTCGGTGGCTCTGCTTCAAGACTCTAACCGTAGTGGTGCGTTACTAGCTAAACTTAACCTATTGGTCCTAGACGTGTTGGATGATGTTGAACTTGAGGCTTCAATTCACTTGATTGCATCATGGATTTATCGACTCTTGAGGTGGATTTGCACATTGAGTAGCCACCTACTGATGGGTAGTGTGAGTCATGTGATGACATGGACGACTTTTGTGATGAATATTTTGCCATCTTGTGTGGAGTTGCATAATTTAGTTGCATGAATTCATTGTTTGAAATATGAACTAATTATGAAATGTGATTGATTGTTTGAGTTTCTCAATTTGTCTCAAGGAAAAATTGAGTGGATGAAAGATTTTTCTCGGCTGACTTGGGTCAAGTGGAAAATTTGTGCTCGCAACGCTTTGCTTGGTCTATTGTGTGCAGGTGCGAGTTGGGTGCGGCGATGGTTCGGCCATATGGACCGGCATGAGGCTTGGAGGGCTGAGATGCGGTCAAGGAGGTGGCGACGATATCGTGCGGCTTAAAAGCATGTACGCGGAGGACAAGAAAGCGTGTGGAGACGAGACGTGAGGATCAAGTCAGTGCGAGGGTGTTTTGGTAAAAACGCGGAGTCTACCGAAGCATAACCAAGAAACTGCGGCGGCGGCCGGGAAGCGGTTTAGGGTTAGTTGCTTAGGGTAGAAGGAAAGATGGATGGTGGATGAGTCACTTAGACGCTTTGTGATGCGTGCTAAGTGCTCATACCATCTAAGTGGGCTTAAGGCCCAAGTGGTGGGAGGTATGCCTCCACCACTATAAAAGGAGGGGTAAGAGGTGCTTATCTCTCAACCCTTTTGTAAGCTTTGTGAAAACCCTAGTTAGGGGCTGCTCAAGAGAGCTTTGGCCTAATCATGAGAGGTCTTTGAAACAGCAAGAAAATCCACGAAAATGCAATACAAAAAGAGTTTCCCCATTCCTTTGTGTTCTTGAGCTATTTCCCTCCTTAGCCTTTTGGATTTTCGTTTTCTTCCTTTCTTATGGATTGATTCGTGGCATGGCAAGTAAGTGATGGATAGATCATCTCTATACTGATCCCATCCAAGCATACCCAAGGATTCAACATTTTCCTCCTCTATTTCGAGTTTTCTTGAGAAAGGGCAAGAAACGTGGTTTCATGATTGATCTTTGTAGAGGGTTTAATTCTGTGGTTTAGGGCATGGAATAAGTTGCTAGGACATGTGAGATGACCTCACATTGATTTGAGATCAAAATTCCTCATGAGCTTCTTTTACCCTCAAGTTTTCCTGTTTTTTTATTTCTTGGGCTGATTCGAGAAAATTGGGTAAAGGTCTTAACTTGAGAGATTGTTATGAAGATCAACACTTGATCTAGACTCACAAGACCTTCCCACACCTCCCTGTGAAATTTGGTGGGATTTGGTTGGGTAGATTTTGAATTGGCTCAAAAGTTGGAACGAAATTTCTGTTCTAGAATCTGGACTAATCTGCCCTGAGACACTCAACTGAGTCACCCAGCTGAAACTCAGCTGAGTCACCCAGCTGAAACTCAGCTGAGTCACCCAGCTGAGACTCAGGTGTGAATTGCTGTTGCTGTCTCGAACGTTCACTGTTTTGGTCATAACTTTTGCGTCCGAACTCGGAATTCAGTGATCTTGGACTCGTTTCGAAGCTATCGATGAGCTCCACATCACTAAGCACTTTTGGAAATTATACCACTGAACCACCTGTGTCACCCAGCTGTGTGACCCAGCTGTGTCACCGGGTGTGAGACATTGCTTTTCTAGTTTTGCGGTGTTCTGTCGAGCTATTTTCGCTGCGTCTCTTCTGTCACTTATAGTAGCACCTTAGTTTCTATTTGTATTTGAATTTGGAAAAGAAGTTTCAAGAAACCGACATTCACCCCCCCTCTGTCGGAAGCCACTGATCCAACAGGTAGAGATAACTGATGACGACAGAGGGATCCTTGCACACGCATACATATGCAAGCCTTGACCAGGAGGTCAGCACATCACTACTGACGACAAGTAGTACATCTCTATTGTACACGACTACCGTACCCATATAAAAAGACCTTAGGAATACCCTAGATACCTGAAGCAACTGCCGTATCAGAGAGGGACTCTGGGACAATAAAGAAACTATATGCAGGAGTCTGGATACTCCTTAAACAAGGAAGTCTATCATGACGTTTAAAGATGATAGAAATCCTACTAGAAGACGAGTTCATGTCCAACACAGGATACCCTCTATAAAAGAAACTAGAAGGCCCTGCGGAAAGGAGGAGCTAAATTGATCCCAAGTTTTAGACAATAGACAAGCCGTACACACACGAAGCCTTGAAGATCAACCAGAGGAGATTTCTGAGCCGGGTAGAAGGAAAGACGCATCCCAACATCCACATCCGACTATAATAGATCCCATCTAGGTTAGCTATTCCTATTGGACTCTATCTCGAGATGAATATAAGAGTCTCGAGATGAATATAAGACACATAGAACGTAGGGTTGTTCTTCTAAGGGAGGACTGAACCTGTCTAGAATCTTTGGTTCCCAATGACTTGGCTTGACTGATTAGGGTGTCCATTACCTCTTCTATTTTCATCACGTATTACGTAATATCGATGGTTTACTGATCGTCGATAACTAGTATTTGCCATTTCCGTGACTTGTGACCATGGGATTAAACATTAGATGGTTGGGATTGGCCCAGGTTGGATGGTTTCAATTTGTCGCGAGATGGTTTGAGATCCTCAGTTTCTCTGAGGCTTTGTTCTATAGTTCTTGATCGGTTGGTGCCTTGTTCAATATGCATAACAGTTTTGGGAGATGCCATGAGCATTAGAATATTTCCTTAGCGCTAATCCTACAAAATGGACTCTAGGGCCTGGTTGGTTGAGCTGTGGCTGTTGACAAAGCTGTTGTTGACTGGCTGTCTGGAAAAGCTGCTGTGGCTGTGGAAAAGTGAACATATAGCTTTTGGTTGATTCAAACAATCTATAGCATTTTGGAAAATGAGCATTGAAGTTTAGCACATTGCAAAAAACTGGCAGAAGGTAGTTTTTCCAAACAGCTGAATTTGCACTACAAAGCCCACAGCTATTGTTGGCAAAAACTGCTGAAAAACTGACCGTTTGGTTGGGCTACAACTTTTTCCAGTGAAAAGCTGCTGAAAAACCCAACCAAACACCCCCTAGTACCTTACCAAAAAGTGGGCTTTAATACAGGCGTATAGCTGGGAGGAGGAACCAAGCCTTTTTTCTCTCTCTTGGCCATGATTTGTGCTGCCCATCGAAGAAATGAGAGTCGTGAGACCGTGCCTTATCCTTTTTCCTTAAGATCTGTTTAGACAGGGAATTTGAATTCAAAACCTTAGGAGTTAGTATGAATCCTAAAAAAAATCACGCTCGTTCAAAGCCTAAACATCCCCTGGCTAGTGCTACCGGAGCCTTTATAGCTTGTAGGTTAGCAGTGCGTGTGCGGATGTGTATACCTCTCCATCCGGGCAAAATTAACCAATAGTAATTCTAGGTGAACTTGTTAATAGTTACATTAGTACTGAGGATAGATGATGGCCATCCATAACTGTTTCGGCAGTCGGTGGTCCGATCGGGCTAACGCACATTTTAGACATATACAAAAGTTTAGATAGATGTCGTCTGTAATGCTTTTCTATATCACTTACAGTATTATTTGCAGATAGTATTATGGATGATATATATATAATAATTTATTTGATAGTGTATGACATAGATGGTATGTATACAACTACAAATTTATCATCTATAAGCTGTTTATAAAATTTTTATAGACTGCCTATCGAATTACAGATAACCGTATTCTCTTCTTTTATTTTCTTTTTTCCATTTCACCAAAAATTTTAGATGACACATCTTATAGACAATGACGTCATACTATTGTACATTTTCTTATCAGAACTCTCAACCGTTCGGTCGTTCCTAGCAAATTCAGAAATATCTATGCTCCCATGGCCACGGACGTCTCGGATCAGATGATCGTCCTTGCAACTAGGTTTTTCCAACTTTGACCTGGGACACCAGCGTACAAGGTTCTCCAACTTCGAGTCGTCTTGACTGAGCCAATCGCAACACTCGTCAGATCAGCCCTGTGTATTGGGTCATCTTGGGCCTCGGCATAGCATTTTTCCTTTTCTCACGTCCCAGAGACTAGGAGGCTTGTGATCTTGTTTGCGAGCGTTATCTGAATCGGGCTTGAAAGAAAGTGATTTTGTTATTTCGGGCCGATGAAACACTTGGTTGGCCCGTGGTAAAATCAGCCTAGAGAGAGGAGCCGAACGGCCTCGCGATGGGCTGGACTGGGCTGGGTCAGTGCGGACCGGATGAACAACCTGCTGAACTTTTCGCTTTTGTGTCTGTTGTTGGCTGCAGAGACTCCTGAATTTTGACATTCTGTGCTTCAGCAATGGTTAACTAACTAAAGCGATCGACCATCATGTCAGAGTAATGTCAGTGCGGATTCCCAAACTTCCAAACTGTATTTAGTTTCCAACTTTATCCGTATGCACACTGACGTCTACTGATCGAACTAGGACATATTCAACGCGTGTAACCTCGAACCGGTGGTCTCAGCTTCCAGGTAGGAGTGTTGAGGTTAAGGGTGGAGCTTCTCCAGGGCCAAAATGGGCTAAGCCCCTCCAATCTTAGAATTTTTTTAATAAAATTATTAATTTTTCTATTTTAGAACTAAGATAATACTAGATTAAACCTTCCATAAAATAATTATAGAGTATCTTCTAAAATTAACCCTCTTAATATTTCGCTTCAAGCTCCGGTACTGGTTGAGGCCAGTGTATGAAACCATCCTCCACCCAACCATGAGACCTGAAGCCACGGTCCCTGGACCCCGATCGGTGGCGGCGGCCTCGCCCCGATCGGCGCAGCGCGACCATAGGAAGCGGGAGCACGAAGCTCGCGATGGCACGCAGAACAGCGCGCCGCTGATTCAATCGTCCCCGTTCTCGTCGGCCCCGCCCGGAACCGAGCTCGAGGCCATGGACGGCCTCCCCCGCTGATGATCTCGTTGGCTGCCGCTGCCCGGTCGCGCTTGTCATGGTCAACCACCACAGGTCACACTCGTCATTATCGGCGCAGGCGCATGCGGTGGCTGTCTCTCTCCACCTTTGTCCCATAGGACCACACTCTTTCTCCCTCAAGCACCAGCAGCTTGCAGAAGCCAGTTTGACACCCTGCGAGGCAGCCTCTCCGCCTCCACGCAGGCGTCCGAGCCTACATGACCTGCGGGGCAGTCGGTTGAGGCTATGCGTTGAACATGCTCTTACTGGCTTACTGCAGCTGGATCAAACTACCTGACGACGTAGTACAACATGCCGGGCCAAGCAAAAGTAGTAAAAGAGATGGATCGTTCAGTGCAAGAAAGAAAGAAATCGATCGATCTATCAGCGAGGAAAACAAGGGAGATCGACAGTTCGACATCAATGGTTTCAGTGAAAGAAAGAGACGGAATCTGTTAGACAACGAAAGAAACAGCTACGCGCAGCGTTGCATGCAGTTGCAGCCTGCAGGTGTGCGTCACCGAGACGATGCACAGATTGGATTTACAGCGCATGCCGAACGAATCCTTTCCCTCCCTGCACACTGCAGCGCCACTATAGATAGGGTGAGAGAGAAGGTCCGGTCTGGCCTCAGGAACACGCAGCGGCAGGCAGTAGCAGTCTGCATGGGCAGGTGTAGGGCAAGAGCGAGAAACACAGAAACTGCAAGTTTCGCCTTTTGTTCAGGTGGTCCTCTCAATTGTCGTCTCTGTATGATCATGGACGTCCGATCATGCTCATGCATGATCATGCTCATGCATGATCAACCCGACGTCCCAATCATCTGCTGATCATGTGACCGGCGCCCGGCCGTTCGGCTGGCCAGCCGGCGCTGCAGAGGTCGATCGATGGCCCCACGCATACGCGTCGGTTGCGTCAATAATTCCGCGGCCGTACGCGCGCGCACGCTGGAATATCATTTGACAGCATGTCGGTGTCATATCATTTTTGGGGGGGGTGAGGGAGAGATCACTCTAGCTAGCTGCTAGGCTAGCTAGATGAATTAATGTGATGCTGATGCATGCATGCATGGGCTCCCAGCGATTAAAGCCTACCACTGTGAGGGAGTCCTGTGTGTGTGTTTTTGTGGGGGGTATTACTGAAATCCTTTTTAGGTTTTTTCTGTTGAGAGGGACAGCGAAGGGACAAGATGCTCTGGAGATTAAATCTGTCTCTTCAGTCCCCATGGTTGGTAATATTCCACAGAGATCCATTTCTGTAATTAACAGTTTTTTTAGGGACTTGGTCACTAATTAAATTTAGTAGTACCAGATTCATGTGTATTATTTTGTTTTGTTTTCGAGACAGAAGATTCACGTGCATATCATGGCACATGCAAACTAGTCGTAGTACTAGCCATGTCTTGTTTTCTCAATGCCAATCATTCGTCAACCGTGTAGGTCCTTTTGAATTCATATACGCTGTCCTGATATGAATAGACCATACATGCATGCATGCAGGCGCGCAGTTAATTTGCGGCAGACAACGCTGCCGTGAGATGATCAAGCACCGGCGAGACACGGACATATGCCATCCGCAGGACGTCGCTGCCGTGGGGGCCGATGAAAGGAGCCGCGCGTACGTCGTCGACTCGCCGGGATCGACGCCGCTAGCTCCAGCCGGCGGCCACCAGGACTCTCGCCGCATAACACACGCACGGAACATCGATCTTGTCTCGTCCTCCCATATATATTGCTCGTAACGGGATCAGCTACGGACACTGACAAAAGCGGAGCAGATCGTTCAACAACCCCAATTTTAACGTATTACTTCGTAACGGGTCCGGCGGGTTTGCAACCCAGTAAAGGACGGACGGTCGCGTTTAGATAGCGACCATATCTTTTCCTAATATTAAAGGACGGAGCGTTTCTTCGTCCGAAAAGCGTTTCTTCTTCGTCCGTCACAACAACACACACGCCGCGGAGTCCGTCCTCTAACTCGCTCCGAAGCCTCTCCAAGGACCCCTCCCTCGCGCTCGCGCCTTCTTCAGCCGCTCCGCCGCCGCAGGCCACCCGCTCGGTTCCGCCTACAACCTCATGCTCCGCACCCTCGCCTCCCGCCCCTCTCCGTGCAGGCCCACTTCTGGCCCTTCCTCCGCGACATGGAGGCCGGCGGCCACTCCGTCGACCACGGCACCTACCTCGCCGCCTCGCCTCGCCCCTTGCCCTGCTGCTCCACCCCGCCGCCGCCGCCTCCGCCCCGGCCTCCCCCGGCAGCGCCGCTCCGCCAGGCTTCGCTCCGGCCGCGTCGTGCTCCTCCACCCCCGGCGCTGCTCCGCCGTCTCCACCCCGGCCACCCCCGGCCGCCGATCCTCCCCGACGCGCCCGGGGCGCCGCCTCCTCCCCGACCGCGGCCCACGTCGCCGGCCTCCCCGGCCGGGCCTCCGCCTCCTCCTCCTCGACTCGGCCGGGCCGCCGCCTCATCCCCGACTGCGGCCATCCTCCGATCCAGCGCCGGATCCCGCAACAGCAGCACCCTTCCTCCTCACCCAGCTCGCGATCAGCCTACACCGCTACCTCGGGTACCGATTAATTCCGTTCCCCTTGCTACTTCCACTTGATGATTTGCTCTTGCTCTTGCCTCCCTGCCCTGTCTGGTGGGTAAGGACGGGACGCTGAGATTGGGTTTGTTTTTGCGCAAAAGATTGGTTCTTTGGTGTGTTTCGTTTGGATGGACGGATGGCTGAATTGGTGCCTCTCTTTTTCTTTTGTTGTTGTCCGCCCCTTTCGGATGGCCGGATTGGGTGGCGCGGGATTGGATTGCGGTGTGCGCAGCCAGTACTTGGCGGAGTTGTTGCAGGAGTACCAGAAGCTGGGCCCGTTCATGCAGGTGCTACCAATCTGCAACAAGCTGTTGAATCAAGGTGAGAGGCTCGATTCGGTTCTTGGCCGCCCCCTGTTAGCATTCTTGGATTAGATTGGAATTTGTCTTCTTGCTGATTCGCCGTGCAGGCCTGACTGCTCTTACTTGTCCCTGGTTGTGATGCAAACTTGCTCCCTGACTATGTTTGGTTTAAAGGCGCAGTCTTTTTCTGTCATGCATCTTGAAAGGATGTAGCTTCATTCATTCGAAAGGCTGTATCTGTTCTTCAGTGGCAGGAAGTTTTTCATGTACGTTTAATGCTGTGTGCTATGTTTTGACTGTATCTGGTATTGCTCCTGGTGTCTCATGAATACATGTTTATTAAGTCAATTAATCGTCTGATTTGGCAGAAACAAACAGTGCTGGTTCTAGAGGAGAACCAATCCTTAGAGAATGCTCTCCGAAGATTGCTGCAGGAACTTGTAGTAAGCTTCTTTACCACTTATGTGGCTTTGTTGCAAAGTGATGTGTGCATTTTATTTTTCTGGGTTTCAGCCTCATTGTTAGAAGTTAGCGCAATGGAACAGTTCTCGTCCAGTCTATACTGTTCACTAAACATTTCTATCTTCTGATTGATAACTGACTGCTAAGTGTCCTAATAGGAAGTGAGAGGAATTTGTGCACTTCTTATTTGTTGGTCATGCAATCCTAGAAACTAATACTGATCGCTGATTTTGTTTTATATTTATACTATAGTCATCTGCAGTTCAATCGGGTAAAGGAATTATGCAATATGGGAACTCATTGGATAGTGGGGAAAGTAATTGCCTGATAACACGCCTTCTTGGTCAGTCAAATTTTTTTCACCAGTCTTTTCCAAATATTTTTTATTACTGTTATCAGTTTCTGAGCACTGTTTAGTGCTTATGTAGTGTATCAGTTTCTGAGCACTGTTTAGTGCTTATGTAGTGTTTATTTTTATTCTGATAAATCAAAGTTTCGTCCTGTCAGATCTCATGCTTACCTTTGTGAAAGAGGGCATGTTGAGGGTGGTATGGTCTTCCAGCTGTTAGAAAATCTAACGGACTTGTCAACTATCAAAGACTGCAAAGATGTCTTTGGGTATATTGAGAGCAAACAAGATGTCTTGGGGAAGGTGATTGTGAATTGTACTCATTTTTGGAAGGTTGGGTTGTGCTGGTAAGGCACACACGATGTATGTTCATAGTTTTGCTAATGATTTACCTTGTTGGGTTATTCCCAGCAAGAGTTATTTGGGCGCGGCAAGTTGGTTATGCTAAGGACTTGCAACCAACTTCTTCGAAGACTATCAAAGGTTAGATCTGATTATTTTCTTGTACCTAATCTTTAAGCTAATTTGTTATAGTTCTCATACTAATGATTAAAATTAAGCTTGCTTTTTTCCACTGCTGAGAATTGTGTTCAATAAAAGCTTAGACTGTACAAATGCCCTATCCATATCCGCAAGCATCATGACATTACCAATTTGTTTGACTCAATAAAGTTGAGAGTACTTCTTGACTGAAGCACAAGAAATGGTTGGTGAGAATAAGATTATGCTGAAAACCTACTTTTGCCTACTAGCTAGCTGTTGTTTAGTAATCTTAATTTTGCAATTGCGACATGGTATATCACTTGTGATGAGTATTTGGTTATCTTATATCTGTGTTTTCTCTTTAGTTCTGATAGTACCATTGCAGCTATGCCGATGTCTTTGCCGCTGGAGGCCAGAGACGACGCGGCCATTGGAACCAACAGGAACTGAGATAGACCTAGAAGGGGGTGCTTTGGTGGAAGAATTTGGCGGCGGCGCGGCGAGAGCTGGGACTAGGACTGGGACTGGGGCTTCACCTTTGCGGCGAGGTGGAGCAGCGGCAGGAGGCGCCGGCGGCGACCTAGGGTTTTCTCTCCTCCTACTCGCGAGTCGCGAGACGAGTTGTCCGGTTCGATGAGTTGGGCTTAGGCCCAGGCCCATACTAGCATGTCAGGCCCTGATTTTGGATTTTTTTTCCTTTGTGGCCGTTGGATTTGGAATGATTTGAGATTGTGTGCATACCGGTGCAACGCACGGGCACATTTACTAGTATATTTTATGTCCGACTAATTTTTAGTTGGTTGACTTTCTGTAATGTACAAGTCACACTTTGCCGACTGTCATCTGTCGTGAAAGATTGGTAACAGGGAGAAACTAATTGTGGGAAAATATATTTAGGAATCCATTGTCAAACTAGCTATCTAGCTATCCTCAAAGAGTTACGTGAAGACTATGTTTCTGTAGGCGAAGGCATCATATATTGTAAAGGCAGTACAAATGTCCATAAAATAAGTACCGACAAAAGTATCAGGTCGCTAAACCTTCCCCGACCGAGTTAATTTTTTCTGACTGACTGGTATCTGTCAGCAAAACCTTTCGTTGACAGATGATCTCTTGACTAATGGGGGTTTTCACACACTGATAGCAGCGTTGGCAAATGTATGCCATGGTGTAGCGAGGATAATAGAACAGGGGTCGAGACCTCGGCCGTACGCAGACCCGTGATAACTTAAAATGTATTATTTTGTTTATGTATTATAGACTTTTAATATGAAACATGCATTCTCATCTTACATTTGGACTAAAACCTAAATCAACATAATATAATATAGTTTTTGAAGGTGTGGTTTGTAAAGAAAGTAACAGAACGATATTAATAAATAAAGTTACGTTTTCCCTGCGAGGATTACATTATCTCTTAGAATACAAACTTACTATTTTCTCAATCGCAACGTGTTGATTGCGGATATCTAGCTGTAGCACCGTCGTAAAAATGATAAATTTTCCTGACAGCGCTATGAGTCCGTCAAGGATATCTTATCACCATGGCCGTCGGAAAAACTCTTGGCTGACCGGAGACACCCGGTTTCAGGTAGTGAGGGTCCCCTAGCCTCCCACAGTTATACTATCTTTAACAGGAATATTTTTCACCCCTGTTGTCAAGAGCCGAACCTGCAGGAAAGGGCCACGATCTGCGCAGTCCTCTACACGATGCAAGGAAACAAGGATACCCAAGTTTTAAACAATGCCACACATCCCCCACTTCTAAAGCCGCGCGAGAGGACGCCCTCCCAGACCATCCACGTCGCCCCAGTTGTTCTCGGCCGTCCGATGCTCCTCGGATCGACGGCGGATCGAGCCTCCAGCGGCGGCCCTCGAAAGCCTCACCGGGACCCTGAAAAACTCGGTTCGGGGCTCGCCGCGGCCCGTTTCGGGCCCCCGCGGCCCGTTCCCCCTCCCTCTTTTCTCCTCCCGACCCGGCTCCGTCCTCCTCCCCAGATCGGACGCGCTCCACGCCTAGGGTTTCCCTCTGCCCTCTCCTCCTCGCCTCCTCACTCTCTCCCCACGTCGCTCTCCCCCACAAAACCCAAACCCCCAATGGCCGCCGCCCCCGTCTCCGGCGCCGCCGCGGATCCTCCTCGCCGGCGACGCACGGCCGCCTCCATCAGCTCTTCAAGCGCGTCAAATCGGTACTTCCTCTCTCCACCTCTTTCTCTCTCTCTCCCCCCAACATCGTCTTCTCGCTAGTTCCGTCGTCTCATTCGTGTCTCTGCACGCGCAGGTTAACCAGTCGACGAGGCCGTGGCGCTGTTCTTCGCCATGGCGGACGACTGCGGCGTGGGCATCGACCCCTTGGCTGCGGCGGCGGCATTCGCGGCCTGCGCGGGCGCGCTGGGGACCTCGCGCTGGCCAGGAAGGTGCACCGGCGTGTCATGGACGCGAAGGTGGCTCTCGACGTCGCAGCGACGTATGAGGAGTGGGTGCGTGCGGCCAAGGTGCTCGACAAAATGTCTGGACAGGTCAATGAGGCGGATTTCTACGACGAGGAGCTGATCAGGAGTAGGCTCGAGGAGCTCCAGAGGCGGAGGGAAGAGGGGTCGCTCCAGGATGTGGTGTTCTGTATGCGCGGCGATCTCATAAGGAATTTGGGGAACATGTGTAATCCTGAGCTTCATAAGGGCAGGCTTGAGGTATTGGCATAATAACACCTGTCATTCTTTTTGGTATGTGCTATTTGTTTTCTATTTCAACAAATTTTTGACATCAAGGTTGTGGTAAATGGCTAGACTTAAGAATTTTATGAATCAGTGATGTCAACCTTTTGATTCTCTGTTATCTAAATGTACATCTGTTTAGTCATTGCAGCAATGATCATTCGAAATATGTTTGTCCCTCTTATTTGATCAGATGCTAGAATGATTTAGCTCATTTATTCTTAGTATATGCACTAAAGATGTTTTTTTAAATTTTTATTGTTCACTAATTGTTTCCAGGTTACAAACCAAGCCGTTGAGGCTCTCTGTTTTCGCCGAATTTTTTGGGTAAACTTTTCGATTTTTTTCCGGGGGATTTCTGCTTTTATCCGGTGGGGATGGGGAGCCGGAGGGAGGAGGAGAGGAACGAGACGATCATCCGGGGGCTCATGAAGCTGCCGCCCAATCGCAAGTGCATCAATTGCAACAGTGTGGTAATCTCTTCCGCCTGTTTATTTCGCTGTTAAGCTTGTTGGTGCATCTTGTTTTGGTTCGTGGATCATTGAACTCGAGTCTGTGGAATTGGGCTGCTAGATTGGCATTTTTGGCAATTACACTACTGCAGAAACAGCTATAGACGCCACTTTACCAGTGACGAGCACCAAAAATGCTCGTCATTGGTAACCGAAAAATTTATCAGTGACGGACGCAAAAAGCCGCACGTCACTGGTAAAGTTTTACTGGTAAAGTTTTACCAGTGACGGGCTGGCTTTCCTGCTCGTCAGTTACCAGTGGCGGGCGCAAAAGCGAGCTCGTCACTGGTTTGTGATATACCAGTGACGGGCCTGCTGTCGTGCCCGTCACCGGTAGGTTCTCCCATGGCTGCCTCCGTGCCAGGTTACCAGTGGCGGGCAAATATTCGCGCTCGTCACCGGTACGTGTTATACTAGTGACATGCAGGAAGAGGCGCCCGTCACCGGTAGTCCGTATCCCATTCCCCAACACTGTCGCTTCCCTATCTCGGCTTTCTCCTTCCTCAAATCTGAGCAATCGCTCTCGTTCCCCATCCCCCAACTCCCGAGTACGTCCAGGCTCCCTCCCGGTTCCTGCGACAGGTCGGAGAAGTCCATCCCCGCGTCCCGCGCGGCCTCCCGGAGTAGATCCGCCCCTCCCGTGCCTGGTCCGAGCGGTTGGGCCTTCGACCTCCGCCCGCCGTGCCGACGTTGGAGCAGCAGCAGCCGTGGGACCGTGGGGAGCTCAGATCCGTCGCCGGCGACCAACATCAGCGGTACGGTAAACCCCTCCGTCTGTCGCAAGACCCGCATCGTCCTCCCCAACTTGTGTTCGGTGCTCTTGTTGGTGATTTGTTCCTCTTCCACAGATCTAGGGCATGGGTGATTGCTGACGGCTGTGGAGGAAGGAGAGGCCCCGGAGAAGAAGGAGGCAGCCGTTGCAGAGGAGATCTCCACTGGCCGCATCGACTCCCGCTGGAGCTGTTGGATCTGCGTTGAGCCGACGAGATTCAATCGGAGAACCGTGACGACCAGAGGTAGCAGGAAGAGCAGCCCAACTTCGTACGCTCCGAGCTCCCCGGACGAAGGTACGGTTTCCTAGTCTCGCCTCCTGTATGAAGTACTCTTCCTTGTTCCGTATGATTCAATGATGCTGCGAGATACTCAAGTGTGAGCTCATGTTACTGCTAGTGATTCTTGCCATGTATAGCTACTTCCTGAGCTTGAGTATATCCAGAACTGAGAATCAAAATGTGCTCATAGTTGCTGTGCAATTCACCAACTTAGCTCTCTGGAATTGGTTAGCGTTTGTGCAGAATAATGTTTAAGAGCTAAGAATTTTTTTTTGGAAAGGGTTTAAGAGCTAAGAATTGGTTAGTGTTTGTGAGCTCTCTGGAATTGGTTAGTGTTTGTGCATAATTGGTCAGTGTTCGTCACTGATTCTCACAATTTATACTCACTTCTTGTTGTGACCTAATCAAGATCAGTTTAATTTGTACTCTTTTTATCTTTTCAATGCCATGACAATGCTCTGTTCGGTCTTGTTGTGAGCTTCATTGGTCTTGACTGCTAGTACATGAGATAAATATGATGTTTAGGACTGATATACATGAGGTTCATACGCTGTTAGAACAGAACAGAAACAATTTTTATTTAGCTATTGCTTGGGTTGAGATTTTTGAGATATATACGATGTTTATATCAGAACTGGAATGGATTTGTGCTACGTACTGGTATGGTTCATTGCTGTGGATTGTTTACTGCTGACCTTCATTGGTCTTGCCTGTTAGTATATGAGATATATGTGATGTTTTAGGATTGATATATATGAGGTACATATCCTGTTAGAACTGAATTGAAATGAGCTTTGTTTATTTGTTAGCTATTGGTCAGCAGTAAACAATAGCAGTAACTTTTTTAAGGATTGAGACATATGAGGTACATAGAACAGAATTGAAATGAGCTTTGTTCATTTGTTAGCTTATCTATTCATTTATCTTTATCCCTGCAGTAAACAATAGCAGTAACTTTTTGAATTATTAATTACTGATTATACATATAAATACAATTATGGGCTGGGCCTGTTCCAAGTACTAGTGACGTGCGGCCTGGAGTGCTCGTCACTGGTGTTGGGCTCATCAGTGACGGGCGGCTACGGGCGCACGTCACTGGTAACCACTTACTAGTGACGGGCGGCTCCGGAAGCACGTCACTGGTAACCACTTACCAGTGACGAGCGGGCCGCCCGTCACTGGTAACCAGTTACCAGTGACGGGTTACCAGTGACGGGCCGGCCCGCTCGTCACTAATGGTCATTTTAGGCCCGTCACTGATAGGCTTTTCTGTAGTAGTGTTAGCTCAGATTTACCAATTCAGTTGCCCCTGGAGCTATTCTTTTGTTGGTTCATGTGTTTAAGCTGCATCTGTTGGTTGAGAGGATTGCTCGTTAGTTTATGAACTCCGGAAATACTAAATTCGTTACTATTACTTGTGATGAATTTGTTCTGGGAGGTTCTATAGTTGGTTGACAATAGGGTAGTTCGTTGCCGAGTTATTTAGTTTATGGAACTCCTAATTTTGTTTCCATTAAGTAATATAGGATTGCTGGTTTGGTCTGTCAATAGAAAGTTCTTTGATTTATTTAGAGGCCGATGATTTCATTACTTCTGTGTGTTGTTGGTCTTCATTATGTGATAATTTTTAAAAGGATAGTTGCTTTGTTAGCTGAAAAAGTAACTCCATTGCTTAACTGTTGTTGAATCCTACCTTTGCAATGTTGCATTAAATATTATGTGACAATGAAGTTGCTTAGTAACATGGCCACACTTTCTTTTAGTCACCCTTCGAGATGATGTTAGATGCTATTCTCTTGACATTACTCGAATCACACAAGTAATATTTGTTTTCGTTGTAGGGGCCACAATATGTATGTACCAATTTCTGGACCTTCACATGCTTGTCATGCAGTGGAATACAGTGAGTATCTGGCTCTTTGCGGATTTTTAGCAGTTTCTGTTCTTCCTTTTAAGTCTTTGACCATATATATCATGTGCAATTATATTCAAAATTCACTTGTGCGAGAAAATATGATGTGGTATTTGATGCTTTCTAATAAGGCAGCGCCTGTGGTTTGTTGTCCTCAAGTAGTTATCAGTCTAAGATCACAGTGTACTCCAGTATTCCGCTCTAATCTTACTCCATATGGAATTTTCCATTTCATCATTCTAGAATTCTAGGGCTTGTTTGGTTTGGAGTATGGATTAATCCTTGTATGGGTTGGCCCATCATGAGGTTATTCCATGATTGTTATGGGATGATCCCATTCGTCATTTTTCTATTAGGATTGTGGCTATGAGGAATGAGGTGGTGATGGATTAGCTCATTTCTCAAACCGAACACCCCACTAGTCTCTGGGCATAGCCACATATAGTCAGTTTGCCACCAAGGAAATAGACAATAAAGTTATGCTGCATTGTTAAGCTATGTTTGATACTTTGATTACTACGCTTATCCTACTGATGACAGTATTTTTCCCCCCTGTGTGATATAACAGCCGTGAGTTCACTCACCGTGTTAAATCAGTGTCAATGGCTAAATTCACCACCCAAGAAGTGCATGCTCTTGAACAGGGTGGTAACCAGGTAAATGCGCCCAGAACCGTTCTATTTTCCCCCTCTAAAGTGACCTTTTCAATTTTGTGAGTTACAGTGGAGTTAATGACTGCAGCGAGCACGTGACATCTATCTAAAAGATTGGGATTGGCAACGAATGAGGTTGCCTGACAATAGGTGAGTTTTGTTATATTCTAAAGTTCTTATTGGCACTTCCTACATTACATGCTATAAAGACTGCTACATTTCCTTATGCCACTATTTCCTTTTTCCAGCAAACCAGATAGGATAAGGGAATTTATCAGAGCTGTTTATGTAGACAAGAAGTATGCTGGTGGGAGGTCCACCAACAAACCAGCCGCCGATAGTGAGGTAATGTGTTAGTATGTAAGTCTAAAGAGTGCTGATCTGGAATTCTGATATCGAGGTATTGAATTTTCCCTCACCTAACCCGTGAACATTTCTAATGCTTGGTATTGTGCTGCAAACCTTTTCACTGTTTACCACGCCTATGTGCTTACTATAGATTTCCAATTTTTCAACAGAGTGTAAAGAGCAATGAAAGTCACATGAGAAGACCTGACTTCTATCATTCATACTCGCAAAGCCCACCTTATGATTTTCAATACGAAGATAGACGATATGGTAAGCAAGTTGACACGCTTGCTCGAAGGCCTTCGGATAGGGCACTCTTTGATGGGAAGCTTGGCAGCTTACTGTACAGTCCAGGTCGTTTTCGGGATCAGATTCATGAAGATCGATTTGCTAATGAGAGTTATGGGTCAAGGTTTTCCGACTTTTCAGCCTCAAGCACTGGTGACTTAAGAAATGATGTGCTTTCTCCTAGCTCTCAGGATACAGGGTACAGCAGTCCTTCTGTCCACCATTCAAGAAATGTATCGACCGAAAATCCTCAATCCAATAGACCCCTAAATACAGCTTCACAAATAGATATTAATGTAGGTCGATGTTCACAGGTTTTTTCGTCTGCTGACGCGCGTCAAGACGCGCATTCTCCACTAGTATTCTATAGAACAAACCTGTTGTGTTCACGTACTGCTCCATGTTAGGTTTAGTGCTTAATTAATCTGCTTATCCACATGCATCGATCGGATCCTTCCATCACCTAAAAAAATGAAACAGTCGACACTCATCACATGCATGGGATCACGTTTCCACGTGGCCCACATGATTGCTGCATGAGATGTCTCCAGAGAATGCATGCATGCTTCCAAGACAGTATCCATCTTCCAATCTGAGCTCCATCGTCTCGTACATACTGATATTCTACACCTTAGTTTAGTGATATAAACTATGCGTTCCATGCAATGGCGACTTGTGGCATCCAATGATCCATCCGTATCCAGCTAGAGGCAACACATTATTGTTCTTGTATACTCGCTATTTAAAAATATAACACTCATACATATTTTAAGATTTACAATTAGGTCTATAATATTTTAGTTATATGACATAAAAGTGGTATCATTAAATTTTTTTTTAAAAATACTTTTCAATTATATCACTTCTGTGTCACATAACCAATACATTATAAATCTAATTGTAATTTTGAGATATGTGTGTGTCTTATATTTTAAACAGAAAGAGTATTCACATTCGCCGTCTTGGAAAAAAATTATATACACATTCCACGTCCATATATATACACTTACATTTACAGGGCTTATACGTACCTACCATGCAACTTCTTCATTTTAGCAAATTTTTAGGCACTTTTAACTTCAGTGTCTATCATGTCACCTGTGACAGCGACAACAGTGATTAGCAGAAATATCGAGGTGGAGGACAGAGGTGGTAATGGACGCAGTGTGCAAAGAAACTTGGTGATGCATGCATGCATGCATGGCTCAGGTCCCTCCGGGACGTAAAGGGTGGGACTCAGGCAGTGCCGGATCCGCCCGGAATGGCGTGAAAATTGTTCAGCTTTGGTGATGAGAATAAAAATGAAAAAGTAAATTGCAAGTGATATGGTAGACACAAAAATATTTGCGGAAAAATAAAAATGTATTCATCATTGGCTAATGATATAAAGTTACCGTCTCGTTACAAACCTTACACTCTAGCGTGGAGTATGCCTTGTAAGGAAAAGAGTACAGTAACTTGCATATAGGGATACTACTCGATGTCGAGATTCTCGAGGTCGGTGATTGCATTCATGATCTCCGGATCCTTGAGTTGATGTTGTTGCCGGCTCTCTGCCTTGTCCCAGTCATTGAGGCATGTCAGTGCCTCAACCATGCCAAGTGCAAGGTATGACCTTCTTGCCTTGATTATCCTTCCTAACGATAATGAAAGCGGGTTGTGATGAGATAAACGACACCGGAACTAATAGTATATCTTGTGCAAATACGATGACACGGGATATATTCTTTCATGGTTCTTCCACTACAATAGCAAGTTGATATCTTGGCCTTCTATGAGGTCAAGCTTAGTGTCCGCATGAGGTGTGTGGAGGTAGTGGTTAATCTCTACTCTGGAGGTCCATTGTGTCCTACCTGATGACTGATGCTTGGGAAGATGAAGAACTAGTGACTACTGGACCTTCGGGCCAATCTCGTGCCGAGCTAGAATGAGAACAGCCCATAGCGACGTGCTGGCCCATGCCACCCATCGTGCCTAGTTTCTAGGCCCGGTCTAGCCCGAGTTGTCGTGTCGTGTGTGACGTATCCGGATTTAAGGCCGGATAAACCCTTGTGTTTTTTGTACTAGTCCCATGATCAGTAGCCAGTACACACAAAAAACTTGATAACATTGTCATGCAATACCGAGTCTATTACACAAGTAGGCCATTATGGTCTTTATTGAACAACATAGCCGATTGGCTGAATAAAAGTCTGCAGCGGAAGATAGAAATGCGTAGTTAAGCCCATCAATATGCCTACCCGACAGGCAACTGACTGGGGTAGCGTCCTAGCCCTCGAAGTCACTGTCGTCATCGTCGGAGTGGTACTCCTCTTCGCTGTGGCCACATCAACAAGCCAGGTGAGTACATTGAATGTACTCGCAAGCAAATCCCACAAGAGAGTAATACGGCTATATTTCATGCAGGGTTTGATTCAAAGGATGCAGCTCTATTCTAGGTCACATATTGTGCGAAAAAGTAAGTTTTCAATTAAATATAAGAATAGTAGATCCTATGGCAGTTTTGAAATTGAAAGTAATTCAAGTGATCATATCATTGCATGAGATAGTTTCCACTACCCCATTTTCTTGTCTCAGCCCGATAGCCTCGCCTATCGCCATCTAAAGTTCCCATTGCCTATCCGTACTACCCCTTGTAGTACGACTAGGCCCTTCTTCTGTAATTCCTTGCTACCCGCCTTGTAGCGTAAATTGCACTATGTGGACACGTCATGCACACATCCTTAGTCTCTTTTCCAAGTTTTTGCAAACAAAACTCAGTCTAACCAATGTGTAGCCTTGCCAGGTCATGTCCGTAACCGAGGACGCGGCTATTCGAATAGATTTTAACACTCTGCAGAGGCTGTACGGCTTTACCCACAAGATGTAAGTCCCCCTTGTTGCCAAGCGCTACGAATACACTTCACGAGGTGTATCGGTAGGGTTATTACAGCGAGATCTTTCACCAATTTTCGTACCAGAGCTAGACCGGCTAGATAAGATCTACCCAGTCTCCGCTTGTACTCGGTGACTCCCGACCCACAACCCAAAGTGGACTTACCTTTCAGTTGAACGACTCCCTACGTAGTCACGCGGGGTCCTCTAGGGATGTCAATCTACCTAGCACACTTTTTCTACTGCCCACGGTTCCAGGCTCTAATACTTGACGGGATAATAAGTCAAGTCCTTCCTACAAAGGCCATATGGACGTACGGGGTGAACCTGATTTAGCGGCACTTAGGCTCGGTCCATGGTTGATTCGAGCAAGACTCCATACTCAATCCCGACAACCATGCCACCACATGCTACATCAACATCCCCATCAAAATCATCTCTCCTTTTATTTTAGATTTTTGGTAAACATATTTTTCAACATCCGCTTTGCACGACTCACGTCACCTCAAGGGTTTTGTTTTCTCGAACCAAAAGTAATTCCCAACCACGTAATTTTTTTTGGAGTTTTGTTCTAGCGCGAGACTAGGCTTGGCTTACAGCCTATATGTCTAGTACCTCATTGGAACTACAATGTCCAATGTCTAATACTAGGGCTATAAAAGTATTTCAGGTCGATCCTTGGCAATACATCTATAGGTCATAACTACTCTTACTTAACATAGTATTGTTACAAACATAGCATGTAGGTTCGTAAGTAAAATACTTAAGTTTATCATATATAGGTTTCAACATGGTCAAGGTGAGAAATGTTTGCCTGGCAGTTCCTGGTTCTGTTCCTGACACGGGGGGTGATTCCGGATCCTCCTGGCGCACGTACCTTACTCCATCAACTACACGTCGGGAAAGAGTCGAATAAACAACCAAGCCAGAGAAACCCAAATAAGATTTAAATGATATGACATGGTAAAAGAAGATGATGCAGATACCATGAGGCATTAGGTGTTATGGAAATGATTGCATATATATATATATATATATATATATATATATATATATATACATATATATATATACCCTAGCAAGGTAAAGGTTTTGAAGCGCGTCATGATTTCTGTTAGCTTTACTTAGAGGAATCAGAGTTTTAAAGTGTCACTGAGCCTATCATGCTAGATTTATTTATTTATTTTTTTGAAGATTTTTAGGTAAAGAATTGATTTGTCCGGGACTAATCTTGAGCAAGATGTATCAACATAGCATACGTATTTGAAATATTTTCAAAATTTAAATTCTAAACCTTTCAAAAATTATTAAAGTTACCATAATGGATAGTTCTAGAATTTATGAGATCATCTGAGAAAGAATTTATTCGATCGGAGTTACAACAGAGAAGACATAGACTTCTGAGGTTTCTGCTAGGAGAGGAAACTGGGTGAGAGGAAAAATGTAGCTCGAATAGGGGCGAAGGAGAGGATAAAGAACAGGAGAGAGCTCGGGGCAACTTGCTTCAACTTGGAGCTTGGGAGAAGAAAGCAGGTAGAGCTCGGCCTTGGGAAAACATGTACTGAGGGGAGCTAATTTTTGTGGGGAAGAAGGGAGGCTAGTAGATGGAGAACAAATAGAGAAAATGAGCTTGGGCTGGTTGGGAATTGGGAGGGAGAGAAGTTGCTTGGTTTAAGTACAGGAGAAAGAGGTAGGGGAGTTAATTAGCTCACACGTGCTGCGAAGTTGCAGCAAGGTTGGGCATAGCTCACTATTGAAGGTGGAGCTGCAGTAGGGTTGGGCACCGCTCACTATTGAAGGTAAAACTACAACAAGGTTGGGCACCGCTCACTATTGAAGGTGGAACTGCAGTAGAGTTGGGCACCTCTTACTATTGGAGGTAAAACTGAAGCAAGGTTGGGCACCGTATATGATACTGTAGATGGTACTGTTCATAGGCACTGTTCACGGGTACTGTTCATGGCATATATGGGAGGCTGCATGCACGATTTTTTTCTAGGAATTTTTTTTTGAAATTTTTGAAAAGAGAGAAAAAGATTTTCCTAGGCTTGGTTTTGAGATATATGGGATAAAATATACCCTCCATGATTGTTGGTGATTTTTCTGGAGCCTCAAACTTAGGATTTTGCTAATTTTTCAAAAACAGATCAAGACGGTATTTGAATTATTTTAATAGTTTTGAATTGAAGGTCCTCATATTTTTGCATATTTGGTCTAGTATAGTTACAATTAATTTTGGGAAGTTTATTGGGATTTTTATGAATATTATTTCATGTGGGGCGCCATGCATGATTTAGATTTGGTCAGCTTAGTGCAATGCCATGCTTTGTAGGGTTTGAAAAACCGGAGTGTGACATCATGCTAGCTCGGCTTGTTTTACTTCGTGTCGTGCCATGCTAGGAGCCAAAAAAGCACGGCCCAAGTCCCACATTTAAGACGTCATAAAAGGTGATTGGTTGTGGCAGGTTGATTAACTAGTAATCCAAGATTGGGAATATAATAAAATGGGTAAGGAACCCTTTCTAACCCAACACGACCCATGTGGCGGAATCAGCTTTCAAACTCGGACCAGATCTGATCAATGCTGCCCCTTCCCTTCCCGTGCAAGCCAGTGACATTTCACCGTGATTCTTCCATAATTGGAGGGTATTCTCCTTTCCACCGTCGCCTAGCGCCCTAGGCTATGTTTGGAGAAGAAAGATGGGGTTTGGATGCATGGTAGGAATGGGAATGGGATATGAACTATGAGTTCGGAACTAGCGAGTGGGAAGTAAAACTTTCTTCCCATTCTCATGTTTGGCATTTGATAGGTGAATAGAGTGTGTATTTGACTAAACTGTCATTTTAAACTAGGTTACTATTCCCTTTATTTGTGGGAACTTTGTAATTTTAATATCAAAACCCAACCCCTCCCTTCGGGATAGAAATTGTTCGTAGGGATAAGTGGCTATCATATCTCCATGCTAAACCTACTCTTTTCCCTAGCCCACAGTCCAAACAATGGATCAAGCTTATCCTACCCACTATTTCCCATTCAGGCCTCCCCTAACCCAATATACGAACAGCACCAAAGGAAAAAGGAAACTTGTGATGCATCCCATAGATCTCACCTACTCAGAGGTCACCACGATCGGTACGTAAAAAGCACTGTATTCTTGCATGCAGTGCTCTGTGGTGGTTTATGAGTTACCTATGTTAATTTAATTCTGTTAATGTTTTTGTCCACAAATTGCTAGAATTTTGTTATGAGATTCTAACGATGCTTTAGAGACAAATGCTAGTGGAACGTCCCACCCATTTTTTTATGGTTGTTGCCGAATGCATGGATTTGAATGGGTTTTTGCGCCTAGTTATATAAATAGTAAAAACCAACCAAAATCCTCGTGAATAAATTTTTAAAAATTTGTAGGCCTAGATCATGCTTGACACTTATGTACGTTATATAAATATACATGTATAGCATGTAGTTGTTCTTGCAATGCAAATGACAGCATATACCCACTTGTTCTTCAAATTTTAGAACACAATATATCTCTTTTAGTTTCTTCTTGGCAACGGAAATTACACATGATGCTATTAAAAATGCTCATGATTATGATCTCCAATTTAGCTATAACTTGCAATGTAAATATACTTATATGTCCCCATATTTCCTCTGGTTAAAGGTGAAGAAACAAAAATAAAAAGGAAAGTAGCCACCAAATCTTCCCCTAGTGATCATTGAAGAAACCCATGCACCCATTTTCCTCGTGAGGAGATCCTGCCCCAAACCTGACCCCATTCCATGCAGACACACGCAGCCAATGCTGGTCCACCTGTATCCAAGCTATCCGGGGACCGTGTGCACAGCCGGCTGGCCGCACCATGGCTGGGAGGGATCGAGGCCAGAGCCAAACCGGGGAAGGTGGTGGTGGGTGCAGCGGCTGAAGAGATTTGCGGAACTAGAAGAGCTAGCAGCTGCTGCAGTCTGCAGAAAGGCCTTTCCCCTCCCTGTTGTCTCTTGTCCATTTCCTCCTTGTTCTCTAGCCCCCGCCTTTTTGCTATCTTCCAATTGTTGCTTGTGTAACGCTATAGCACTGCATCCAGGTCCAAGCGCCTACTTTCCACCGCCTCATCATCCATCTTTTTGTATCTTCCTTGTAGCATATTAATGGCCGCAGGCCACCCGCGCACGCACGCCACTTCTCATTCCTGCTCCTACAAGCTCACACCGATATTCTATTTTGCTCACTATCTCCTTTTTCAACTGCAAGATAAAAGGAGGAAAAAAGAAAAAAAAACTACAGCATTCTCACAATATTTGTCTGCCGCGCATATTGAGGCAACACAAAATTTAAGTAACACTTAATGAACAAACATGATCCGATTCCGTCTAACATTACTTGAATTTTGTGGCTCCTTGTTAACAGCGTGCTAAACAAATATTGTCAAATGGAGTGAGTAGTTATTAGGCTTAGAACAGTCACACCAAGAATTAGATGGTGTCGCTGTATAATAACAGTTGGGGTAATGAAGCCAATTCATTATACGCGCCGGAGAGGCTGCGCGCACGTCTAGCTGGCGGTATTTTGTCTGCGCGATGGGATGGTCCACATGACAGCGTCATTGGGGGCCACGGTTCAAATTTGGGGAACCACACCGTCATAACTTCTAGAAGCAGTTCCTCCTCCCTCTCTCTTCCGTCAAGGTCGTCGCCAATTTCTAGCATTCAGTTGCCACGTGTCGAAGATAGTTAGGATTTGCATCTCGATTGTGCCATCGACAATCACCCGTTGCCGGCTTGTCGGAGTCAACGATGAGTGATGTTTTTTTTCGCTCTCCCTGCATGATTGTGCTCGGCTTTGTTGGTTATGAGGACTCATTTTCCGTGAGGGGGGGTGGTGGAGGAAATGAGGTCGACGACGAGTTTTAATGGGGGTTTCAGTCGGAGGATGGTCGGAGGACGATATTATGTGCCACCGGCAAGTTTTGTGTCTTGCAATTAGGAACACCTGGTCCGTACCATGTCTCATTGCAAAGTCCTAGTCTGTAATTATGTTGGCTAGTGGCACGCCCCACATTGCTTCGAGAAATGTCTCAAACAGCCACACAAAGCTTGTTGTGAGCTCATTCCTCAATAACCCACAGCCAAACTGTATTGACTGCCCATGGCTGTTTATTTCGATATATGGGCACATGACATCTTGTAGATATTTGTCATGTATGTGGTAGCAACGATATACAATCATTGAAGAATTGGTATGCTCTCCTAGCTACACTATTGTAACACCCTTAAAGTTTAATGTGCTAATTGTGCATCATTAGCATATGCATGCTTTAAAGAAATTTTTTTAATCGAATTTGAATTTTGAATTTTGGGTTGAATTAGAGCAAATTTCAAAAGAAAACAGAAAATCAAGAAAAATAAAAAGAAGAATCTATTCTAACCCTCCCTCCCCCGGATGGGCCTTCCCCGGCCTATCTTTCTCTCCCGCCTAGGGCCCCCTCCTTTTCCGGCCCATCTCTTCCATCCCCTCCCCGCGTGGCCCGCTTGGCCTGCCACCCAGCCCTTCCCATCCCTATCTCCCCGACCCCGCCTCCCTTATCCCCTTCCGCCGCCGCCGCCTGCCATGGCTGCCACCGAGCAGCTTGCGTGGCAATCCCTCGGCAGCCCCCGCCACCTCCTACTTACTCCGCCACCTCCTCCCCCTTATAAGCCCCCCCGGTCGATCTCTCTCCCCCTCTGCCACGCTCTCCCTCCGCCTCGATGAAAGAGCATCTAGGCCCCTAAGATGGTTTTGATGGTAATGGCAACCTAAACTGGAATCTAATATTTATAATAAGTGTAAGCAGGATAAGTAGATTCCAGGAAGAGGATTCATCTAGGAAGAATGACCACTCAAAAGTACAAAGGTGGTTTCCAGGACAAGGAGATGGCTGCGCTAGGCAGCTGTGCCACAGTTGTGAAGAAGCCGGTGCTGTGCAAGGAGTTGCAAGCAAGGTGATGGTGGTTTGATGCGTCAAGGACCGTGACTACAGTTGGTGGAAGCTGGACCCTAGGTTTGCTAGTTTTCTTGAGTCCTTAGGAAACACCCGTACTATCAAGTGAATGAAGTAGCAATAATTATTGGAGGTTCTTTTGCTCAATACTCAGAGTGTTGGACAGTGGCACTGATGCTTTCAGGTCAGTAGCCCTGTAAACAACATGAAAGTGCATCTAGTGCCCCCTAATGGGTTTTCATGATTAATGACAAACGATTAAGGGACTAATGGTTTACTAAGTGTATTCAGATGAATAGTCCTCAAAGTAGTTGGTTTAACCAGTGGATGTCGACCCCTAAAAAGTTAGAGATGAAAGAAGGCTTGGACCTAGAAGATAAGTGGTGTTTTCTAGTCTTTGATATGATCAATGGATCATTTGAGTCTATAGGACAAGCCGCCTATTAAGAGGGGTGAGATATCTAAGTTAGAAAAAGAACTTTCATGTGTGCTCAATCAAATCTCAGAAGTCTTCTTTGAAATCTCTTTCTGAGACACAGACTATGATTCTCGGTAATACCGGTTTGAAGAATCGGTTGTACCGAGATTGGCCTCTGTTGCGAGGTTTGAAGACTTAGTCGTCTCAAGCCTCGAAGAGCTTCAATTGCGGCATGACCGGTCTTCAAACCGGTGCTGCCGAGAATGGCCTCTGTGTCGGAGAGTTAGGGTACCCTGCCGCTTAGGATTTGCCCTAGTTTTATATTTCAGAAATCGGTATGACCGGTTGAGAAAGAAGAAAGCTGCTGAAAAAAGAAGGCTGATAAGCTGCCACCTCGACCTAGTAAGAGAACAAGGTCAGCTCTGAAGAAAGTCAGAGTTCATTTAGATGAAGAGGATATAGAACTAAGGGAGCAACAAAACATTGAAGACAATACCACCTTAGTGGTACTTGCCCCCACTCAAAGAATTCCTACTCAAGGCAGAAGGCATCAACCTGTTGTTGAATACAACAAGATGATAAATGAAGAACTGAGGGAGATTAGATGGGATGTCAATCCATAGGAATATGCCAGAGATGCTTCTGATCCGAGGTTCTAGGCTAGGACTCAATAAGATTTTTATCAGACAACACTCTTCAAGAAGAACAGAATCTTCAAGCACCAATATGTTGATCTAGCCTATCTTGAGAAGCACAGATGCTTTGTACCTGTTCTAGATGCCCTCAGACAAGTGGGAATTGAAGAACTTGTCACTTTCAGACAAGATTGGAATGAAGAGCTTATTCTTCATTTTATGCAACTCTATACATCTCTAGAAATGAAACTCATTCCACTACCTGGAAGCTTGAGTGGATAACAGGGCATTCAAAGTATGAAGCCACTTTTGAAGAATTTGTGGCCAGGACAGGGCTAGGCATGGACATCAACTCTGAAGATGTAAAAATCCATGATGAAGATATTCTGCCTAAGGAAGGGTTGACATCTTTATATCCTGAAGACAGAGAATTTGTGCTTGGCAAGACAACTACACTAACTTATGCTGTCAAGACTGTCCTCAAGATACTGAGAAAGACTCTTGCTCCGAAGAAAGAAATCAAGATGAAATTCATCACAGAGCAAGAAATCTTCTTCAATCTTCTCTGAAGATCATGACACATGTCCCCTTCAATCTGGCAGATTTCTTCGGACATTTCATGTCAGAGGCCCTTGCAGATCATATCAAGCAGTTGCCATATGCCCCCTTACTTGATGAAATTCATTCTCAACAAGATTGACATTGCTTTCCACTGTGATTCCACTCACACGAAGTTTACAACCATCTCTATATGAGGATCTAGTGAAGAAAGTAGCTCAAGTCAAGGGAAAAGGCAAGCAACCTGCTGTTCCTTCCTCCCCTCCCCAGCCCTCTGCACCTCAGGGAGGCGAAGAAAGAGAGCCAATGGCTAGTGATGACCCTCACTTTTATCAGTCTGAAAGCCAACCTAAATCGCCTGAAGTGCCAAAGCCTGAAGAAACATCCAAGCTTGATCAAATTCTTCAGGAACTTCATCAATTGAGGAAAGAACAAAAGCTGGTCAAGCATGATCTCAATGCTCTATACAACATGGCCATAGTGTCCCAAACAGCTGACAGGGAAACCCTCAAGAGATCTTGGGCACTTCTGAAGAAGCACTATTCTGCTGAAGAATTAGAAGCACAGGGTATCAAAGACACCTATCTTTGGTGTGCTCATCCTCTATCTTTAGTGCATTACAGGCTCACTCCAAGTGCCTCAATCTCCACTGTCCAGCCTGAAGACGCTGCAACATCTCCTTCAGTGCCAGCTCCTCAAGTTTCTCCTCATGCTTCAGCCTCTGGTGCTCCTCCCTCAACCTAAGCCTTTTTGGTTCTTTGATGCCAAAGGGGGAGAGAAGTGAAGATGAAGAAGAAAGGGGGAGCATGAAGAAAATCTTTTAGGATAGAAGAGTTACAAACCTTGTTTCTTATTTGATAATTCATGTATTGGTTTGTAAACTCTATTTGGTGATCTATGTGTTTGATACTCTTAGATATGCTCTAATTATTTGTTTATTTTATGCATGTCTATACCTCTAATGATCACCTCTTGGGCATTATGCTATTAATGTTTATTCTTACACAATGCACTTTCATGGGTTCTAAGATGTAGGGGGAGCTCCTCAAAACTCCTCAAAAATGTACACTTGCATTTAAAGCAATATTCAAATAGTACACATATTTAGGGGAAGCTATCTCTACATCATGGAACTCAAAACACAACATTTTTATATCCAATGTGAAGCTTTAATTGGGTTGTCATCAATCACCAAAAAGGGGGAGATTGAAAGTGCATCTAGTGCCCCCTAATGGGTTTTTATGATTAATGACAAACAATTAAGGGACTAATGATTTACTAAGTGTATTCAGATGAATAGTCCCCAAGTAGTTGGTTTAACCAGTGGATGTCGACCCCTAAAAAGTTAGAGATGAAAGAAGGCTTGGACCTAGAAGATTAGTGGTGTTTTCTAGTCTTTGATATGATCAATGGATCATTTGAGTCTATAGGACAAGCCGCCTATTAAGAGGGGTGAGATATCTAAGTTAGAAAAGAACCTTCATGTGTGCTCAATCAAATCTTAGAAGTCTTCTTTGAAATCTCTTTCTGAGACACAAACTGTGATTCTCAGTAATACCGGTTTGAAGAATCGGTTGTACCGAGATTGGCCTCTGTTGCGAGGTTTGAAGACTTAGTCGTCTCAAGCCTCGAAGAGCTTCAATTGCGGCATGACCGGTCTTCAAACCGGTGCTGCCGAGAATGGCCTCTGTGTCGGAGAGTTAGGGTACCCTGCCGCTTATGGTTTGCCCTAGTTTCATATTTTGGAAACCGGTATGTCCGTTTTTGAAGACCGGTGCTTCCGGATATGCTTCTGATATCCTAGACTAAGTCCTACTCATTTTGTCTTTGGTTCTTTCAGTTTTGTTTCCGGTTGCACCAAGAATCTCTTCTGGATTTAGGTCTTATGCTGTCTCAGACTAAGTCTCATATGATTTATCCTCGGTTACACAGGTTTTGCTTTCGGTTGTACCGAGAATCCCTTCTGGACTTAGGTCTTCTGTTGCCCTAGATTAAGTCCTCTGTGTGTGAAGCCTTCGGTCATACCAGTTCCATTTCCGGTGATGCCGAGAATCTATTCTGGACTTAGGTCTATCTGAAAAGGCTGTGTTACCGAGTTGATTTCCGGTTTGACCGAGTTTCTTCTCTGTGGAAGAAGAACGTGTCAACTCTTCAAAACTCGGTTCAACCATCTTCAAAGTCGGCACTACCGGGAATTGCTTCTGGAAGTAACTCTGCGGAGTATATTCTTCAATCCCGGTGTGACCGTGTTCCTTTCGGAATTACCGACTTTGTGTTGAAGACTTTCGCTGTGCATCTGAGTTCCTCAGATCTGACCGTTGGTTTGAAACCCGGTGCTTCCGGTTTCGTATTCCGGTTGTGCCGAAGAAGAATCTTTGTGCCCAACGACTCTTTTCTGAGCTGTGGCTATAAATAGCCCCCGACCCTCTGCGGGCTCGGGAGGACACTTAGCGTAAAAAGAAATTCTCTCACTTTGTGTTCCCCTTTCCTCTTGACTCCCTTGAGATCTACTTCGAGAGAGGAAAGTTTTGAAAGATCTGAGAACTAATTGAGCATCCAAGCAAGAGCTTCTTCAAGCCTAGAGTTCAAACTTGTTACTCTTGGAGATTTGGCATCTCCTAGCCAGCTAGGCGTCGTTGAAGAGCTCCAACTTGTGGATTCGCCTCCAACAGTTTGTGAAGATTCGGGGATTAGCTCAAGATCCACCACGAGTGATTGAGCAAGTACTTAGTGGACTTGGCTCACGGAGAAGAAGGTGAAGACCGTGTGTCTTCGGAGCTAAATGCTTAGCCTCTCCAAACGAAGACGTAGAGTTGTTGCCAACAACTTGAACTTCGGGTTAAATCTTGTGTCTTCATTTCTAACTCTTTACTTTGTGTTAATCTTCATTTGAGCTAGATCTTGCTTGCTTGTTATTGATTCACCCTTAAACTACTTCACCTTTGCATGCTAAGCAACTAATTTGAATAAAATTTGATAATCTCCTATTCACCCCCCTCTAGTCGATAAATCTCGATCTTTCACAACAGTTTTGCACAAGTGTGAAACTGGGTTGTGCTAGCACACTGCTGTGCTAGTGGCCTAAAACCCTAGAGCCAAAGTTACATGTGTGGCACAGCTGTGTCACAGGTGAACAACCGCTCTATGACTCAGGTACATCTCTGTGCCAGGGGAGAGCTTGTAAATGCTAAGTGAACTGCACTGCAATAGTCTTTCTGCCGAGTCAGAAGATTGTTGGAGGTTCTCTCCTTATTAGGCATCAGAGTTAGTGCGCTGAGGGCATGTAATGTGCCAGGACCGGGCTGAGTAGTGAGGCTACGTCAGTTAGGGTTTCACCTGTGTCAGCCGCCGGTGACACATGTGTCGGTCTGCCTGAGCCGATTACCATTGTGCGTTGTGATCAGCTGTGTCACCGGTGCCTGTCACCGGTGAGCCACTCAATCCTATGTGGCATGAGAGTAACGGTCAGGTGCCTGTGGACTCTATATATAGAGGACCAGGGGAGGTGTCAGACCTCAACCTTTGTAAAAACTTTGGCTCAACCTTTGCCAAAACCGCCTCAATACATTTCGACCGTTGCAGACCTCTTTTCTCCTGAACAGAAGCAAATCTTCCTAAGTCTTAGTTCAAGAGAGTTAGAGCTTTGAGCAGAGAGCACTGGTTCCTCCAAGAATTGTTGTTGCTGATTCTTCCTTGGAGTGTCTACTCCTAGACGGGTGTAGGAGTTGCTGTGACCACCCAAACTTGTGTGGGCTGGTGCAGTAGTTTGTGAGGGTGATTTTGAAGTCTACCTGTTGCAAGGCGAAAGGATTTCCACAAGCAAGAGAAAGAGACCTGAAAGCTCAGGTACTCGGAGAACAGCACGATTTAGTGCTGGCGATCTATTCGGAGTAGCCTCTCCAACGGAGACGTACCATCTCTGAAAAGAGTGGGAACTTCGGTGAAAAAACCCCTTGTCTCTCTGAGTACTTTACATTCAGTTTTTGCTTGATTATCTGATTTGCATGCTTGTGTGATTTACTGTTATACTCAATCTAGCTGCAATCCTTTCTCTCTGCCTGTGTTAGTCTAGTTGTGTCACAGTTGCTGTTTTGCTTATCTGTTATCTGTGCCAGTAACCTGTTGCACAACCATCTATCTAGCACATCTGTTTAGGGCTATCTGTTCACCTGTGTTAGCCATCTGTGTGACAGCTGTGTGTTAATTTACATATCAAACACTGTCTGTGTAGCTGACCTGTCACACAGTTAGCTCAACCTTTTGATTTGTTAAGCCTTAATCTAGATAAAGAGAAGAATTTGTTTAAAATTTGGTTAGCCTCCTATTCACCCCCTCTAGTCGGCACCTACGATCTTTTCACCCAAGCCGCCTGTCGGCGTAGAGACGCCTCTAGCGGTGGTCCGGAGGGACCCCCTTTTGAGTTCGGCCCAGGGGAGTATTGAGTTTCTTACGAGCCTTGGTGTGGATTAGAGTTTAGCGAATAAACCCGGTGGCTAAGAATGAATTGACGCAAGGATTTCCCCAGGTTCAGGCCGCCCCGGAAGGCGTAATACCCTACGTCCTGCTTGTTTTTTGTATATATGGGTGTATATGGCAAGTACGATGAGTTACAGAGGTACGCACTGTTCTTCTTCTAGCTCTGGCCCGGAGGAAGAACGGTGCTTCTTCGATAAGGAGTAAACTTAGAGAGATCTAACCTAGGAAAAGTGAGCCAACCCTTTGCATGGACCAGGCTCTCCCCTTATATACTCGGGGGAATACCACATAGGTCGGCAAAGGAGAACACGAGCTGTACTTGTGCCGTAGACGACGTGGGCGCTACTGGAAGCGCCCACACCTTCATTTAATGCCCACTTGAGACTTTCGGCCGGGCCGTCGCCTCGCGGCGTGTCGGAGCAGGGGCTCTGACACCTTTGCCTTCGGCGGGCCCCGCGGACGGAGACTTACGGGATTCCTTCTGACTGGGTTGGTAAGTCGTCCCCTCACGGGCCCCGTGGGTCAGCCTCTCATGCCGCGCAATTGGCCGCGCGGCGGCGTCCCCCATGGGGTGAAAAGGTTGACAGCGACAGGGCGTGCGGGGCGGCGCGCTTGGTCGGTCAAAGAATCGATCAGCCCGGGCCCACCCCTCAGAGAGAGAGAGAGATAGCTAACAGAGCTTATCGCCTGCACCAGTGGGACCCGGTCTGATCGTCATCATGCCCTCACAGGGCTTTGGGTTCCCCGTTGAAATGACAGGCGTTAAATGCCTCCGCCAGGGCGGAGGCTTGCTGGAGAAGCTTGGCGCTGGACGACGTGCATGGACGAGGGCCCCACCAGAGGACACGTCATTCCCCGGGCACTCGGCCCCGAGCGACCTCCTTCGCTAGGAGGGGCGCCAGTTGTCTTCTACGCGCCCCTGAGCAACCCCGAGCGCTCAGGGAGCACCCGCTGGGGGGCCGCTCGGGGCGCCTTAAAGGGGGAGCCCGAGGGAGAGTGCTCGGGGGGCGGACCCCGAGCGCTCCCCTGGGCCCCACATCCGCCCAGATGCCGAGCGCTCGGGAGGGGACCCCGAACGCGCCCTTCGTCTTCTGGGACGCCGAGCGCTCGGGGACGGACCCCGAGTGCTCGCTCAGCGCATGGGCCGTGGATTCCCGGAGGCCCACGATTCCTTCTGGTTTGGCGGATGCAGCCTCTGGAGGAGACCCCCCGATTCCTTGGGATTGGCCGCGGGTTCCGTACGACGATCCGGGTGGGGCCCAAGGCCCCAGCTACCGGAGCGCCACGCGTCACCCTCTGCGGTATCTGGTTGGCCTCCGCCGGCGGTTAGGGGTACCCTGGGCCCCATTCCGCCGACAGTAGCCCCCGGCCTTATCTCCCAGCAGCGGCCCGAAGGGCTGCGACTGGGGATAAGGCCTTTCCTTCTTGGGCCAAGCAAAAGATGCCGGCCCATACTGATGCGCCCTGCGGAGGGGGTGCTTTTATCGTGCCGCGCGCGCAGCAGGAGCGACGCCCAATCCGCACGCGCCACCTGGCCACGGCGCTTCGGGTTGCGCCCGCGCGGGAAAAGCGCGCTGCTCCGGACGGTTGCGTGCCCCGGATTTCGCGCGACTGCGAATTCACTGCCAACGGCAGTAAATTGACAGCCCATCATTGTTTTTGGAAACTGTCTCGCGGTCGATCTTCTGCGGTTTTCTTTTTTGAAAAGAAAACCACTTCTCACTTTTGAACTTTTCGCCTCCTCGCGCAAGCGCTCTGTCTCCCAAAGCACTTGCGCTTTCTTCGTCTACTTCCTCTCGCCGCCGCCATTTTTGCCTCCTCGAAAGCCTTCTCCGCCACCAAATCGCCACCAAAATGACTCGCCGCAAGACCCGGCAGAGCGGCTCCCCGACGCCGAGCTCGCCTAGCGTGCTCCAGAAGTCCCGCCTCCTCAACGAGGAGGCGATGGACAAGGTCCGGGGCATCGTGGTGCCGGAGGGCCGCCCGAACCCGACGGTGGTGCGAGCGGCGACGTACCCGCCGAACCCGCGGGCGAACGAAGCGGTGATCTTCACGAGCTTCCTGGGGCGGGACTTCTGCCGCCATTCTCGGCGTTCTTCATGGAGGTTCTCAAGGATTATGGGGTCCACCTTCTCCATCTCACCCCCAACTCCGTGGTAGTGCTGGCGATCTTCGCCCACCTCTGCGAGATGTTCGTCGGGGTGATGCCGTCGGTGGCGCTCCTTCGGTATTACTTCGTCCTCCGATCGGTCGGGAGGACGCGGGGCTCCGGCCGAGCGGAGGTCACCGGCAGCGCCAACTTCCAGCTCCGGGGAGGGAAGGAGGCCGATCCTTACATTCCGCAGAAGTTGCGGAATAAATGGGACGATTGGCGCCAGCAGTGGTGCTATGTCAACACCGACCCGGCGACGGAACTGCTGATCCCGGAGGCGCCGGCGGAGCACACGAAGGCATGGGAGTACATGGACCCGAGCGACAAGGAGCTGTTTTTGGCGGTGGCGCGCATCACCCAACTTCAGGAGCTGGGGCTGACGGCCACCATGGTCGTCGGCGATTTCCTCCGACGCCGGCTGGCGCCGCTACGGGAGCGCGCGCGACCGGCGTGGATGTACACCGGCGACGATGACTTCTGCCGGACGGAGGTCGGCGCTGGCAAGAACCTGACCCCTGACGTGGTGGCGATGTTGCTGAAGGTGCTGCTCGGGGAGCAAGATCCTTCGCAGGCCGAGTTCGCCCGGCCGGACCTGCCACTCTGCGTGCACGCGGACCGGCAGAGTATCCTGGACTTGATGCCGGTGTGCGATGCGCACGGCTTCGTGTCCGCGTCGAGAGCTGGCCCGCGCGCACCGGCTGGGGGCATTCGAATCTTCTCAGATGAAGACGAGGTGCAGGCGCGGGCGGCCAGAGCCGCGAGCGCCCCGGCGGCAGATGACGCTGCCGACCCCGCCGATCCGAAGGGCAAGGGGCTAGCCCCGCCACCTCCGTCTCCACCACCGCAGGCGCCGGCGGCGAAGAAGAAAAAGACGCCGAAGCCGACCGTGGTGGGAGACGTTGGGCAGGGAAGCTCTGCCCATGCCGGCCTCAAGTTCGGGCGGTGGCCCTCTGCGCCGCCTCCGCCGCACCCTCCGCCCGCGGGCCCTCAGGCGCCAGGGAATGGAGGCGGCGGCTTGGGGCGAGGAGCCACTGGGACCGCGCCGACTGGAAGCTCGCCGGCGGCCGGCGAGGACGCCGCCACCGGACAGAAGAGGAAAAACCCGCCGGGATCCTCCGACCCGGACTCGGTTGTCCCGAAGGGCAAGTGGCGGTAAGAATAAACCTCACCTTTGCCTTATTTTGCCTGAGTATTGTGCTCGGGAATTGACCCCGAGCCTGGCTTTGTTGGCTTTTCAGGGCGAAGAAAACCAAAGTGTCCCCGAGCCCTTCTTCGGTCCCGAGCGCTCCGGTTGCACCGAGCGCGGGTGGGGACGCGAGAGCGGGCGAGGCCCCGAGCACGCAGGCGGCCGCGCGCGAACCCTCGGCCTTGAGCGGGACCTCTGTCCCGAGCGGTTCTGCGGCGCCGAACCCGAGCGCACCGCCGGCCCCGAGAGCAACTCCGACCCCGAGCGAGGAGCCAGCCCCGAGAGCCGAGGCGGTCCCGCGGGAAGAAGCTGCCCCCGAGCGCGGAAACGGCCGCGCAGGGAAAAACGCAGGCGCCGCCGGAGGCTGCGCGGGCCGACGCAGTGGCGCCGGGCGCCGATCCGGAGGAAGAGCAGGGGCCAAGTGCTGCCGGGCCCGAGGAACAGGCGGCGGCACTTGGGCAGGAGCCGAGCGCCGCCGGAGCTGAGGAGCGGGCGGCGGAGGCCGGGCAGGAGCTGGGCGCCGCCGGAGCTGAGGAGCAGGCGGCGGAGGCCGGGCAGGAGCTGGGCGCCGCCGGAGCTGAGGAGCAGGCGGCGGAGCCGAGCAGGAGACGGTTCCCGTGGAGGGAGCCGAGAGCTTTCGGCCCGAGAAGGGGGCCGGCGGCTCTATTGCGGTGGAGTACCCCGAGTCTCAGGAGGAGGTGCTCGGGTGCTCCACCTTGACTTTGCTGCCGCGGGTGCAGCGCGCTGCGCGGCGCGACGAAGCATCCCGGGTGACCCCCCCCGACGCGTTCGACGCCGCGCGCGCCGCCATCAACAAGCTTCAGGAGGACTTCGCCGCCAAGGAGGCGGCTTTGGCAGACAAGGAGGCCTCGCTGGACGAGAGGGAGGCCTTGCTTGCGGAGGCGGCGGAGTCCTTCTTGGCTCGCTCCTGCATCGCCAAGCGGGAGTACGAGGAGGGCATGGCCGAGGTCGATCGCCTGCGGGAAGCCATGCACGAGCTGAAGAGGGAGCTCATCGAGAAGGAAAACATCTTTAATGAGCGAACCTCCCGCCTCATTCGGATCGAAGCCAAGGTAACCTCGCGCGAGCAGGGCCTGAAGCAGCGGGAGAAGGACGTCGCTGACGCGGAGGCGCGGCTGGAGAAGCGCATCGCCGACGCGGACCGACGCGACGAACAACTCACCCTTCGCGAAGGTAACATCGAAGACCGGCTGGCTTCGCGCGAGGAAAGCTTGAAAGCGCGGACCGCCGACGTTCAGGAACGCGAAGAGCAGCTCGCCCTTCGCGAAAAGGAGACTAAAACGAAGGAGGCGGTGCTCGCCAAGCGCGAAGGGGACCTGGAGAAGGCGACCGACAAGCTGAACGCCGAAGTCCAGGGCCGCGTCGATGCTGCCCGTGAAGAGCTTGCCAAGGAGATGGCGGATCTCCGCACCCGCATCCGAGATCTCGAGGGGCGGCTTGAGGACTCGCGCACTTCCGAACGCACCCTCCAAACCAAGATCCAGGAGGCGGAGGAGGCGAGGAAGCGCGAGAGCTCGGAGGCCGCCGCTGCAAGGCAAAAGGTGGAGGAGGCCCGCCTCGGGCTGCTTGGCGAACGCGCGGAGCATACGCGCCTGATGAGGGACATCTTCTCTCAGGCTCGGAGGGCCGTTCGAAACGCCGGGCTCGGGGACGTCAACTTGCCGGAAGGGCTCAAAGCCGACACCCCCGGGGGCGTCGCCTTGGGCTTCCAACAGGTCGCGGAGCGGCTTGCTGGACTTGGGGACGCCATGACCCGCCGGCTTGAGGAAGAAGGCCAGGAGCTGGCGCTCGCGGTGGCGGAGCACACCTTGGCGTGCTACCGCAGCCGCGACCCGAGCTTCTCCTTGGAGCCCGCCGCGCAGGGGAACGACGAGGTTGCCGACGACGAAACTCGGAAGGAGATTCGAAAGGTGGCCCGACCAGATCGCCCAGCGCTTCGTCCGCGAGGTGGATGCCGGCGACGACGACGGCGACCGCTCGGGGTAGCTCCTTCTTTGTTTTATATTTTGTCGTCCTTAGTCCGGGGGATAGAAACCCCTTTGTAAGAACTTGTGCTTCATTGGCGATTTTTTGTAGTGCAAAGAACTGCTGGCCGGAAGGCCTTTTGCTCCTTGCTTTCCTTTCATTGCATTTGTACTGGACTTGGCTCCAGCAGCGTTTTGCTTTGTCTTTGCGGGTTCTTCGCGCCAGGCTTGGCTCCGGGAAAGATTCCGCGCAATTTCTGATGCGGACTCGGCTCCGAGCATCTTACTTTTTGCAAAGTTTATGCTCAGACTTGGCTCCGAACACTTCGCTTTAGTTGTGATTTCGGGCGTGGACTTGGCCTCCGACGCCTTACTTTCACAACTTTTTTCGTTCGAACATAGTTCCGAACGGTTTCCATCTTCGTCTTTGGCGGCGCATCTGGCTCTTGCTCGCGGACAGCCGAGGACGGCGCTCGGGACGGACCCGAGGCCCCCAGCCCCCGAGAGTTACACGTGCCGCTACTTGGAAGGACTCCTGCCCGAGCTCGGGATCAGCCCCCGAGCGCTCCTCTTTGGCGTGAGGCCCCCAGCCCCCGAGCGCTTGGAGGGCTGAGACTAAGGCTCGGGATGACAGGCCCTCGGGGCCGCAGGGGTCCAGAGGACGAGCTCCGGACTTCGGATTTTTTCCTGCAAATTCATCCAAGACTTTGTGCAAAGACGATTATCGAAACCGTTAATTGTTAGCAAATGCTCTACCGACGACTGATAGAGTTGCATAACTTTGTTTCTTTTGATGGCTTTCATTTTTACGCGGCAATATTTCCTCATACCTCCCAAGCGTCTCAAGGGGAACCGCCGGGCGCGTGCGCAAGCGTGTACGGTACTTGGGCGGCTCATTCGCCAGGCTGGCGCCCAGGGTTAAGGAACCAGGCAGGGTGCCAGGGCTTTTGAGCGGACAACCCGAAGTACTTTCCGCGACTTACGCCGATACCTTTAGGTAAATCCATCATGACCTCAGAAGCACTTGGAAATATTGCCGAGCAAAAACTATTTGCGAACATAGTGCTTGGAAGCTTTCTTTTTTTTAAATGGAGATAAGCGATCGGAAGCTTAGCTTATGGATTAAGCTCCATGATTTATCGGAATCTTGGAACTCGGCCTCGATGATGTGGGCGGTACCCGGAGGTTTCGCCTTTATCAACCTGTTCACTTCATGAGCGATTATATAGCTTGACTAGCAAAAGAGGTGTTTTTCCACAGGCTCTCTCAAGACTTGCCCGTTTGTGAATCCCACAGGCTTTCGAGTCTGCCTACCGGTCTCAAGCACGAGGAGTGATGCTAGCCGAGTGACCTGACGTTGGGTAGCGCTCGGGGTTGCTGACCAGCAGAGCACAAGTGGTCAGGGGCTTATTTGCCCTGACTCGGATGTGCTCGGGGTACAGCTAACTGCCCAAACGTCTTACGGCCCGCGGACGGTCATCGGGCTAGCTCGACCGCTCGTACTAGGATCGGTGGGATCTGCTTGCCGAGTGGGGGCTCGGGATCTTGATACCCGCCGGAAAAAGAAACTCTTTTGACAGCTAGCAACGGAATATTGATATTGAAACGAGAATTCAATATTGCACAGGAGATTCTTATAAAGGAAATTCGTCTTTATATTGATCATACTGCTATTCACATAGCTTGGGATACAAAGGAGCCCCCGAGTGTAGGTGCGAGCGCGAGGGATGCTCGGGCGACCTTTGGCCGGACCGGCGCTCGGGGTTGAGGAACCCGACCGAGCGACCAGGGCTTAGGTGGCAAACACGAAACTTCCCGGGACTCACTTTCGGCACTCGGGGAGCTGACCCTAAAAGAAAAACTTACCCGGGTCATTCACGGGTAGAACTTTCGCAGGAGCTCGATGTTCCACGCGTTGGGGAGCGGCATCCCGTCTTCAGCGGCGAGCCTCACCGAGCCTGGCCGAGTGACTCGGGTCACTCGGTATGGGCCCTCCCACATGGGAGAGAGCTTATTCCTTCCTTCCCAGGTCTGGACGCGCCGAAGAACGAGGTCTCCGACTTCGAGCGATCGAGGCCGGACGCGGCGCTGATGATACCGCCGGAGGCTTTGCTGATACCGGGCGGCGCGGAGGGTCGCTCGGCATCGGTGCTCTTCAAGGAGGTCGACGTCGTCGAGCCTGCGCTGGTCTTGGTCTCCCTCCGAGTACGCCGCGACCCGAGGGGACCGGAAGGCGAGCTCGGAGGGAAGAACGGCTTCTGCCCCGTACACGAGGAAGAAAGGGGTTTCACCGGTCGCCCTACTGGGGGACGTCCGGATCGACCAAAGGATAGCCGGGAGCTCTTCTATCCAACCGGCGCCGCACTTCTTGAGCCTGTCGAAGGATCTTGTCTTGAGCCCTCGGAGGACTTGAGCATTGGCACGCTCAACTTGCCCGTTGGCCCGAGGGTGCGCGACGGAGGCGAAGCAGACTTCCGTCCCGAGGGCTTGGCAGTACTCGAGGAACGCGTCGCTCGTGAACTGCGTGCCGTTGTCGGTGATGATGCGGTTGGGCACCCCGAAACGGCTCATGATGCCTCGGATGAACTTGATCGCCGAGTGCTTGTTGATCTTGGCGACGGCTTCAGCTTCCGTCCACTTAGTGAACTTGTCGATGGCGACGTAGAGGTACTCGTAGCCCCCGACCGCTCGGGGGAACGGACCTAGAATATCCAGCCCCCAGACCGCGAAGGGCCATGAGAGGGGGATGGTGTGAAGGGCCTGCGCCGGTTGATGGATCTGCTTGGCGTGGAATTGGCACGACTCGCAGCGTCGAACCAGCTCGAAGGCGTCCTCGAGCGCTGTTGGCCAGTAAAATCCTTGCCGAAAGGCTTTACCGACCATCGTGCGGGATGATGAATGGCTACCGCACTCGCCCTCGTGGATGTCCACGAGCATGTCGTGACCTTCTTCCCGAGAGATACATTTCATGAGGATGCCGTTGGTGCCGCGCCTGTAGAGGTCCCCATCCACGAGCGCGTACCTTGCTGACTGCCGCGCTACTTTTTTCTGCAACGGCTTCGTCTTCGGGAAGGATATTCTCTTTCAGGTACGCTCGGATCTCGGAGATCCAAGGGACGACCTGAGGACAGATGGTGAGCACGAGGTGCTCACCCGGCGGCGGCCTGACGGGAGAATCTCCCACTGAAGGCGCCGCCTGGGTAAACTCGCCTGGGCGCGAGGTTCCCCCTTCGTCTCGGTCGGCGGCCTCGACGGACGGCCGAGAGAGCCTTCTTCAAAGGTCCCAGCCGGGACCGGCTTCCGAGAGGAGGCCAGTCGCGATAGAATGTCGGCGGCGTCGTTGAAGCGGCGAGGGATATGCTGGAGCTCCAGGCCATCGAAACGCCGTTCCAACCTCCTGACTTCGCTCAGGTACGCTGCCATTTGGGGGTCCGAACACTGGTATTCTTTTGACACTTGATTGATGACTAACTGGGAGTCGCCTTTGACGAGCAGACGGCGGATCCCGAGGGATGCGGCGGCGCGCAGCCCTGCAAGGAGGCCTTCGTACTCGGCCATGTTGTTGGTGGCGCGAAAGAGTAACTGCACGACGTACTGGAGGGTCTCACCGGTCGGAGCGGTGAGAACTACTCCAGCCCCCGCGCCTTTGAGCGTGAGGGAACCGTCGAAGTGCAGCGTCCAGTGCTCGGTTCCTCCCTGACCCGGGTCGGAGGGGAGTTGTTCGCCTTCGTCTTCTGGCACCGGCGTCCATTCGGCGACAAAATCGGCCAGAGCTCTGCTTTTGATTGCGTGGCTGCTGACGAAACGCAGGTTGAACTCCCCGAGCTCGATGGCCCACTCGACAACTCGTCCAGTGGCCTCCCGGTTGCGGAGGATGCGCTCGAGGGGGTAGCCGTAACAACCAAGACCTCGTGCGCTTGGAAATAGTGCCGGAGCTTCCTCGATGCGACGAGCACCGCATAGAGTAGTTTCTGGGCTTGAGGGTAACGCGTCTTGGCGTCGCGCAGTACTTCACTAACGAAGTACACGGGACGCTGCTGAACATGCACCCGGGATGAAGACTCCCCGGGGCCAGCCCCCGAGCGACTAGCTTCGTTCCCGAGCAAGGCGGGTTGCTCGGGGTCGCTCGGGGCTCGGGGCCCTAGGGTACCTTCGGGGGCAGAACCGCTCGGGGGCCCGGACCCGAGCGCTCCCTTTAAGTCCCCGTGAGCCTCGCTCGGGAGCTTGGACCCGAGCGCTCCATCAGGCTGCTCGGGATTACCGCTCGGGAGCTTGGACCCGAGCGCCTTCACTTGGCCGGGGGATGCCGGGAGCTCGGACCCGACCTCCCGCTCGACCACGAGGACTGCACTCACCACCCGGGGCGTCACCGAGAGGTAGAGGAGCAAGGGCTCCTCGGGTCTCGGTGCGACCAAGACCGGAGGTGAGGTGAGATATTTCTTGAGGCCCTCGAGGGCCTGCTCGGCGTCGGGGGTCCACTCGAAGTGGCCCGACTTCTTGAGAAGCTTGAACAAAGGGAGGCCCCGCTCCCCGAGCTTGGAGATGAAGCGCCCCAAGGCGGCCATGCAGCCCGTTAGGCGCTGCACGTCCTTGAGACGAGCCGGCGGGCGCATCTGGTCGATGGCCCGGATCTTCTCGGGATTGGCTTCTATGCCTCTGCTTGAGACTAAGAAGCCGAGAAGCTTGCCGGATGGAACCCCGAAGACGCACTTTCTCGGGGTTCAGTTTCATGCGAGTGCCCCGGAGACTGTCGAAAGTCTCGGCAAGGTCCTCGATGAGCGTTTCCTCGCGCCTTGACTTGACGACGAGATCGTCGATGTAGGCCTCAATGTTGCGACCTAGCTGCGACTGCAAAGTTATACGCATGGCCCGCTGATAGGTCGGGCCAGCGTTTTTTAACCCAAAAGGCATGCGGACATAACAAAAGGTTCCCGCAGGGGTTGTGAAGGAGGTTTTTTCCTCATCCTTTACAGCCATACTAATCTGGTGATACCCAGAGTAGGCATCTAAAAAACAGAGAAGATCACACCCTGCGGTGGAATCAATAATCTGATCGATGCGGGGTAAAGGAAAAGGGTCTTTCGGACAAGCCTTATTGAGGTCGGTGTAGTCCACGCACATCCTCAGCTTGCCGTTGGATTTGGGCACGACAACAGGGTTGGCGAGCCACTCGGGGTGGAGGACTTCTCGGATGAAGCCGGCTGCGAGGAGCCTGGCGACTTCGGCCCGGACGAACTCCCGTCTTTCTGGCGCTTGACGGCGCACCTTCTGCCGGAAGGGCCGAGCGTCGGGACGCACGGCGAGGCGGTGCTCAATCACTTCCCTAGGGACCCCGGGCATATCGGACGGTTGCCATGCAAACACGTCAGCGTTTGCCCGGAGGAAAGTGACGAGCGCGCCTTCCTATTTGGTGGCCAGACGGCCGCCGATCTTGACGGTCTTGGACGCGTCTTCTCCCAGGGCCACCTCCTTGACAGGGACAGAATCATCGGGGACAACTCTGACCTTGCTCGGGGGCGGACCCGGGGACTTGGGAAGCTCGGGAATATCACCGGCGGCAGCGACTTTGGAGAAAAGCTGCTCGGCGCAGGCGACGGAGCCCCGGACATCAGCCGGCACAGTGATGGCGCCGCTGGAGCCCGGCATCTTGACTGTCAAGTAAGCATAATGGCATGCCATCATGAACTTGGCGAGCGCTGGGCGCCCCAAGATGCCGTTGTAGGGTAGCTCGAACTCGGAGACATCGAAGATGATGCGCTCGGTTCGGAAATTGTCCTTGGTGCCAAAGGTGACCATCAAGGGCACCTGGCCCAAGGGCGTGGTGTAGCCAGGGGAGACGCCGAAGAAGGGAAGCGTCGGCTGCAGCTCCGCCTGGGGAACCTGCATTTTATTGCGGGGGGACAGGAGATTGAGCCCCGCGCCCCCGTCGATGAGCATGCGGGTTACCTTGATATTGCAGATGGTGGGGGAGACCACGAGCGGGAAGCGGCCCACGCCCGAGATGCTCTCAGGGTGGTCCGAACGGTCGAAGGTGAGCGGGATCTCCGACCACTTGAGGGGTCGCAAGGCGCTGGCGCTCGGGGTTGCCGAGCACACCTCGCGCGCCAACAGCTTGAACTGGCGGCGCGAGGTGGGCGTGAAGGCGCCCCCGTTGATACACGCGACGGCCTCTGGGGCTCTGGAAGCCGAGATCGTCACCTCCTCCGCTGGGCGCTTCGCCGGCGTCGCGCTGGCGCTCCTCCCTCTGCTTCTTGTTCCTCTCGGCGAGGAACTTCACCGACCTGCACTCGGAAAGGTCGTGCAGGGTTGGACTCGTGGATCGGGCACCACACGCCGGGGCCCCTCGGGGGAGCCCGGGGTGGCTTCCTGCCGCCGTCGGCCCCGCCACGTGGCGGCTTGCGAGGCTTGGCCTCCGCCGCCGCGACGGGCTCGGACTTACGCTTCTTGCTCTTCTTGTCCCCCTTGCCCGAGGGACGCGAAGAGCCGGCGCCGACGACCGCCGATTGGTCGGAGCGCGGGTTGTGACGGGCACGCGCCTCGGCCGCCTTGGCGCATTTGTCCGCGATAGCGAACAACTCGGCCGTGGACTGGACCTCGCGAGTGCCCAGCTTCTCAAGCATCTTTTCATCGCGAACCCCCTGAGTGAAGGCGATGATGACCGCTTGAGGAGAAATCCTGGGGATGGTGTTGCGCACTTGACTGAAACGCTGGATGAATTGGCGCAACGTCTCCCCCTTGCGCTGTTTGACCGCGTGGAGATCACTCTCCATGCCAGGACGCTCGAAAGTGCCCTGGAAGTTTGCCACGAACTGGTGGCAGAGGTCGTCCCAGGAGCGGATGGAGCCGTGAGGGAGGTTCATGAGCCAAGAACGGGCAGAGCCCTTCAAGGCCATAGGGAACCAGTTAGCCATGACCCTCTCGTCTCCATTGGCGGCCTGGACGGCCGTGGTGTAGATCTGCAGAAACTCCTCCCGGGTGGAAGGAGCCGTCGTACTTCTGCGGCAAACTCCGGCCGAAACTTAGTCGGCCAGGTGACGCGACGCAGATCTGCGGTGAAGGCCTGGCAGCCCGCTCCGTAGAGTGGGGTGGTAGGCTTCGCGCCCGGATGGGCGACGGCGCGTGCCACGGAGCGTGCACGGTTGGCGGCAGGAGCGGAGGAAGATTGGCCTTCCTCGGCCCTGACCTCGCGCTGGCGCTCGATGACGACGCGAGCATCTTCATTTTCCCTCTGCCTGTTAAGGTGATGACGAAGATCCTGAGCGCCCCCCTGAGAAGGGGAGGCGACCGACTGGGGTGATTTGCCGCGACGACCCCGCGCATCGTCACGCGGAGGGTACGGCGGTGCGGCCGTTGAAGGAGTGATGTGGGAGTTCCCGCGCCCCGAGGAGGTGTAGGAACTCCGGGCCGCAGCCTGATGGCGGGCGGGTGTCGACCAGGGCGGCCACGTCCTGGAGCCAAGGGCCCATTGGGGACGCGCCACCTACTGGGACAGGAGGATGCCGGAGAAGGACTTGGACCGCCTGGAGCGTGCTTGCTTCCCCGGCGTGATCGAAATTCAGCTGGCGGCGAACTGGTGGGATGGCACCGCCGGCAGGCCGATGGGCGCCTCCCGCGCCCTCGTCCGCCAGAGACTCATGCCGAAGCCCGGGGTCGACCGCAGAGGGGCCGCCAGCCTTGCTCGGATTCTTAAGCGGATCGTCGCGCTTCGAGGGGGAAAGCTCCCCGTTGCCCGACATGGATGATGCACGTTGGAAGAAAACCTAAAACTCCCCCTACCTGGCGCGCCAGCTGTCGGCGTAGAGACGCCTCTAGCGGTGGTCCGGAGGGACCCCCTTTTGAGTTCGGCCCAGGGGAGTATTGAGTTTCTTACGAGCCTTGGTGTGGATTAGAGTTTAGCGAATAAACCCGGTGGCTAAGAATGAATTGACGCAAGGATTTTCCCAGGTTCAGGCCGCCCCGGAAGGCGTAATACCCTACGTCCTGCTTGTTTTTTGTATATATGGGTGTATATGGCAAGTACGATGAGTTACAGAGGTACGCACTGTTCTTCTTCTAGCTCTGGCCCGGAGGAAGAACGATGCTTCTTCGATAAGGAGTAAACTTAGAGAGATCTAACCTAGGAAAAGTGAGCCAACCCTTTGCATGGACCAGGCTCTCCCCTTATATACTCGGGGGAATACCACATAGGTCGGCAAAGGAGAACACGAGCTGTACTTGTGCCGTAGACGACGTGGGCGCTACTGGAAGCGCCCACACCTTCATTTAATGCCCACTTGAGACTTTCGGCCGGGCCGTCGCCTCGCGGCGTGTCGGAGCAGGGGCTCTGACACCTTTGCCTTCGGCGGGCCCCGCGGACGGAGACTTACGGGGTTCCTTCTGACTGGGTTGGTAAGTCGTCCCCTCACGGGCCCCGTGGGTCAGCCTCTCATGCCGCGCAATTGGCCGCGCGGCGGCGTCCCCCATGGGGTGAAAAGGTTGACAGCGACAGGGCGTGCGGGGCGGCGCGCTTGGTCGGTCAAAGAATCGATCAGCCCGGGCCCACCCCTCAGAGAGAGAGAGAGATAGCTAACAGAGCTTATCGCCTGCACCAGTGGGACCCGGTCTGATCGTCATCATGCCCTCACAGGGCTTTGGGTTCCCCGTTGAAATGACAGGCGTTAAATGCCTCCGCCAGGGCGGAGGCTTGCTGGAGAAGCTTGGCGCTGGACGACGTGCATGGACGAGGGCCCCACCAGAGGACACGTCATTCCCCGGGCACTCGGCCCCGAGCGACCTCCTTCGCTAGGAGGGGCGCCAGTTGTCTTCTACGCGCCCCTGAGCAACCCCGAGCGCTCAGGGAGCACCCGCTGGGGGGCCGCTCGGGGCGCCTTAAAGGGGGAGCCCGAGGGAGAGTGCTCGGGGGGCGGACCCCGAGCGCTCCCCTGGGCCCCACATCCGCCCAGATGCCGAGCGCTCGGGAGGGGACCCCGAACGCGCCCTTCGTCTTCTGGGACGCCGAGCGCTCGGGGACGGACCCCGAGTGCTCGCTCAGCGCATGGGCCGTGGATTCCCGGAGGCCCACGATTCCTTCTGGTTTGCGGATGCAGCCTCTGGAGGAGACCCCCGATTCCTTGGGATTGGCCGCGGGCTCCGTACGACGATCCGGGTGGGGCCCAAGGCCCCAGCTACCGGAGCGCCACGCGTCACCCTCTGCGGTATCTGGTTGGCCTCCGCCGGCGGTTAGGGGTACCCTGGGCCCCATTCCGCCGACACCGCCCGTCGCCGTGCCCTCTCCCTTGCCTACTCACCCGCACCGCCTCCACCTCGCTGCTCTGCCCCGCCTCCGGTGCCGCTCGCCTCTCCCCGCCAGCTCCGCCCCATCTCGGTCACCTCCTCGCCTCGGCCGCCACTCTACCGCCCCGTCGTCGAGCTGCACCGCCGCTCTCTACCGCCGTTTTCCCCGTGCCGTCTCGCTGGTAAGGCGCCGCTGCCTTCCTCTCTCCCCTGGGCCTCGCCGCCGGTGGCACCGCGCCGGGCAACCCACCGGTCGGATCGAGCCAACGGCCGGGACCCGAACCGAGCTCCCGACCGGGCCGGTTGGGCATTAATGGCCCATTTAACCGGTCGTTAGGGCATAATCAATGCCCTAATTAACGTTAGTAATTAATGAAGTATATTAAATGCCATAATTACTGTTCTGACCGATTAATTACAGTAATTAATGCTAATGATTAAACATTAATGCTAATCTGACACATTAAATGCTAATCATTAGCAATTAATGCTAACCGACACCTTAATGACCATAATTAATGACTAATCGTGCAATTAATGAGTTCATTAGATATGTCCGAATGACATGTGGGACCCACCCGACAGAAATTAAAAGAAAATAATAAAGAAAATGAAAATTATGACAAGTTGTCATTGACCCAGTCAACTTGGTCAAAGTTGACCGTGGGGCCCACCTGTCAGCCTCTGAAGTTAAAAAAATGAATTCAGTAATAAAAATAATTATATTTAATATTTATTTTTATTTACTGAGAAAAATACAAAACGGGTTTTTAAATTGATTAAATCTTAAAAAATTCATAGAAAATTTATTTTTACTCAGAAAAATGCAAATAATATATCAAAATGTTCAGAAAAATGAGAGCGATTCAAATATGTCATTTTCATACATGTTTGCATGCTAAGAAAAATACAAATGGCTATAAACTCAAATCAGGGTTTCCGATTTGACAGAGAATTTCGGATCGCGATATTTCGGGCGTCCGGACTCCGATTAAATTGATTTCACTTGCATTAGTCTTCATTTTGCATCCTCTATGCCATGGCATGCATTTCATCCCATGTCGATGTTCAGCATTTTGATATTTACATTTATGCCCTTTTTACGATGTTTTCGTTCTTCTTCGATAGAGCCGGAAGATCCCGAAGAGGATAATCCCGATCACAAGCAGAGTGTGGTTGCCGAGCAACAAGGCAAGCAACCCCTTTGAACATTTTGCAAACACCTATTACTTTCGAAGTATTATTTGTTTTTGATCTATTATCGCATGCGTTCAAATTCTACTTTTCGCTAAGCAGTAGCTCTAGTCCGTTGCATAAATTTACTTTGTCGCTCAATAACCATCACCAGCCCTTTCCCAACCTATTTAGAGTAGTATAGTAGATACCTTGGTATTGCTTACTATATTAATGATGCTTAGACATGCTTAGACATGTAAAAGTCGTAATTCCTTGGATGGCAGACAAACCAACATCATTCGGTTGGGTTACGTGGTAGGTGGGTGTTCACTAGAATGTAACTAATAACTGCTTAATCAATATTGATGTTAAACGAGAGGCCATGGCTAGGAGCATGGTGGGTGTCTCGTCTTCCCGCAAGGACCGGTTACCGGTGTCCCTTCGAACCAAGATTTGCGTACTTCTACACGGGTGGATTATGAGGCCACCCATGACTAAATAATTTGTCTAGATTTAGTGTATGAGCTGCATTAGTTTGCCGTTTCCAATTGCTGGGTGCGTGAAAAAGGGTGTGGTGTGGTATCTCAATATAAGGGTGGGGTGGACACACGGTCTGAGAGACGGGGCATGTACCTCGATTCACAACTTATGGGACCGTGTCGCGGTTACGGCCGGACTGATGTACATGGAATGGTCCGTAAGGGTGGCTCATACCTAGGTCGAAAGCATTGTAACGGTTGTATTCGATCACCCTCTGCTAGCACACCTCGTGAAGTGTGTCATTGGCCTAGCACTAAGAGACGATCGATACGTGTAGGTAAAGATGTACACCCCTGCCGGGCTTGAACTATTCGAATAGCCGTGTCCGCGGTTATGGACAGTTTGGTAAGATTTTGCATCGAATTAGACAACTACAACCATAAATCTAAAACTTGCCAACTCTAAGGGTGCGGTGTTAGTGACTGCTTCCTCCCAGGGTGGTCGAGGAAGGGTCAAGGTACCTAAAATGTGGTGATCTGCAGTAAGGAATAATCGTGAAGTGTTCGACTCGTCTCCTTTGAAAAGTATTCTAGTAGTCGATTTTCATCTACTTAATGAATATTGTTAAAAGTAAATTGGCTTTCCACAAAATAGTCCACCGATAACCATTTTATTAATACGTACCTATTGTAACTATTATTAATTTTCCCTCGTAAGTCTTGCTGAGTACAATTTTGTACTCATTCTGCAATCGTTGACATTTTTCTTGCAGAGGAAAACCGTCCCCTCCGAGGGTGGTTTCTACATAGAGATCGACGCCAACGATGACTAGTCGCTGGAGATCCCAGGCAGTGGTCCTGCCCAGGGTTTGGCAGCTCGTTTTGTTCTGCTGCCACTTTTGGCCTACCTGTTTGGCTTCTTAGCCGTAATTACTCTTCCGCTGTGTTGTTGAATTTGGATCTTCGGATCCCGTGTGTGAATATGTTGTTAAGTTTCAAGAACTTATAATATTGCAGTTTCAGTTGTAGAGTTACAGCTGTGGTATCTGTTGTTCTCACCTGCCTCATGTGCCCTGCGTGTATGTTATTGAAGCACATGGTGCAGGTAGGGTTCTAAAGTCTATATCATAGAGTTGTTAGGTTCAACCACCCGTGTGAAGTGACTCTTCTACTAAGAGCTTGGGAGCTATATTATCCTACTCCAGCCGAGCATTAATTTGCCGGGACGAGTTTGGGATTGATGTTCCGGCTCAGTAAGAAAAGAGTGAGGAGACCATATCACCCTACTTGATCTGCGCATTAGTTTGCCGAAGCAAGTTTGGGGTTGACGTCTCAGGCTATTCGAAGCCATATCACTCCACTCCTCTTGGAATTGATACCCAAGAGTTGAGGTCGGGGTTGACGTTTTGACTTAGCGGGTGATTTCACTTAAAGCTCTCTGTTATGGATTTTGAGTCTCGACAACTATCAATCCAATACAGATTATGTACACTATCTTCATCATCCAGCTGAAATTTGTAGTAGAAATCCTTGTCCTCAGTTCTCATCTTCTCAAATTATGTTATTGTGTCTTTGCATGTCTATGAGGCACTACTCAAGATGGAGGGATGCTCTATAGTTTGCAACATATCTCACTATGTACAAGACATTGTTAAGATAGCCGTGCAGTTCTGCTAGTATCTGCATCTAACGGCTTGTCTCCAAGTTGCATGAGTGCAGCATCTTGACAAACTCTTTCTCATCATCTGGTATGTGTCAGTGTGATCGTAAATACCCAGTCAAAGACCACTTTGCAAAGAGGGGATGATTGTGGTCATTGTTGAACTCAGTCACCACCCAACCGGTATTTCAGTGTTTCACAAACACCAGGCGGGGCAATCTATGCTAATGGTAGTGCTTTTCCTTTGTTGCTCCACGATCGACTTGGGGTTTTGTGTGTCCTTCTCTTTTGTATTTTTGTCAACCCTATAGCACACTAGCAAAGCCCTGCAAATTTCTCCATCAACTTCGGATCTCCTCCTATAGTCATACCTTATCCTAAAACATTTGTGCCTGGCATACACCTTGTAGTGTTTCTCTGCATGCTCCAAAGTGTCAAACCTCATCAACTTGAATGGTTGCTGTAGGTAGGACATAACTTCAGTGAGACCATCGGCTTCAATGTTGTCAACAAGTGTGTCTTCATTGAAACCCATCCAAAGTACGCTCCATGATGGTGTGCATGTTGGAGGTTACTAGACCATGCACCATCATGGCACATGTGTGTGTGTTGCTGCAAAATTGGCATCCTGATGAGTAGCACTTCCTGCAGCAAATTATTGAGTCATGCCCACTGACGATGCAGGGGGAAAGATAAAGTGTTAGATAGTAGCATAGTAAGTTGGTGCATTATAACATGGTAACATAGCATATAAAACTAGATAACGAATGAAGTGGGGATTGGGGATGGAGTGGAATTCTGACTAGGATGACATTGGTCAGGCTAAACAAGTTGTTGTTGAGGGGGTTGTGATGCTAGATGCATTTTATTACCTGGATGATTGAAATGAACATTACTTAGATAGACGCCTCCACGGTCCCCTTTATGTTTAAATGAAAATATGTGAAAGTGCATCTAGACCCCCTAAGTGGATTTTTGGTGGTTAGTGACAAACGATTAAGGGACTAATGTTTTTTATGATATAAATGGTCAGGTTTAGTCCCAAGAATTCAATGAGAATCATCGTTGACGACCCTCAAAAGAAAAGGATAAAAAGAAGACGACAAGATCTCTCCAAGATTAGATTTCCTAAATTTCAGTGATACAAATCACTTTGAGTATAGGAGTGTCATACTATGAAGAGGGGTTCAATGAAAATCTTGTGAAATGGCTCAATGCATATTGTTCAATCTTTGTCGCCTAAAGCCACAAAAGCCAAATCCTAACCTAAGTTTCTAGAGAATTCGGACTGTCACCCGGACAGTTTGGGACAGGGTCTAGGTCATCCAATAAGGTCCCGGACTGTAACCCAGACAGTCCGAGTCAGGGTCTAGGGTCATCCAGTAATGTTTCGAAGGGTCACCTAGACAGTCCAGGTGAGGATCCGGATCTGTACTCAAACCTCCACCCGGAGGGTCTTGATTTTTGGAGGGTCCAGGCTCTAAAAGATCAGCCACGTTAGCAGTAGTCATTGGCTATTTGAATATCCGGAGAGTCCAGGTAAAATCTGGGCAGTCTGAATTTACCCTAATTCCTTCAAATAGCTAGTTTTGAGAGAGGGTTGCCACGTGCTTTCGAGCATGGGGAACTCTTTGCCCAATCATTTTTCTACATTCACAAGAGCTCTCCCACCTTCCTCAAAGCACCAAGAGTGAATTCCCATGAGGAAGAGAAAGATTTGAGCAAGATTTGAGATTCAATCCGAGCAAAGCATTGAGTTCATCTCGAGACTTCATCAAGTTTATTTCTCTTGGAGATTGCGGTCTCCTAGACGACTAGGAGTCCTTGAGAGCTCTCAACTTTTATGGTGAGCTTCAAAAGTTTATAAAGGTCGGGATTCGCCTCTACGAGGAAAGAATCACCAAAAAGAAGTTAAGGAGATGTAAAGTGCATCCTTGAGAGAAGGCTTGAAGGCAGCTCTTTGACCAAAGTGATCGAGCTCCCTAAACGGAGACGTAGGATTCCTCCAAGGACCCGAACTTCGGCAACAAACCTTCGCATCTCTTCGGTTATTTCTTTCCACTCTTACCGCAAGTTTCACTTTACTAGTATATTAGGATTGCTTACGTGTGAACTAGTATCTAGCGGTGATCATATTGTTCTTGCATTAGATAATATTTAATTCTGTCATATTGTAAGAAAAGATTAAAATTGTTTAGTCACCTATTTACCCCTCCCCTCTAAGCCGACATCTTGATCCTTTAACATGTCTTATCAGTATCAGTTTATATACATTTATGTTATCACCTCAAAACTAGGTGCAACTGACATTCTGAAGTAACTTATTTTTTCCAGGAGGGTGAGTGGCAAGGTTGAAGTAGTGGCGAATGTTTGCTTGTTGTTGTATGGACATGGAATTAGTACATTCTCTTTGGTGGGTGGTGGCTGTTTTGAAGACCTTCTAATGTTGTACATATCTTTGTAAAGGGAAAAGTAATGAAGACGGTGTAGTATGTAAGGTTATATCCTACCTATTTAAACCATCTAGGCATTATAATGTGTGTTTTCTTTACCGTTTGATGACATATACCTGAATTTTCAATATACGTTTCTTTGTTAATGTGTTCAAAGTGCCATCAAAACCCTGGAAAGTTCAAAAATCATGTGTGTGGGTAGATCTCTAACCTGTGCGATGGATGGGAATCTGCTTTCTTCCCTTTTCTTTACAGTAACATGCTTTCTTGAGTTAACTTCGTTTTGTCCCTCTCAAATCTGGATCACCCATCTTTTTCTGTGTTGTTATGGTTCAGGAGGAAGAAAGTTGTGGAAAAAAGACATAGTTGAAAAGAGGGGGAGGTGACAGCGACGCGCACATGCAAGCTACATACATGCATCTCAGGCTGCTGCGCTGACGCACATTTACACTCGGCCAAAGGCAACAGGTCACACTAGAAGGCCCAACAAACGTGATTAATAGCAGGTTGTATTTGCGATGTTGCTCGTTTGAGCTTGGCCCACACATCACGACAAAAAAAGCCAGTTTGTCCTCGTGCATGCTCGCTTGCACCCACACACCGTGATAAAAGCGATGGCCCGACTAGAGCGCGCGGTGAGGTGGGTAGATGGATTGACGTGTTTTCCGACAAGGCCAAGGTGAAAGGAGTTTATTAGACCGTCGCTACATAATACAATTGCACCAGTGTCGCTCCATAGTCAAGTCTAAGAATAATTCATGATAAACCCCCACAAAGTTGCAATTACACCCTCATATATGATTTTTTTTTCTTATGCCTCCCCCTCTCTCTCTCGTTCATCGAGTAACGCTATTTAACAGCCTTCGCGCTACCGCCCCAACCTCTCTCTCTCTCTCTCTCTCTCCTGTCCTTTTACACACTTCTTGGCTTCTTGCACCCATCCAAGAACAAGAATTCGGATCCCATTCCAGTTACCACCACTTGTAGCGCGAATTCCCCGTCGATTTAGCGGACAGCAATGGCTTATTTCGCGGACGAGGCCCTCCCGGCGCTGCCGCCGATCAAGATGGCGCCTTTGGCCCCCTTGCCGTCTGCTGCCCCGTCGTCACCGGCGGCGCCGCCGCAGGTGTCGGCGGTGGAGGATCACGAACCATCGACGCCTACGTCCGAGGAAAGCAGGCTCCGGCCGCCCACGGAGTGCCCGCCGGCGCCGCGCAAGCTGCCGCCGGCGCCTCGGCTGCCGGCGAAGCGGAAGTCATCGACGACCTCATCGGCGCGGGTGTGCCTCCGCGTCCCGCGGGACCTCTCCGCCGTGTTCCGGTCGATGCCCATGCCGCCCGAGAAGCGGATCCGGGCATCGTGATGCGGCGATCTGGCCGTAATTTGCCACGGCGCCTCTTGGTTTTGGTTGTTTCTTGGAGAATTCTTCCGGTTCTTGGCTTCTCCTTTTTCCTTCTCCTTTCTTGGGTTAATAGTATCCACGTCCTGGTATAAATTATGATTCTATATATAAATAAGGTGTTCTTTTTATGTGTGCTTTCTTTCTATGGTTTTGTGTGGAGTTGTTTGCAGCTGTAGAATCGAAGAGGCTGTTACTGGACGGAAGTTAAAAGCAAAAAAGGTTGTAAGAAAAATCACAGATATCTTTGTAATTATGACAGCTACCAGAATTGTGTATTACTTGCCTTTAATTAGTTCTGTGTTCTTTGTTGATGCTGTGTGTGCAAATGATTTGGCCAATTCAGCCAGAATCTTTGCGTTAATCGCCGTTCAAAACTTGGTGAATGTGACCTGCTGATGAAGAATGAGACAAATGACTAATTAATTAATTTGGGTGGATCTACCGTCCTTACAACGAAATAACAGAGAATTGTGAATCGTGGACTGGTATAATCCTAACAAGTCTAAATTTTGCGAAGCAATGATGGTTGGATATCCTGTCTGTAATTCAGAACTATTCCAAGGAAATACCTCTGATGGTGAGTGTACTTTTGGTTGTGCTGTCCCAGTGCTAGAGAGAGAACAGACACAGGGAATCTTCTATATTCATCAGAACATGACATAGTTTTTCCCCTTTCTTTGTTTATTTCCAGGGAATTTCTCTGATGGGACTAAATCCTAATTTGTCTCTCTGCTCTACCAGTCTACCTATAAGCTCCAAAATCATTCATCCCATAATACATTCAGTTAGTCTCTGTACATTGAACTGGTATATCACAATGGAAAATTGAGCAAAAATCCAAGCTCCCAGTTACAAGAACATGCAGTTGGATCATGACAGGGTCAGGTTCCAAATTTTGCTCTCAGGGTTTTTTGTCTTCTGCTACATTGGTCAGTCCACATCGTCTGGCTTACAAACCATAGTAGCAGTGATACACATACATATAACCTGTCAGACTACATACAGTTAAGCTCAGGATATCTGCATGGAGGCCGTTCTGTTATTACGTCTGCATAGTCAGTTTCACAATTACCAAACCTACTTTTGTCAGAGTAGTTTTCACTTTTTCACCTGCAGGAAGAATCTACTCAGCCATGGAATGTCCTTACATATTTTTACGATCCCTGATCAGAGTGGATGATACTATGTAGGAGTATACTAGTAGTTGTAATACTACAATAATATGGTTAATTAGTATGTCGTGACAACACGTTGCGCACACACTTGAACTTCAGAATCAATAAGGGAGATAAAAATGAGCAGTGAAGTCAGAGGGGCTAAGAATATGCAAGATTCTTTGGATTTTGGGGTAAATGTTCCTCGATGGCTTCTCTATGGGCTGTTGAGAATTACAACAGTAAATTCTTCCTCCAACGTGCGGTTGGTTCTCTAGTCTCTGCATTTACCAGAAGGTATTAGCAGTAGCTGTTCATGCCAGTTACGTGCAATATCTTTTTGTTTCTTTTCATGCTGTGTCAGGTCTGGTGTAGCAGGCTGCATCAAGATTGAAGAGGCATGTTGTATGATGTACTCCGTAGATAATTTTGTTTTACCGTGATTCTTTGACAATAATGTTCCTGACACGGTGCCAAGTCTCGTTGCTGAATCTCTGAAACTAAATCACCTATACTAATTTCCTAAAATGGGAGTGATGAGCTATATTATTATTATGTCTATATAAGTCGTACGTAAATGGTCAACTCTGTCAGGATCGGTCTAATTTTGAACCTAAGAGAAGTTATAAATATGCAGCCTGTCAGCAGCTGCTCGTCTCCACCTAGCTAGTTTATATAGTTGATTCCCCCTAATTTAATACGAACAAAAATAGCTAGCGAATATGGAAAAAAAATAGTGAATGCTGGTAAGAGTAGCAACATTTTTCACCTTCTTTTGGTGGAATCTGAGTCCAGTTCTGGACAACGATTGGCAGCTTTGGATCTGCATTTCCTCCAAACAAAGTTTTTCCTACTTTTCAGAGAGAGGACACACAGGGTTTTTTTTTAGAAGGAAAGAGGACACACAGGTTGGGATCATTGAGAAGCTATGGCTTTTCCTTTGGGTTATTTGCTTTGTACAGCCATTGCATGCAGCAATGGAAAGTAAGCAATTGCACTGTAACTCCACATGACTCCACGCAATAAACATAGGGTTAATCAGACAGCTAATAGATCCAAATGTGGCCACTTTACTCAACCCACACCAACCAGCTAGTTGCCTATTTCTAACAGTACTACTGCTACTAACTCACTAGCTGCTTTAAGCTCTAGTAACCACCTTCCTTGCTAGGATAACCCAGTAGCTGGCCAAGGTATCTTTCCTTAAATACAGAGAGTTTTGTTCTCTCTCTCTCTCTCTCTCTCTCTCTCAACAGAATATAGTAAATCTTTTATTGACAGTGTCTTTGCTTCGAATTCGAACTAACGGGTTAAAGGTTTGCTAGTTTGTTAATCCTTTGTTCCTTTCCTTGATGTGTATGTTGTACGTATTCGTCTGTTGCCAAAACGCCATCAGGGCTCCAAATGGCACAAGCAACTGCAGCCTGCAATCCTGTCCTTGCTTTTTTTTTCTTCAGGGAGTAGTGAAATGGACACCAGTAAGATCCAGCAGCAGAGGTTTTTTTTTCCTGCCCACATACGAGGGAGAGAGAAGGTGTGGTGTCGGATGTAGCAGAGAACAAGCAGCAGGCCCTTGCATGAGTGCGCTGCAATTGTTTTCTGGACTCCATTGGCTTCCATTTCTTCAGAAATCTGAAGAAACAGCAAGACTGAAACAGAGCTGAAACCATCAGGGTTCAGTAATCACAAATTAAGGAAACGCATATTGCTCCTGCAACTAAAGTTCATGAGAATAACTTGACATGATATGGTGCAGTAACAGGTGTTAGAAGACCAGGAAAATTAAAGCAGGGATATCATATTCATATACCACCACCACCATCATAGACCGGATTTGATCATTTTCTGCAGTATAGGAATTAATAGGAATGATGACAAGTTCGAACCTTGAAGTGCAAGCAACTGTTCCTTTTAGGCTTTTGACCACAAGGATGAGAGACATCCATAGGATGCCAGCCAAAGCCATCAGTCCAGACTCCAGAGTGTCCGGTCCATGCATTCTCTAACAACCTATAGCTAGATATAAAAGACAGACGTCATTTTCTTCCTCCTATCCTATGTTGTTTGGGTGTCTGATCCCCATCATCCCAAGTGAAAGGGATGCATGATTGCATCTTTTCTGTGATGAAGATTGAAGAATACACGCATGTCGTGCCATCAGTAACGAGATCCTAATGAGAAGCTAACACTGAGAAGCAATGAAGAATCACTGTTGACGACCAGATAATGTTGGTCATAACAAAGTTTATCTTGTGAATAATAAGTCAATAGAAGAAGATATTGTAACTTGCCTTCCCAGCTGGATCCTTAATGATACAATATGGATGGTTGAATTCGTTCACAACTCTTCAGAGTTCTTACTGAATCGTTCATGGTACTTTCTTCTTGCATAGAGTTCCTGTGATTCTCCAAGGCAATTTTAAACCTGTGATTCTCCGAGGTAATGTAATGTCCCATATTTATTGATGGTTTGCTGAAGCAAATACCGACAAAGAATGTTCGAGAAAAAAAATACCGACAAAGAAATGATGATTGATCAACCGAAGAGCAGAGAATTGATAAGGACAATATCGACCCCTGTCCCAAGGGTCACCGTTCAGTGTTCAGCGAGCCTGAGAATCACATGGCCTGCCTGGCTAGATATCCACGTCCAGAACCATAAAAAAGTTCTAGTAGGCAGTTCCTCAATCAGGCTGCGGTTTAGTGGGTTTCCTATTTCTGCCAGTACTTCTACAGCTTTGCACTCTTGATCCAGACTTGAAAGAAATGATTGCTAGCTTGCCAGTCATGAGTCATGACAGGAGACACACCATCTGTCCATCAATCCAAATTGTTGGCGGTCACATATCCATCGCCTAGTGTGTTTTTCTTGACGTAAACTGTGGTGCAAAAAAAATTCTGCATATGAAGCATTGTCACCTAAAGACAAGAAAAGATAAATATAAAAAGGAGAAGAAATTCTGCAGATGCTAGTCATGCTACAAGCTTAGAACAACGGAATGGTTCCAGCACTACATTTTGAATTCCAAACTAACCAGCGACAGTACAACTACCACCAATCCATTCCATGCATAGGGAAGTTTCAGAACTTGGTACATGTGTCCTAATTACAGATTCAGTTCACTACGCAACATAGCTTCCAGGTCTCATCAGACATGCTTATGTTTCACCATCTTGAGTCACATAGAGATAAGGGTCCTGATCTGGATGTGGGCAATAGTAATCATCTGCTGCCGACCAGGATGTTGCTGCCACTGGGGCCTCCTCATCATCTTCAACAGTGACGAGTCTTCATCGTCTGAAGTCGGTTCAGCAAATGGTGCATCTATGCTCTCCCAGTTCAGGTCATCTCTGCAAAGAAGGCTAGGCTCTTCACTGACCCATTCATCCAAAACATCAACGCTGTCCAGGCTAATAGGATCAATGGCATCTCTGCAGTGTAAGTTCCTGCAAGATAGTAGGTAAGAGTCAGTGAAAGTCAAGCCATGGGAGCATTATAGAGCATATAATTTCCCATCGTTATACCTTTCTCGGAGCTTCAGATTGTATTGAACAAAGACAACATCACTTAGCCTTGACCGTTCAAGCCTACTTAGCTTTCTGGAATGGAGATACTCGAAAACATCCCAATTCTTTTCGCAGCCTGTTGCACTACAACATTGGCTAAGGACTCTAATTGCAAGACTTTGGAGTTCTAAAGTTCCATTGCCAAAGTTCTCCCACCATGCAACTAATAAACAAAGATGTAAAATCGTGAGAATGAAGTATGCAGAAAGGCAAATAGCAATCTGAGGAACATGGATTCTTTATTTTCCGGGTAAATGAAAATTAAAAGAAAATACCTCAGACACTCAGTCGTAACATGGAATACAAAAATTACCTGGATTAAGTTTCTCTCGTTGACGAATTGCAATTGGAAGGCCAAAGTCTCCGGTTGATTTCTTGTACTCCTCAAGCTGGAGAAATACCTTGTCTTGGGTCTCATCATCACGGACCAAACTAGTAATGTCTTAATAAGCCCCCTAGACACATTACTTTGCATCTTAAAAGAGGGACTAAAGTAAATACAAGGATTGAAAAAGCATCCTGCTGCATGCAATGGACTGTGAAGTTGCTTCTCCAACCTAGCATCAATTACTCTAACATAAGGCCCATACAGACATGCCTTGTGCATCATCCTTCTCCTTATTGATTCCTTTGCCCTTTCCATCGCTTCATACAGGTAAACCCATTGAAGGTTTTGCATTACTATCCACCAACCGTAGTACACGCAACAGTGGCTCAGTAACTTTGACTACATGTTTGCACTGGGCCCAAAAGTCGACATCTTTCAAAATAATAGCTGCAATCTCTTTCCCGACACCACCTTTAGCGTAAGTTGATTTCACCCATTTGTTACTGGTAACCATTTGGTGTAGCTCTTCCTTGAATTTAAGAATGCATTGGAGACTAAGAAAATGTGTAGCAAATCTTGCGATGGATGGACAACACAGATCTTTACCATTTGTGAAATCTTTCCTCATCAAAGACAAAACCCATGCATGATTATATATGAACTTTGTTATCTTTCTTGCTTTACTTAAAGTTTCATTTATCATAGGAAAATATCTAGGATCTGCAAAATTCTCCAACATCGAGTCAATGCAACGTGCAGCACATGGAGACCAAAGAAAAGTGCCATACCTTTCTTCCAAAATCTTAACAGTAGCCTTACACGTTGCATCTATGTCAGTGATAAATTGAACAATGTTTTCTGGCCCAACTTCTCTAACAACTTGATCAAAGATCGCAAGTAAAGATGCTTCCTCTGTTGACGTATCAATGGATTTCAAAAACAAGGTACCTCGTGGACTGCATACAAGAAAATTTATTATATAACCATTTCCATGATCCTTCTGCCTGTCAGCAATGACTGAACAACCATATACACCCCATTCTCTCTTCAGATCATGAAGATATTCACGAATGTCATCAGCAACATGTTTCAACAATGGCCCACGTAGTTCATGATACGATGGTCCCTTGAAGCTCAATCCAGCAGATGCTATGGCATGTACCATTGGCTGATAGAAAGGAGATTTAGCGGCACTAAAGGGTATATTAGCATCGTGCCACCATCTTGCAATAGCAATTCTAGCATCGTGTAACAGATCATTTGGAGCATCTAAACCATCTTTGCTATGTTAAACCATGTCTTCTGGAGCCACCAATCCACCAATGCTTGGTTCTGAACCTGTAATAGCTTGTGGAGAAAGGTATCCTGTTCTTCGCTTCCTTAATGGTCTAAATTGACCTGCAGAGCCTCCTTCAGTTGAGAAAACAGGATCCGAAGAATCTTCAAAACGTGAACTGTGGCCAACTCTAGTTTCATGCCATGTCCTGTGTCTTCTTTCCTCGTTTCTTCCCAGATCGTCAACTAATTGTCTCATCTGACGCTTGACGTCATTGGGCACCTTCTTGCAAGATTCAACTTGGCCTGGAATCCCAGCAAGATGATATTTAAAGCGAGTAATGCCGCCGCCACCAATCTTCTTCCCACAATGAAGACAAATTATGGCATTCCTTGAACCGGCATCCGCCTTCGCGTGACTCCAAGCAGGATCTAGTGCCCGTGAGGAAGATGAAGGTGATGCCATGCAGGTGCCTCCAATTGATGAGGCACCAGCTACCTCAGTTCTAATACTGTAATACAACAAGAATCAAATCAAAATCTTTTAGAGATGTTACAAGAACTATTACAGGACAATAATTGTACCACTGCACATTTGTTGCACGATTAACCATACACAAAAACTTTCAACAACAACAAAAATGCACGGAGAAAACTTGAAACCATTAAAATTACAAGGGCAATACTCTTTCAGCTCTAAACCTTTTGATAGTACATTCAGCGCAGCAGAATATTTGAGTACATATCAGGCATTTCCAAATTCATTTTTTATGCATAGCCCTGGTACATTTTTGTTCAGCTTGAGACCCAAAGCATTGACCGAAACATATGATTTTGCTGTTACACAGTTAAGCAGCACAACTCTCGCTCTCAACATGAACAACAGAAACAATCCTAAACACCAGAAAAGCGTTACGGCTTTGCTTGGAAGATCACCATTAACGGCTTCCATTGGATTAAGTTAGAGAGAAAAGCAAACTGCTGGTTCCAGTTGCTTCACTGCAGCTAGAAGTCTAGAACTAATTTCCAGCAATGCGGCAAAGGTTAAAAGCCACGGCACCGTGGTAATCCCGGTGGTAACCGGCGATTCCGACCGTGGCATGATCGAAAACCACCCGTCCAGTTAAATTCAGCTCTAAAAAGGAAAGAAATTGGCAAGTATTGGACATTTGAATTGAATACAGTGGAAGTGTAGGGCACATGGATCCACGTGTCGTCGATCAGCTGGTCGAGGTCGAAGTCGAGCTCGAGGGCGTCGACGGCTTCCTCCTTGGGGCCGGCCCGCTCCTCCAGGCGGCAGATTTGTTCGGCGAGCTCGGAGAGGGGGAGGCCGGGAGGAATCTGGGCGGAGTCGGGCGAGAAACCGGAGCTCATCCACTGCGCCGCGGTTGCGGGAACCGGGGAAATGGTCGGGGTCAGGGCGGGAGTGGGCGGCGGCTACCGGCGGAGATCGGGGAGGTTTTCATGGAATCCGGTGGTTACCGGGGGAATTTGGCCGCCGCTTTCAGGGGGAGTGGTTTCCGTGGGGTTGCCTGGAAAGAATTGCACGATGCACAAAGAGATGGAATTGAAATCATGGCCCAATTTAACGTGGGCAGCTGAAGTGGGAAGGGCCCAATAGCGAGCTTGAGCCCTCTGAATCGACTCTGCAAAACGATATACAAGAGATTGTTCGCAAAATATATTTATATGTATACTAGTAAATATGCCCGTGCGTTGCACCGGAAGAAACAAATCCTTGGACGGCGGTGGCTTTCCACCACCGAGGAAGAGCGGGCACGACCCGGGTCTCCAGTCCCTCGCAGCCGCGGCGAAGCACCTCCGCACGGAGGCGGCCTCGGGCGAGAGGAGGTCCCGCGTCCCCATCGGGACATCCGCCATGGCGGCAGAGGAATCGGCCAGCCCGCACGTCGTGCTCTTCCCCTTCCTCACGCGCGGCCACATCCCGGCCTTCCTCCGCCTCGCCGGCCTCCTCCACGAGCTCCGCCCGGGCCTCGCCGTCACCCTCGTCTCCACCCCGCGCCTCCTCGGCTCCCTCTCCCTTCCGACCACCTCCCATCCCGTCCGCCTCCACGCGCTCCCCTTCGCGCCCGCAGACCACGGCCTTCTCCTCGGCGCCGAGTCCTCCACCCCGCGCGGCCACATCCCGGCCTTCCTCCGCTTCGCCAGCCTCCTCCACGAGCTCCGCCCGGGCCTCGCCGTCACCCTCGTCTCCACCCCGCGCCTCCTCGGCTCCCTCTCCCTTCCGGCCACCTCCCATCCCGTCCGCCTCCACACGCTCCCCTTCGCGCCCGCGGACCACGGCCTTCCCCCCAGCGCTGAGTCCATGGCCGACCTAGGCTGGCGTGAGGTGGGGGAGAGACGGACGAGACGGACGAAGAAACGCTCCGTCGTTTAATTTATAATATATATATATATATATATATATATATATATATATATATATATGTATATGTATATACAAGGGATTGTGAGGGATTGTGCTCCGAGAGGTGCTTAGAAAAGAGATTTTTTTTTGCCGCACATGATAGATAAAGTGCTTATTTTTTGCATATTGATGCTTGATTAGGTAGGTGCTTGTTTATACATATAACTAGCTTTGAATAATAGATATCATAATCATCAGAGGAGCTTGCACTAGAGCAGATGAAACGAAAAGCAACCCTCTTAATAACTGCATAAAAAAGTCTGATTAGTTGTCTTCCACAAATTCTAAATTGCTAAACGGGGCAGCTGTCCATCAAAACTAGCACCGAAGACTCCGGCAAAAATCAGAGACAATGCATGTTGCACAGTGAGGTGGGATCTCCCTGAACTTCAACAATTAACAGGCATACATTATTTCATAACATACAAAATTTCCCATTTCTTGCATCAAATGGCAAAGGAGAGCATAATCTTAGAAGAACATATCAGCAAAGGTTAATGGGTCTTCTGTCCGCAGATAGGCCACAGGGAAATGCTCAAGCACAGCACCCTTCATCTGCTGGAATTATAGGTTGGCAATCATGACGGTGGTAGCCAAGTCCCTGGCTTAAAAGTGGCACCAGATCCTGTTGGTTCCGAAGATCTGAAACAAAATGAACATGAATTCAAATCAATGAAATCAAATGAAGATAATAGCAGTTTGTTGCCTTCACTTCTAGCTCCCAGATTGGCTAGAGTTGTGTATAAACCGTCACGCTTGCTATACTTCTGCAAGGCCCAAAAAAGGTTGGGGACAGTTTGAACTTCGATATCCATAAGATATTGCTAAATTCATTATGAAGTACAATGATATTAGCAACTTCTCGTTTTGAACACTCCAGAATGTCGCGTTTCTATCTCCAAACTTGATAGAGTAACTTCATTTTGCATATCAGTACCCATAGTTCATCCCAGAAAATTGCAGAACTATACTAAATGTTTGGAGGCAGATACAACAAAAGGCAGGCACCGCTCTTTAAGAAACGGTACAAGAACAAATGCTAGGTAATGGTTGGCATTATAGACTTGAAGGAAATAGCTAGAGAACAAATAACATCTCATCAGAAATTAGAACATTTGGAGAAAACAAAAAGGCTGTATTGGAGAGCACCTCTCATTATCTGTTGTGGCATCTTCTGCATCAGTTGCATCATGAGGCCTAGACACCTCCTCAGGCCCTAAACAGTGAGACAGAAATGTCATCGTGAATGTTTGAGTTGCACTTATATCACAACCATAACAGATACGGACTAAGACTATGTTACCTTTCTTTTGATCTAGAGAAGTACCAGGGAACTGCTGCGTGAAACTTCTTAGATTTGGAGATTCGGTTTTCCCTGTATTTGAAAGAACATCAATGGCCAACAATCAAAAGAAAAAGGAAATGCAATATGATATTTATTTTCCCCCTAACACATAGGGCAAACGCCTTACGAAAAGTTAATGATGATATATGGTATCAAGTATAACGATTTGGTAGTTGCATACAAGCTTTGACAGTAATGAATAATGTCAAATATTAGTTTTCACGACATCAAGTTTCCCGGAAACAAGACTGGAAACTAGTAAGTGAAGAAAACCACAGCATTGATCTGAAAGTGGCATTGGTGGAACAGGACGAATAGTAATCAGTGTTTTCGACTACTAAACAGTCAACTGGAGAAACTCCAAAGGAAGACATAAAGGCTGATAAACAATGATCGAAACTAGCAGTAACATAAAGAACATACCAATTGTCTTGACTGGTCGGATACCAGCCCTTCTTTCCTCTTCTCCTTTCTTTTTGAGAACTTGATTGAACATCGATTAAATGTATTAGTGGAGAAAATCCATGAACCAATGCATATGTACAATTATGTATAAGAGGACCTTGATGAAATAAAACTTATGAAAAAGATCTTCTACTGCAGTGCAACCAGAATAAAAACTTCATGGGAGCAAAAGGCATCTGGTACAATGGTACATAAGAAATGTACATTCATAACTGCTTTCCAAGATAGAAACAGAAAGTTAGACTACACACCAATTGGTCATCACTTCAAACATGCTTTCTAGATGAGTGGGTGAATCTAGAGATATGTGTCAGACCTGGAATGACATCCATGGAACTGACTGCATCTAAACAGAGCAAGAGGAAGAAGGTGGGAACAAGAAAGGCACCATCAGGATCAGGTGGCATGAATGTGTAATTGGGTTGGAGTGAGTCTGTCAAGTGGGACATACGCAAGGTATTGAAGTGCGAGTGGTTGTATGGTGGGTTCTGAGTGTCAGTGAGATGATAATGGAAAACTATAGAATAAAACTAAAAAGTTTTATCTCCAATCTCCATCTTCCTTTCTGTTCTTACCCTGATCCCCAATCTCTCCAGGTGTTCACACTGTCTGTTGGTTCATAAGGATAACAAACTAAGTGCAACCAACTAAACATTCAAGAAACTGAAATCTCTGTATTAACATTCTAATTAATTGGTGGAGTGCTTGCAGTGATCAAAATTTTCAAGTGATTTTGCCTCATCCCTCATGTTGCAATGGACTCTTGCCCCAAAAATATTATACAGTTTTCATTTACCAGTCAGAAAACTAAGGTTACCATCACAGAGGATAATACACATCTCTGACCATCATTCTCCCATTTCTACTATCTATTGCATGTACTAAAAATTAGCATAAAATGCATATTGTAACAACTATAAGGCAGACTACAACAATAATAGCAAATGCATTCCTATAAGTGTGATCCAAACAAATAATAGGCATTACTCATGAGAGGCATATGCAAATAACTTTTGCAAAGCCTTTCACACAGTCACCAAACATCTTTGATTCACTTTAACACACACATTTGCTATGCCTTTTTGTAGCGAACCCACACATTGCAACGATGACATAACATTAACCAACAATATGCAGAGAACATAAAAACCACAAGCAGTAGACCTGTGCGTTGCTCTATGACATACCTAGGAAAACACGTTAGAGAGCTATTTTTCTTGCTCACACAGTAACATTCTTAGCAATACACATAATGGGCAGTGAGTGAAGCTTAAGAACAAAGGCATAAGAGAGGTCAGGAGTTGGAATCGCCAGATACATACATTCAACATTTTGCTTGACACGTTCACGCCTCGCCTCCAGCTCAGCCAATTCCTGTCTCGGTGTAGCAATACATCAAGATCAGATGCAATGAACATATTGCTTCCCTTGCTAAGTATGAAGTAAATGATCTATGCACAATTTTCAGAGAACCACGTGACGGGCATGGTCTTACTCCTTACCTCTGGTGTTGGCGCTTTCTTCCTTTGGCCATTCAACCAGCAAATCCACTCAACTACAAGCACGACATAGCTATCAGATGCTGTCTACCCACTCGACCAATCCAAGTATATCTGCTCAGAATCGAAGGACATAAACCATACATGCCTGCAAAAACAAAAGTCAGTACCAGCTAAATTGGGAAACCGCAGACCCTCACAGGCCAGGCCAAACGAGCAGGAGCAGCCGTAACCTGGAACAGTGGTCGGGTCCTGGTCGCCCTTGAACTCCACCCACCGCTTCTCCTTCACTGCCACACCATCAAGAAGCAGCAACACCGTTAGACCAAGATCATGGTCACAGTCACAGAGAACAGGGCAGGACATTGAGATGGCAAGGTCTTGTCGCAAGGGAAGGAACAGATGGGCAGGAATGGATGGGAAGGGACGGGTGCGCGGGACACGTACTGGCGCCGTCGACCTCGTCGACGCGGGAGAAGTAGTGGTTGCCGGCCTTGTCGACGCCCACCTGCGTCCGCGACCGGAACATCCCAAGCATCCGCGACATCAACCGCTTCGACATCGCTCCGCCTCCTCCTTCACGGCCGCCTTCACCTATCCGCCGCCCGCCGGTACCGGCTGCCGCGACGCCACCTGAGCGCCTCCTCCTCCGCTGGCCGCCCGCTGCTGAGCCGCCTGTTATATCAGAGGAAAAGAGCGATCAACGTTAGAGTGGGATTAGAGGATTTGGGGATCCGGAGAGGAGGTGCGGGCGCAAAACGGCGCGAGTTCTAGAAATGCGCAGATTGATTCGTGGGCGTCGAGATACGACTTACCTCGCGTCAACCTGCAGCGCCGCCGCCGCCGGAGTTGGGGTCGCCGACGTCTTCGCCGAGGCCCAAGGGGACTCGCTGTTGCTTACCCAAGTGAGACGCTAGGGTCGGGTCCGACCATCTGAGGGCAAAGTGACCGTGGTGCGGAGGGTCATTTCTTTGGGCTGTGAACAAAAAACGAATTGAATTTGAAGAAAGAAAAAAAAGTTGAATTTGGAAACAGTATAGAATCCGCACTGTCTCCGCTGGTCTCCTTTGCCTCCGGCGGCCTCTTAGGCCGTAGCGGTGGTGACGACACCATCTGAAATGAGCGTTCTTCAGCTCCTCATTCGGCATGGCAGCATGGTCTCTGGCGTTAGCAGTGAGCCAGTGAGGCTGGTGTTTCGCGGATCTGGGCTCTTCAATCCTACCAGTTGTTTGGTTCTTCATGTCTCCCTCTTCGTCGTCTGTGTTCTGCACCTCCACCTCTGGCCAGTCAGAAGGGTCGCGCCGGCTCCTCCGCCTGGCAAATTTGGGATGCGTCCCCCGCCATGTGTCATCTTTGTCGTTCTAGCTCCAACTTTCACGACGGACCTCCGTTTCAGTGGCTTGAAGATGACTACAGGAGTAGCCATGGAGACGGCGTTCAAGAAAACCTCGGGGGCTTTGTTTGTACTGTTATCCTTACTCCACAAATAGCAGATATCTCCCTTCGAAGTAGTGAGTCATCGCCATAGTGCATTCTCCTGGAAAAATTGAACACTATCGAGTGTCCAGCTTTCCCCACAGTTCTCATAAGTTCCTTGATTAACACCTCCACTACCGTCCCACGCACACATTTAAGCTTGATCTAAGGCTAGGATCTTCCTTCTAGAATCGGTTAAGGCTCCCTTTGGTTTTAGAAAGTCATAAATGTTTAGAAAATCTTTTTTATAAAAATGTTACCCATAGGTTTAGTTATTCGATTGGCACAACAGCTTTTTTTCATAGTTTTATAGACTAGTACTTGTCGGTGTCGTGGGTTGAGTATATCTCGTGGCTCGGCTTGCCGCTTGCAATGAGCTTAGAAACCAGCTCGATGTGGCTCACAAACCAAAACTCCTCCTCATAGACCGACCCGCACACACGCACCCGGTTCTGTCTTGACTCCTGCCCGCTTCCCTCTCCCGTAGATCACAACTGGATTAGGGCTAGGACGCACCGCCGCTGGCCTGCTGGACGCTATCGCCGCTGCTGCTCCGCCCTACCGGCGCCCGTTGACGTCGCCGCCGCTGCTTCGCCCCACCGGTGTGACATTGTGTCTTTGTTATGCTTTTAGATGCTGAATTATTCATGCTGAGAGTTTAGGACTTTACATTTAAATTCTTGTTGGACTTATACTTGGTGTATGTATGAATATTGTTATTGAGAACTCGAGACTTGTGACTAGTTGACATGTTGAGTGCATATATTTTTTATTTCATATGTACTTGTGAATTGTATAATTGTTTCATATATACTTGTTAGTTGTATAATTGTTACATATCGTTTGAGAATTGTTAGTTTTTTAGTCAAGATCATGCCAAAAAAGTTTATACACGAGCCTATAAACAACCCACGAGTTTTTTGACTTTGTTCACCAAGCTTTATGAGCCGAGAAGTAGGCTCGGGTTCAGTGATGCTTGGCTCGATTGCGAGCCTCGAGCTATCTGCTCACCCTTAGATATGGCCGCACGTAGACATTTCTTGTTTCATGGAGCCTATTAGTCCTAAAAAAAATTGTGTATCCATAACACGTGGTTTCTTGTGCCTTATTAACGTTGGTTTCCTACTATGATCGCGTCTGCTGCAGAATCCCGTTCCCTCTCGTGGCGTGGCGGCGCCGACGCGATTTCCTCTCCCTCGCGCCTCGCCTTGTTGGCCCCAAAACCAAATCGAGGCTTGGGAGAGAGCGGCCGGGATGCCACGCCTCGCTCGCATCACCATGGGGCTTCCGGCGCTGAAGCGGCTCTTCTCCATGCAGCGGGAGCGGAAGTGGAAGCAGAGCCGTCGGCAAATCCAAGCCCGTAGTAAGCCGCGCCCGCCTCCTAGCCCCCTCGACCTGTCTGCTGATGATATGATGTATGCGCATGTCCTGATATGATCAATTGTTTTTTCTTTCCTTTCGAGAATAGAATAAACTATCTATGATTCTGTTCTTGCTGATTCTGTTTAGGTTGATCAAAGCCGGCTAGAAAATGTCTGTTTGAGCGTAAAGTCTTACTTTGGTGGATAACAAGATTGTCCTCTGTTTTTGTTGAGTATGCTAGCCTCCTTTTGTTCCAATGTCGATCTGTTCATAGAAGAAATAATAGGATGTAGGGGATTTCCAGGTAAATGAAATATTCAGTGATCAAATAATGGTATACTAGTATTTCGTGGTTCCAGACGAGACAGCAGTAACCACTCATGCTCACTAGCATGAGATTGACGAGACTTGGGTCAGTTGGGTGAGATTGCAATGTTTTGCAAGAATATCTATGACCAATTGAAGTTCTTTTCTCTTCTTAAATTGAAACAATTCAAGGTTTCTAATTCTAAAATCGGTTAGTCATGTTGACCAAAAGTTGGATGAGAGCAACTAATTGTGTTTATGCATGTGGGTCCATGTGTCTGAGTTTGTTGTTTTCTTCTGGTAATGTCTGTGCTATCATAACCTTGCAACTATGTTTTGCAGATGGACCGATCGCTAAAAGAAAGTCATCACCCTGCCAACAAGATGATAATTCTGACGACGGCAAAAGAATGACATATTCGGGGCAGACATATATTGGAATTAAATTATTACTATGAGTGCTCTAACCGCATAAATCGGTTGACCTGTGCTAGCTAAATTAAAATTATAATATAAAACTATCTTTTAATGCTGCAATCTCCTACAGTCCTACTGCATTAGTAGCTTTGCTTTGTTCCAGTACTGTCGACTACTCCATGTCTAATCCAAGTAATAATAGATTTCATAGTAGCTAATCAGTACGTACTGGATACTAATATGACTTCTCAAGAAACCACTGATAAGACATTTGGGGGGAAAATCCTCTATACAATAAATATTTCTCTATACTTTATCCACCGCAGTTACATAATTCATTCCAATGCACTATCTACCACTGCTACGCAGCGCAGTGCACTTTGTGCAATCATGCTCTAAGCACCTGGACTAGAGTGTTACTCCATATGGTTCAATTGTTTTTCGTTGTCCAGTCGAAATAATCATTTGCCAATTTTCAGCTTTTCTCACACGCTTGTGCATGCAGGACATCTGGTGTCATATACATTCTCTAATGCCAATGCGAGATGCTGCTCGAGCTGCCTGCGTGTCTCACGCCTTTAAGCGTTCCTGGAGATGCCGTCCCACCCTTAACTTCAGTAGGAAAACACTGGGCATGAAAGAAAGTGCGTGTGGAAAGAATGAAACAGCAAGAGATTTCACCAGCAAAGTTGGCCACATTTTGAAAAAACACTCGGGCATGGGCTTGAAGAAACTCGAGCTTGATTTATATGATTACAATGCCAAGGCATGTTGTTATCTCGATAGTTGGCTTCAGACTGCAGTTACACCTGGGATCGAAGAACTCACCGTTAAGCTCTCTTCAAAACAAAAAAAGTACAACTTCCCGTGCTCACTTTTATCTGATGGGAGTGGAAACTCGATTCGGTGTCTTCGCCTTTCCTGGTGTGCCTTCTGTCCCTCAGTCGGACTTGGCTTGAGAAGCCTGACGAGACTCTATCTGTGTGATGTGCGTATCACGGGAGACGAGTTTGGGTGCCTTCTTTACAATTCTTTTGCTTTGGAGCGATTGAAACTCAAGCGTTGCAATAAGATAATTTGTCTGAGGATACCTTGCCTGCTACAGCAGCTCAGCTACCTGGAGGTGTTTGAATGCGATAGGTTGCAGGTGATAGAGAGCGAAGCTCCAAATCTCTCCAATTTTCAGTTTGCTGGTCACAAGGTACAATTCACTTGGAGAAGCATTGCAATTGAAGATCCTAATCATGGACTTTCCTGGTGCCGTCTGTTATGTTCGTGCCGAGCTTCCGTCCAGCTTGCCAAATCTTGAAACTCTCACCATACATTCACATAGCGAGGTATACTCTAGATCTTTACGTGACTACGGACTAGTAATATGCGTATTATGATATTATTGTACCGTAGTCATACACTGGAATATAATTAATCTGAGGAATCTTTATGCAGATGTTCGATACACCATTGGCTCCTAGCAAATTCTTACACCTCAAGTACTTGAGCATTGATCTTAGTCCAATGGTATTTCCCCTGGCCTATGATTAGTGTTCTCTGATATCCTTTTTTGATGCTTCTCCTTCCTTGGATACTTTCATCTTGAATGTAAGTCACTATTCATCCTGCATGGATATCTAGTAACTATGTTGGAACCATTAATTCAAGTATGTTGGCTTCTCATCTTTAGGTGTTGCAGGTTAGCAAGGAGCACGGATCGATTTTTGGCGATCCTTCACGTCTGAGGCAGATGCCAGGACACCACCATGATAACCTCAAGAATGTGAAGATTATTGGTTTCTGCTCTGCGAAGAGCTTGGTTGATCTAACATGTCATATTATTGAGAATACAACATCACTCGAGTGCCTTACATGGACACCACAAATGATTTCATCAGAAATGGGCATTGTTTCGCTAGCTGTTCTCTCAGCAAATTGATAACTACCTCCCCCTACACAGGGATATTTTCGTCGAAGCTGGTAGAGGGCTATTGGCTATCAGAACGAGAACGGATTTTCTAGCATGCATGCCACATGCCGCAGTCGAATCCACCGTTCAAGTTGTAGTGGGGATCTGTGCTGTAATTGTTGGGTAGTTGCAATACCCCTCTGTGTACACCCAACGTCATATCAACTTTATAGAATATACGTACGGTGTTTGAAAAAGGGAGCAGGCTTTTGGTAATATGTGGGTCCCATGACAACTGCACATAACATCTTTCTATTGTTATTCCTTTCAAATATACGTGATCCCTCTATTCAACAACACCACACTCTCTCTCCCAACACAACCTATGGATTTTATTTTGATTCTAAAATTTAAAACGCTCATATATATTGAGCAAAACATCGGATTAACGATCCGTTTGAACAGTTGTGTTTGTTATGAGAAGATCTTCAAGATGAGATCAATATTGGATATATTATCTAAAAAATAATTTTTTATTTGAAACTTGATGAAACCGATATGAAACTTGGTGATTTTCACTGTACTTTACTTGTTATGTTTCACAAATATTTTGTGAAATTTTATGAAATTTTTGGTGATTTTACTGTAATTTATACTATTTCATAGAGTTTCATCATGTTTTATATAGATTTCAGTATGGTTCTGATTTGTCATGTTTCATAGAGTTTCATCGTGTTTCATATGAGTTTCACTCTGGTTCACTTTGGTTTCATCGTGTTTCATATGAGTTTCACTCTGGTTCACTATGGTTTCATTGTGTTTCATATGAGTTTCACTCTGATTTACTTTGGTTTCATTGTGTTTTATATGAGTTTTATTTTGGTTCACTCTAGTTTCATCGTGTTTCATATGAGTATCACATAAAAAATAAAGTATATCATAATTTATCTTTTAGGGACAACAATCTAGGATCTAAATATTTATCACCTTTTAAGAACAGCAATCCGGGATCTAAATATTTTTAACATATACATTAACAAGCTGGGGATCATATTTCAACAAAAAAAATTTATGCTTCAGCTGCATTCTTACTCCCCTATAACATTTTCAACTTTGAAGCCAGTGTGCTCACAGCCAGCACTACCACTGCAGTCTCATACACAGATATCCATGCATACGCATATATAATGATGAGAGAGAGAGGGTTCTGCTGATCTAGTACTACTAGCTAGCTAGGCTAGCAGGGTAGAGAGAGAAAAAGGTAGCTAGAAAATCCAGGTACCAGTGACCCACGCGAGAATATTTGGAGGCGTTCGTGGGGCGTGTCATGTGTGCATGTCAGCATGTGTGTGTTTATGTGTGCCAGTGCGAGATAGTGACATGCAACTAAAGAGAGGCAGCCTTTCTCAGAAATGATGAAATATAAGGAAATACATCAGGACGGGAGATGTACGTACAAATCTTGATGCATGTTCAACGGTGATCTCGTGCATGGCATATGGCGGACACGCTAAAAAAGAGTTTCGTCTATCAGAACATACATTGAGGGAAAAGTTCCCTCTAAAATCAAGTTAAACGTCGTGGAGCCTTGCAGCCGGTGCCATTTTTCCCAACTTTAGAGTTTATCGTGGTTATCCAGTGCTTGGTATGTAATTTAAGTGAAATGTTTGGAGCCTTGCTGCTGGTGCCATGTCGTTGAACTTCGGTTGCCAAGTTATCATAAACTATCCAATGTTCAACATGCGCTGTTTCTTAAAATTATCAAAATTTGCGCGTTGTTCAGTTCTGTGGTATTACATGCGTTGTGCTTTGTTTATTAATTTATTAGATCTGTCCAATGTTTAGCTCTCTAGTAGTATTACATGGGATGCACTTAATAGGATCTTAGCCATATATAATTCGAGACCTTTATTAACTGCTTGTTGTATACTACTACTAGTAAATGTGCCCGTGCGTTGCACCGGCGAAGCACCTCCGCGCGGAGGCGGCCTCGGGCGGGAGGAGGTCCCGCGTCCCCATCGGGACATCCGCCATGGCGGCAGAGGAATCGGCCAGCCCGCACGTCGTGCTCTTCCCCTTCCTCGCGCGCGGCCACATCCTGGCCTTCCTTCGCCTCGCCGGCCTCCTCCACGAGCTCCGCCCGGGCCTCGCCGTCACCCTCGTCTCCACCCCGCGCCTCCTCGGCTCCCTCTCCCTTCCGGCCACCTCCCATCCCATTCGCCTCCACGCGCTCCCCTTCACGCCCGCGGACCACAGCCTTCCCCCCGATGCCGAGTCCTCCATCCCGCGCGGCCACATCCCGGCCTTCCTCTGCTTCGCCGGCCTCCTCCACGAGCTCCGCCCGGGCCTCGCCGTCACCCTCGTCTCCACCCCGCGCCTCCTCGGCTCCCTCTCCCTTCCGGCCACCTCCCATCCTCTTTTTTTGCGAGAAATCATATTTTCTTTTAGTGTGGTTGTTAAACAACTTGTGGAATTACCTACAACTTTTGAGGTCCCTCTAAGAGATAACTATGAATCTATCGCAAAATACCTTTTCAAGGAAACATCAATTGCAAAATTTTGTATTCGTATCAATAAACATGTCAGTTGTAATGTTTGTTAGTGCTGCTATTCTCTGGAGTATTTTGAAATGTAGAACGATAACCTTTTTATATCTCCAGTGCCAGGTCTGGATTGACATCAAGCACGTGGGGAGGGGAAGACATTGCTACAATTTACATGGGAAGTCTAATGCTGGAGATAGATGACTTAATTTGGTGCATGCTTGCAGAATCTGATGCTGGAGCTTCAGAAATTGACAAGGCTGCCATATTGGAGCAGGTGGATCATTTTGTTGCTTGTATGGAGAGTCTGATTCTGGAGCTTCCGAATTGACCTGCAGATGAAGCTTCTGAACATGGAGGGTAAGATCTTTGGATGCAATGTTGTGAAGGCAACAAAGGAGCCAAGGAGGACACTGAAGAATGAAGAAAATGAGGACACAACTGCAGGTTGATCGAAATGGCGGATGTCCCGATGGAGACGCGGGACCTCCTCCCGCCCGAGGCCGCCTCCGCGCGGAGGTGATTCGCCGGTGCAACGCACGGGCACATTTACTATCTTTCTAACATACCGTGCAGAATGAGTGAAGCACTGCGTCCGTGAGCAACGAAGCCAGCAGGCAACAAGCCAGTAAGTTATGGCAGCGAAGTGCTCCTCCAGTTTGTCACCGGGGGCCCTTGCAGACGTAGTAGAAATCGTTAATCTTCCCTATTTCAAGGGGCGAATGTACTTTCAGCTGCTTATTTCTTACAGCTTCAAATTATCTTCACAAGAAAGAAACTATCCCTATTGGCATCGACCTGCTGACACTGTAACCTTTTAAGTTGCATCTTGCACATTAACCAATCACAACTATTGGATGAAAGGAATTACTTACTTTCCATTCTACAAAGGCAGAAAAAAATAGTATGTAGCATAGATATCATCATTAGCTATTAAGTCAATCAAATTGATGCCAACAACAGAGACTATGCTGAAACTCAGGAAAGCTGTACTACCTGCGGCAGCAGTTATTGTCTTACATTTCTCAACAGACAACGAAAATTGGAACCAGCACCATACCCATTATACAATCTCTCCCATTGTCCTGATGCCACGAGAAAACAGGAGCAACAAATAAAGCAACCAGTCTCGGCTATAATCCTGTATACATGCCCCTACCAAAATCTTTTTCTTATGTACCAGCTTTGCTCTACACAAATAAAGCAATATCTATCCTAGCGGGGGCGTCACACTCGACACAACGAAAATCAATACACTTGCTTCGTTGCCAGGAGCAAGCAAGAGGGAAAGCCTCAAAAAATATTCTGCCGTCAACCCAAAGCACACCGACAGCATCAACCAACAGCAAGTAATATAGGCCTCGGGCACATAAACAGACATATGTTCAACCGCCATTTTTCTTCTGTTGAGGTCACTTTGTGATCCTCTTTGGCATGCTATCTCGAAAGAGGCTTTGTCAAGGGCTTGCAGCCCAGATGGAAGGTTTCTCAATTATAAATCTTCACAGGCTCTCATATGATTCCATTTCCATCTATTGCAATCTATAAGCATCGGAAAACCTCGTGCTCACAAGGATTTTGCTTCTCTATGTTCCTATATATGCGCCCTGGCCCTTTTTTGTATCCATGAGGAGTTCTCATATTTCCGAATCAGCAGGCTATTTAGTACTTTAGTTTCATCTCGTAGGCATTGCTATGTAAACGGGTGCCATTGTTTCATGCAATGCTGCATGTCATTTGTTTATTTTTAGAAATCTAACCTGGTTGACAAATTACATTATTATGAACTGAACCAAGCCAACATAACAGTATTTCAGCTTGGTAAACAAAATATAACCTAGACAAGAAGCACCATGACATTTGGAAGAAAAGAAAAACTAAGCTTAATATATTCTCGTTGCAAACTGTTACTACATAGAAATTGAAAGTATTAGCGGTATGTAGCTCAAATGCGGCAGACCTGTGCACCTCCAGGAAGGCAGAAAGAGAGAATGTCCCTGTACTTGAGTGGAAGAGGCCTCTCAGGAGGGTATGCAAAAAGGACCTAAGGACAAGATAAAAAGAAGCAACATAAGGTATTTCCTAAAAAAATAAGGAAAGAAGAAAATAAAGTTCAGCGCATGAAAGAAGGCAGCAAGAGGACCTCCTTTTTTGAAACAAATACGGTAGGGGATACTACTCATCAGAGCAAAGAAGATGCAACAATAGATGAGGTGAGTGATAACCTGACAGTATTTCAGCTTGGTAAACAAAATATAACCTAGACAAGAAGCACCATGACATTTGGAAGAAAAGAAAAACTAAGCTTAATATATTCTCGTTGCAAACTGTTACTACATAGAAATTGAAAGTATCAGTGGTATGTAGCTCAAATGCGGCAGACCTGTGCACCTCCAGGAAGGCAGAAAGAGAGAATGTCCCTGTACTTGAGTGGAAGAGGCCTCTCAGGAGGGTATGCAAAAAGGACCTAAGGACAAGATAAAAGAAGCAACATAAGGTATTTCCTAAAAAAATAAAGGAAAGAAGAAAATAAAGTTCAGCGCATGAAAGAAGGCAGCAACAGGACCTCCTTTTTTGAAACAAATACGGTAGGGGATACTACTCATCAGAGCAAAGAAGATGCAACAATAGATGAGGTGAGTGATAACCTGAGGTTCCAGATTTGATATAGCATGAACTTGGTGGTGGTTGTTGCCAAATATATTTCTTGATTTCTTTGCATCTTCATCATTTCTCCCTAGTGCAATGTTTTCTAACTCATGGATATCTGCCTGAGGAGGAAGCCCAACAATCACTATGCTCTCAAAAAGATGTGATGGTTCTCTAATGCACCTATTACCCTGTTTACAAAAATAACTTGAGGTATGCACTATATGCTAAATCACTCAGTGAAGATAACCACATACACTTCAAATACTTTTGAGAAAAATAGCTCTACTGATGTATGTGTACTGAACGGAATGGCTCATTCACATTCACCGTCTACGACCAATCAGAATGCACCTAAGCTCTCAAGCATTTGCCACAATTTGCTACTCCTACCAGTTTCAAAATGCTAGGTCATTCAACATGAATAGTCGTAAAAAATTAGCAAGTGCCTACATTACATACCTCAATCCACCCATTGCAGTTGAATTAGAAGCATTGCGAATGTAAATGTGGAATTGCAATGAGTTTAAAGAATCCTCAGGTTCAAATATGGAAATTTGATTTTAATAAGGGTGTCCTCTTGTCTTTAATCAATCAAATATAGAGTTTAAGCATCATTTTCAGAAGTGATTTCTCGCTTATAAAAAATTACCAGGAGAAAATAGTAGGGGGCAGGGCGGAACGAGCGGCGCAGGGGGCGAGCGGCGCCGGGGACAGGGGGCAGGGACCACCAAAGCCCTAACATTGATGCCTCTTGACCGAGCAACTTCGAGTTGCTTCTTAACATCAGAGATTTCCAAACCCCAGCCTGTCGATTCATTGAGATAATATGGGACCTGAAAGATAATGATCTCAATTTAGGATTTGGTGCCGCATGAAATGCTACTATAAACTTCTTTTGCCAGGCAAACAAAGTACATACAAGAGCTCCACCATGAAGAGCTATGGAGGCTGAGTACAAGGGGTACTGAGGAATCGGGACAAGAATGCCATCTTTCTCATTCCTTATCAGTAACTACATCATCAAGTGCACCTGGTAGGAAGAATAACATGATATAAGACTTAACTACATCATGTTTATTCATAAAATGTATAGCAACTGGAAGACGAGGTAAAGGTCATACCCCAGGACTTGCTCCATCTGTAAGAAAAATGTCATCTGCATTAGCAGGGAATCCATCACGTAAGGTGATCCCAGCGGCAATTGCATCACGCAGTCCTTTGATACCCTAGGAAAATGAGAAAAAACAAAATGAAGCCAAGATTCACTTTTTCCTCCTTATGGCAAGTAATAAATGTGCAAGGATAGACGCTTACCTGGCTGTGGCTGTATGCCCCTGTTGCTCTTCCAGGAATCAAGGCAAGAATCTGCTTTGCCCGAGAAATAGAATCAGCACTGCAACAAAAAGAGGCACCGGATATTATATGCAATACTTTCACACTTCAGTAAGACAAAGGAATTAGTTCTAGGAACTTTTTGATAAAAATAAAATAAAAAGTGGTAATCTGGTAAGCAAGACCAGAGAAAGAAATAGGAAAGGTTATCTCTCCAATTGGGAGTGATATCAAGGGAAATCTTGCTTAAATTTAAGTTGAGGGAGAGGGGGTATATCCACTGATGACGCTTAGCTATGTGATATCATGCTAATGATAGGGGCATCAAATTAACTTAAAAGATGTCGAGAATAAGTGGTGGAGTTGGTCCTAAATATATTCCACTATAATATAGAATTTCAAGTCCAAACTCGAAACGGTACCAAGAGACAAGGGTGAAATATCTGGTATATTTCACACACATAAAACAAAAAAAGAATACTGCACACAGCAAAGTTCACTTTTTTTTAGCACCTATCGAGTTTAGGCTTGAAATTTTGTAGAATGATAGGTCACACTAAGGAATACCTCCAAGAATGTGTTTTTGGAATTTTTGAAGTTCATTTGAATGCCCTAAAAAATTTAGCATGATTGCAACTGGTTAAGGGTATCCAGCTCCACAATATTAAATTTTCTGCACATTTGTTTCATGCTTATTTACATTAAAGATGTTGACATTCACCTGAACAATGATTTGATTTCCTCTCTTTCCAACAAGTACGGATGATCACAAAGTGCAAGGACCTGCGATATACCATGTAAGTACCCAACGAAACAAACAATAAACTCTGCAGCTAACAAATTCACATACCTCCCTGAAGAATGTAACTGGTTGCTGACCAAGAGACTGTGGGTTCCCAATGTTGCAATATAGGATCTGCAAGGGAAAGGTTGAATGAGCTAAGAAAATTGTAGAACATAACAATAGAAAGTTATCTATCACATCAGTCTGAAGAATCTATGGTTAAGTACCTCATCAAAAGGTAGAGACCCTGGTTGAGTCTGTAGCTGTTGCTGCAAGCGCTGGAAATAAAGGAGGCCCTGGTCAATCAATTTCTAAGAAAAATACTTAATGGCAGAAGAACTGGCGTCTTTCAGGAAATGCCAGGTAGCTTGCTCTGTTGTTAATCCACTAACCAAAGAAGCGTATCAAAGTATATATGGAAATTTGATTTTAATAAGGGTGTCCTCTTGTCTTTAATTAATCAAATATAGAGTTTAAGCATCATTTTTAGAAGTGATTTCTCGCTTATAAAAGATTACCAGGAGAAAATAGTAGGGGGCAGGGCGGAACGGGCGGCGCAGGGGGCGAGCGGCGCCGGGGGCAGGGGGCAAGGCGGAGCGGGCGGCGCCGGAAGCGAGCGGCGCCGGGGGCAGGGGGCAGGGCGGAGCGGGCGGCGCCGGGAGCAGGGGGCAGGGCGGAGCGGGCGGCGTCGGGGGCGAGCGGCACCGGGGGCAGGGAGCGAGCGGCGGCGGGGGCAGGGGGCAGGGCGGAGCGGGCGGCGGCGGGGGCGAGCGGCACCGGGGGCAGGGGAGCGAGCGGCGCCGGGGGCAGGGGGAAGGGCGGAGCGGGTGGCGCCGGAGGCAGGGGGCAGGGCGGAGCGGGCGGCGGCGGGGGCGAGCGGCACCGGGGGCAGGGGGCGAGCGGCGGCGGGGACAGGGGGCAGGGCGGAGCGGGCGTCACCGGGGGCGAGCGGGCGGAGCGGGCGCGAGGGGAGGGGGGGGGGAAGGTGTTGAAACGGGAGACGGACGAAGAAAACGGACGAAGAAACGTTCGGTACTTTAATATTAGGGAGAGATAGTAGTACATTATGTTTAGTTGTGCTAGTGTGTATGTTCACTGGTATTTAATTACGAGTAAATTCCACCTCTTACCCGCCAGTTGTCACATAGCGTTAACAGTTACCTGATTTTAAAAGTTCTGCTTTTAACCCAACGCTCGTGCTTTGTTCTAGGGTTTACCCGTTGGCCGACGCCACGTGACAAAATATCGAAAAATAATTATAGAAATTCTCTTAATTATTAAAAGTTACTCATTTTAACTCCAAATTAAGTATACTTGTTCCTAGAAATTTATAGAACTACAATCCAAATTATGCTACATAATTTGGATACTCTAAATTTTAAATTTCTAATTTGAATTTAAATAGAATTTAAGGTAATTAAAAAACCCATCGAAGCCCACCTGGCAATGTACTTCAAAGTTCAGGAGGATATACATGATTTGGTTCTATCTATAGCCCGAGCCTGGAGAGATGTTCCTCCTGATTATTGGTACATGTTTTAGATATCTAGGGAAAAAAATTCTGTGGAGACGGGGTGCAAACCCGCGGTTATGCAGCCCCGCCCCCGATGGTAGACGCGTGGATAAAGCTGTGATCGAACGCCCGCTCGCTCCTGGCTCCTTCTGGCCCTCAAACGTCGCTCGGCTCGGTCGGCAAACCCTCCCGGCTGCCAATTAGCTCGGCTCGCATCTAATCGGGCCCGCAAAATGACGCATGAGGGAGTCGGCTCCAAGCGTGCTCCTCTTTGTCTCGCTCAGCGCAACGACGATGTTCGACGCTCGACTCCAGATCTCCTCCGCCTCTCTCGTCTACTGCCGCCGCCGCCGCAGTCTCCTGCCCCCGCCCCCCTTGTCCGCCACGATGGAGAGCACGGCGCGCCCGGTCCCGAGCGACCCCGCGTCACCCGGTCTTTCCTTTCTCTCCCAGTCGCCCGCTCCAAAGCCCCTGCTTCCTTCGTCCGCCGCCGCCGCAGTCGCCTGCCCCGCCCCCCTCGTCCGCCCACAATGGAGAGCACGGCGCGCCCGGTCCTGAGCGACCCCGCGTCGCCCGGTCTTGCAAATTTGGAGTTGAATTCATGACAACTATTGTACCAATCTAGAGCTGATTGCTCTCCCTGATAATGTACTAACTAGTGTACAATGTATCTTTTCATCTGAAATACATATGGATGATTTGAGATCTTCAATTTGATGGATGTGTTAAAAAAATGTGATTGTTTCTGTAATTTCTCTGATTTGCTATACAACTGTAGCGAAGATGTTTTTTTTTGTCTTGTCATTAAGTAGGCCTAAAATTCAGTTGAAGTTAGACAACACAATCTGTTTGAAAATTCAGACAGTCATCCTTCTTGTTTTACAGCCAAATTCAATTTTGACTATGAAATCTGACAGCCTTTTAGGACAGGCAATTTGGAAAATAATTATATTCTAAATCAGCAGTCCAAAAATTCTGAAACTTTTACAGCAGCTCGGCCTTGAAGATAGCTACAACTTTGTAGTTGATGATTTCTGCAGGAAAAATTATATAGCTCATCAAAACCAGAAGATGTAACACCTTGTACATTCTGTCACATGATCAATGTAATCTGGCAGAAATCCAGAAGTAATGAAATTTGGCAGCATCAATTAATTTCAGCGCAACACATTGTAAACGATGACAGAATCCAATATACTACAGTGCATCAATTACAATTCATGGATACACCAAATTACATCCAAAAGATTGTACTCCTTGTAGGTTGCGCCAAATACTATTCATCGAAATGTAACTTTCTAGCAAACGAGGACAATGTGGCATCCTGCGGAACTCCAAGTAAAAGACTTGTAAATCCGCCTTGGATGAAAGGAGCAGACATGGTCGAAGGTTGCCCATACGCATCATTTGCAAAGGTTGGAATTGCTGCATTAGCATATCCGCCTTGGATCAATGGAGCAGCCATGGTCGAAGATTGCCCATACACATCATTTGTAAAGTTTGGCATTGTACTAGAAACGCCAATGCTACCAGCATTAACATCCTGTGTCATACAATATGAAATTGTTCATAAAACATGTAAGTAAGTAAAATATAAAAAATGAATACTGAGGCCAAGTCATATGTCTTACCATCAATTCCTTTGGATCAATGCCATCATCTTTAGCACTTTTCTTTTTCTTCCCTTTCTTCTTTTCGAGGGAGATGGTTGACCGTTTACTCTTTGCACCTTTTACCACCTGAGGAACTCTGAATGATATTGTACCTTTTAATGTGTCTGTAGCACAGTCAGTCGAAACTAGCGGAACCTCATTGGATTTTTCCTGGATCTTCCTAAGAGAGTTATCTGCTTCCAAGTCCAACTTATCTATAGCTTTCTCCAAATCATTAAGAAGTTCTTTTGACAGTGAACACTTCAATGCAACGGATGTGGCCTTCCGTGAGATACGTGCAGCATGCGTTTTCAAACTTTCCTCCTCAGTTCCTTGTTTTTCAACATAAAATCCTCTTTTTGCATATTTTGTCCATCTTCTTAGTATATATTGCAATGGCAAAATGAAAACATCATTCATATTGAAGACTTTGAGGGCATGCTTGCACAATATACCTATAAGATATGGATGTCATATTTCATCAATATGTATTAGAAACTATATTGCAATTTAAATTGTGTATATATACCTATGGATTCGTACTTTCTGCAACAACATGTAATGGTCGTATCCGCAGTATTGAGTATAACTTTTGCTCCATGTTCACTGTTCATATGTGTAACCATATATGTCAAGACTGGCCCCTCAGTTTGTAACAATTTACAAGACAATGGAAATTGTCTTTTAAATTCTTCCTCAAACTCTAAATACATCCTCCTTGTATATGATTCAGATGCGGTCTTCAGCAAAGGTAAATTTGGGATGTAAGTAACAGGGTTCTTTCGACGCGAACTAAAATCTGCATCCAACTCATTTTCACGAAGACTAGCGGAAACCTTCTCACATTCTACAAGGAGTTCCGAAAGACCAAGTTTCCTACGAAATCTTTGCTTGAAGACATTATTCATACCTTCGCTCCTTTGAGTCGAGTTCATATCAGCTGTAAAAGAGTCACGGTAGACAGCAGCCCACTTTTCCCTCAAATCATATAGCTTTGCCATCCATTCGTTGTCCTCGAGGTTGTACTGATGCAACAATTCAAGCCACTTTTTGTTGAAGTAAAACTCCGATTTGTCTTCATAGACACATCTCTTAAAATCAGGTAGAAACTTCTCCGGATGCTTATGAATTACATGCCCGAGATGTTTAGCAGCATTAAGATAAATGTGCCACAAGCAAAGACGATGACTTGTATTTCGGAACACATATGCAATTGCTCCTGCCATGGCCGCGTCCTGATCAGTGAAAATTGTGCTTGGATGCTTGCCTGACATTGCTGTTACAAAGGTTTCAAAGAGCCAAACAAATGAATCAGTAGTCTCATTAAATAACAGCGCAGCCCCAAAAATTATTGTCTGCTTGTGATGGTTGGTTCCAAGGAGTGGAGCAAAAGGCATTTCAAACTTATTAGTCTGAAACGTGGTATCAAATGATACAGCATCACCAAAACATGTGTAATCCATGATAGACTGACCATCTGCCCAAAAGAAATTAGCTATCCGACCATCTTCCTCATCTATTTGAATGGCATAAAAAAATGTAGGATCCTCTCTCTGCTTATTCTTCAAGTATTCACACAGTGTTTGCGCATCATTTGATTCTAAATACTTCTTGCGCTCGCGACCTATCTCATTATTGCAATCCATCTTTGAGAATGGGACTTTGTCGGCTCCTCCGTAAAACTCTACCATGAAGTCATACACCTGAGATGGCTTCATCCCGGCTCCCCGTATCTGGCCAATTAGATGCCTGTCCGCTTCTATAACACGTCATTGGGACCTCAGCTTGTGCACCTTATTGGGACTAGCAAGGTAGTGATTGTGATCAGTTATAACCTTTTGCACTGTCCAAATCCCATCCCTACTGACACTAAACTGAACACGAGCATTGCAACCCGTCCTTGTAGTGTCCTTTGATGACTCAGTTTCTCGATGGCCTTGGCTACTGCAAACTATATATTTTTGATATATACTACCATCTGCTCGGCGCTTTGTCTGGCTCTTTCTGATACTGAACCCAACCTTGCCGGCATATGTGTTGTACATGTCATAAGCGTTGTCCTCTGAATCGAAAGCCATTCCAACTTCTGGAACGATCAACGTTTGTCCAACTTTATCAACCACCTGCGGTACAATGAGTTCAGAGTTAAATTTATATTACCATAATGCGATGTGGAAAAATAATTTTTTTCCTCCAATTTGAGCATTTGTTGTACTAAGCTTACTCAAGGGCACACAATTTATTTTACCTTGGAGGCGACAGTGTCGGATTCCGGCATGGCCACTCCCGTCCTTCTCAACGGTAGTGCTGCTTCAGACTGCGGCAGCACGGCCCGCGGCGGCCATGGCTGGCCTTCCGACCCGATGCGGCCATGGGAGGGAGAGGACGACGAGGCGGCTGGGCACGCGACGGACATGGTTGTCGCTTCGCTCGGTGCAGTGAGCACCGGACCGGGGAACCCACGGCGGCCACCAGTCCCATCACGTGGAGGACAGTGCTCCGGTCGCTCGGCCATGATAAACCCTAGATCGGATCGCCGCTGGACGGGGGAAGCAGAAGCAAGCAATCACAGATGCGTATCTGATCGGAAGCGGAAACGATCGTAGCTGCACTGAGCGAGACGAAGAGGAGCACGCTTGGAGCCGACTCCCTCATGCGTCATTTTGCGGGCCTCCGATTAGATGCGAGCCGAGCTAATTGGCAGTCGGGAGGGTTCGCCGACCGAGCCGAGCGACGTTCGAGGGCCAGAAGGAGCCAGGAGCGAGCGGGCGTTCGATCACAGCTTTATCCACGCGTCTACCATCGGGGGCGGGGCTGCACAACCGCGGGTTTGCACCCCGTCTCCACAGAATTTTTTTCCATGTCTAGGGGGTATACGAACTATTTAAATTTCTATTATTAGTGCCGTGAAAAGGCTCTGAGGCGCTGACGGTGGGCCCCGCCCATGCACATCACACACGCACACCTCTCTCTGCGGCCCGCCTCCCACGGCCGCGGGTGGCGCCCTCCGACCCCGACCACTCCCTCCCGCGGCGAACTCGCCGCGCCCTTCTCCCTCGCCATCTTGACCGTTTCCATCTTATCCCTCCCACTCCCATTCCACGCCCAACCCAAAACGTGCGTCCGCCAAGGCGAGCCGCGCACCAATCGATCGGCGGGCGATCACCATGGAGCCCGACGACGAGGCGCTGAAGGAGCTGGCCACCGCGGCGTCGCGACCACCGCAGCGGAGGGGGATCTCCTACAGCCAGCCTCTGTCGCGTGGGGACACCGCGTCCGCGCGCCACGCCGCGCTCCGCAACCACAGCCTCGACGACGATCACATCCTCCCGACCTCCCATTCCCTCTCTTACACCCACCACGACCCCTCCGCGGGGGTGTCCGCCGCAGGGTACCACCCGCCGCTCCCGCCGCAGCAGCACCACCACCACCATCCCAGCGCCTCCTACTCCTCCGGCCCCAGCTCCCGCCGCTCCGTCGGCGGCGCCAGCGACGGGTCCATGACGCTCGAGCGCGCCATGTCCGAGTACGGCGGCGGCCACGGCACCCTCCCGGAGTTCGTCGGGGCCGGCGGCGGGAAGGGCATCTTCCGCGTGCCGCTCCGCGCTGCCATGCACCCGCTCCGCCCTCCCCCGCTCGAGGTGCGGCCCCACCCGCTCCGCGAGACGCAGGCGGGATCCTTCCTCCGGACGCTCGCGGCCGATCCGCAACGCCGGCAGCTCTGGGCCGGGGCCGAGTCCGGGATCAGGGTATGGGCGCTCGACGAGGTATTCGCCGGGTGGGGCGCTGGCGCGCGCCGCGGCGACGAGGAGAGCGCGCCCTTCCGCGAGGGTGTGCCGGCCCCGGCCGCGCTCTGTGTAGCCCTGGACAGGGCCAACCGGCTGCTGTGGACGGGGCACAAGGACGGGAGGATCCGATCGTGGCGCATGGACCTGGAGGCGGCAGCCACGGCGCCTGCGCCTCCGCCTCCTGGTGCAGGCGACGGCGGTGGGAGCGTTGGGGGAAGCAGCCACGGCGGATCCAACAGCGCGCCGGTGTTCAGGGAAGCCCTCACGTGGCAGGCGTACGGCCGGACTCCCGTGCTCTCCATGGTCGTGACTCCATATGGTGAGCATGCATTCCATCGATGATCTCGTATTGCCGATGCATTTCTGCTGTTAGATTTGCACATTAAGATTTGATCATTGCATGTGACTATGTGAGTAGCAAATGTAAAGCGTCGAACAAAATTGTATGCTCCATTTGAATCTGACAGGTGAGATATGGTCGGGCTCGGAAGGTGGTGTCATAAAGGCATGGCCTTACGATGCCATTGCCAAGTCCCTCTCACTGTCACCGGAAGAGAGACACATGGCTGCTTTGTTAGTTGAGAGAGCATACATTGACCTCAGGAACCATTGCACGGTTGGTAATGTATGCTCTCTCCCTGCCTCTGATGTGAAATACATGCTTGCCGATCATTCTCGGGCGAAAGTTTGGACTGTTACGAGCATGACATTTGCTCTCTGGTATGCCTTCAGAAACGCCGATGAAATGTTTTAGTCAGATTATGTCTTCTTTTTTTGCGATTAGCTGCTTTAACCTACAGATTCTACCTAAACATGTGCAACAGGGATGCTCGTACAAGGGAGTTGCTGAAAGTATTCGGAATGGATGGCCAAGTTGAGTCAGCTCGGCTAGAGACACCAGTCATGCCAGAGCAACCTATGGAGGAAGTAGAGGTCAAAGTAAAACCATCAAAGAAGGATAAATCCCAAGGTTCTTTGAACTTCTTCCAGAAATCCAGGAATGCCTTAATGGGAGCAGCCGATGCGGTGCGTAGGGTTGCAACAAAGGGAACATTTGTCGAAGATAACCGAAGAACAGGAGCAGTGGCTCAAGCAAATGATGGAACAATTTGGTCAGGATGTACAAATGGTTCCATTATCCAGTGGGATGGAAATGGGAACCGAATGCAAGAATTCCAGCATCATACTTCTTCTGTGCAGTGCATAAAATCTCTCGGAGAAAGGGTGTGGGTGGGCTATGCAAGTGGCACTGTTCAAGTCATGGATGTTGAAGGCAACCTTCTTGCAGGATGGACTGGACATAGCTGTCCAGTCATAAGGATGGCGATCGGTGGTTCTTACATCTACACGCTGGCACATCATGGTGGTATAAGGGGATGGCCACTGACTTCCCCTGGACCTCTTGATGATATTTTGCGAACTGAATTGGCTAACAGAGAGTTGTCGTACACTAGAATGGAGAAGATAAACATAATGGTTGGAAGTTGGAATGTAGCACAGGGAAAAGCATCTGCTGAGTCACTTAAATCATGGTTGGGTAGTGTATCATCTGATGTTGGGTTAGTTGTTGTTGGATTACAAGAGGTCGAGATGGGTGCGGGCTTTCTTGCAATTTCTGCAGCAAAAGAAACTGTAAGATACTTGATCTTACTTTCAATCATTTATTTCCCTTGTTTATTGTTCAATCCAATCAAGTATTTGAAGCTTGCATCTAGGTAAGCATACAGGTAGTTATGAACATAAAAAATATTCCTGCTTTAGGAATGCTACTTTTGAAGTACACGATTCAAGCTGTCAATTTGCACTATTCTAGTAAAACCGTTTATATACTCATGTAATTTATGTTTCACAGGTCATGAGGTTTCATTAGGGTTATTGCTTAGATTTCATGAATTGTTTGCTTCAAGTTTAGTTGTGAACTCCTTTTGAATTTTGATCACACGAGATTACTTTTATGACTACATGTTTGACCTCAAAACAATTGCCCCCGAACTTATTTGATAAAATATTCCAGTACTGTTCCAAGTTGTAATGTTGTTCATTATACTGCCATTGACAATTTTTTGCCAATTGTTTTTACGGCTTGCCTTTCCTCTTTGTCCTGATATGTAGAATTCAATCATTAGTCGTTGCTTTACCTGATGATATGTCTATTATTTATGCTGTTCTATGTTCATTTCTCCCACAGTCAAGCTTTTGGTTGCCAATCAGCACTGCGATATGATTTTGTTCTATTGTTTCCTGACAACTACCTTTTCTCTTGGATACTTTCTACTGCATTTACAGTTTCGGTAAATTTTATGTTATTCATCACTTGAAATAAATCATAAATGTCAATTGCATCATATCTTTCGTTAGGGATTAACTTATTTTGATTTTCTTTTACCTTCATTGTGTGATTCACAAATCATGATCGTCGCAATGGTTTGGCTCCTACCATTGCTTTCATTGTGTTTCAGTACTCTAAATCATTCAACTTCCCTTGTTCATGGTTTTAGGTAGGACTTGAGGGCAGTGCCAACGGGCAATGGTGGATAGACAATATTGGCAAAGCACTTGATGAGGGGACATCGTTCCACCGAGTTGGTTCTAGACAGTTGGCTGCATTGCTTATTGCTGCATGGTATTGGCTTGTCATGAATTAGTTTCTTAGAATTACACTATAAATTTCTCTTGCCACATATTAATTAACTTGTTCAATCCACAATTTGTTCAATTTCCATTCTCATGCGATATACATAACATGGAAAATGTTAACTTTTCAAGGGCAAGAAAGAGCCTTAAGCCATATGTTGGTGATGTTGATGCTGCAGCAGTGCCATGTGGTCTTGCACGTGCTATCGGCAATAAGGTATATGATGATATAGATGTATAGGCATTCATGTTCCCTATTGAGCCCCCATTTCCTAGGCTATGTCCTTATGTACACCTACAGAAATGACAAGTTTCCAAACATGAAGAATTGAAAGTTGGAGTGAGTGTAGTCAGTAGTCACATACCAGAAAATATTCAAGGAACTTCTCTTTGTATACCTTACAAGATAAAGTACTTTTTTGGCATATGTTATGTAGGAACATGAAATTGCCCAGTTGTTTTCCTTGTGTCATGACAATAAATTATTCTGCAGGGTGGTGTAGGATTAAGAATAAGAGTCTATGATCGTAAAATGTGTTTTGTGAGCAATCATTTTGCTGCACATCTGGAAGCTGTTGCCAGGCGCAATGCTGACTTCGATCATATTTACCGGACAATGTCTTTCAGCAAACCTCATGGATCCACAGGTTCCTTTATCACATTTCCTATTTAAGCAATACATGCCTTTTGCATTGGACTTTAGATGTTACGTATATTACATAATGTTGTTTCAATCCCAAAAAAGTGCTTTCATAACCCCTGTGCTTTCTTTTGGTGCAGCTTCTGCTACATCTGTCCAATTGCATAGAACAGTGAATGTATGTCTTATCTAACCTTCAAGTTATCCATACTGACGAATTATACTGACGTCCATATGTTGTGGTAATGGCAGGTCAACGGAAATCAGGTTGATGAGGTCAGACCTGATTTGGCTGAAGCTGATATGGTTGTCTTTCTTGGTGATTTCAACTACCGTCTTTATGGTATCACATATGATGAAGCAAGGGACATGGTTTCCCAAAGAAGCTTCGATTGGCTAAGAGAAAAGGACCAGCTTCGAGCAGAAATGAAAGCTGGAAAAGTATTTCAAGGAATGCGTGAAGGTCTGATCAAATTTCCTCCAACTTACAAATTCCAAAAGCACCAGCCAGGTCTTGGAGGTATGTCTATTTTGATTCTGAAAACGTTTGCTTGAATATTCTCTGTCCAACAGATTAAGTATTTTGCCACTGGCTGACTTACAAAGCTCTACTTCTTAATCAAGTGTTTTAGCACATACTAAACAATTTTTTGGTGCTGAAGCTTCTTGATCAACTGCCTTGTAGGGTATGATTCGGGTGAGAAGAAGCGGATACCTGCTTGGTGCGATAGAGTACTATATCGTGACAGTCGTGCTGTATCAGTAGCTGAATGCTCGCTAGAGTGCCCTGTAGTTGCTGCAATTACATCGTCAGATACTAGAACACTTCCTTTTTTTCTTCTACTTCTGATATCCCATCATTCCTCTCTCATATTGATCGTGTTTTCCCTCTCTTTTGGTAGGTATGTAGCTTGCATGGAGGTCACGGAGAGTGATCATAAACCTGTGAGGTGCACATTTAGTGTCGATATTGCACGAGTAGATGAGTTAACAAGAAGACAGGAGTATGGAGAAATAATCGAATCGAATGAAGAAGTACGTTCTATGCTTGAGGAGTCTTGTTTTGTTCCAGACACCACAGTTAGCACAGACGAAATTATATTGGAAAATCAAGAGAATATTGTCTTCCGAATTACCAATAATTGTGAGACAAGCAAAGCAGCTTTCGAAATTCTATGTGAAGGCCAGTCAACAAAAAAGGAAGATGGAACTAAATCAGAGATTCTTCCAAGGGCATCGTTTGGCTTTCCACTTTGGCTTGAGGTATGGATGATTGTCTTTTCTTTATACTTGCATACAATGGAATTTAGATCCGTTTTGTATGTGTGTTATTTTTCACTCAGTATTTGGTCCTTATGCTTATTTCTTCCCCCATATCAGTGATCTCACATTCCCACTTCGCTTTGAAAGAAACAAAGATACCACACAACTACTTCGTTATAAAGCGTCATCCAGAAACTGTTGTAAAAGCTTCAGTCTAGATGTAGGTTTCCACAACATATTGTAGGGATTATTAGTCAATGAACTCCCTAGCAAAGATATGAAAAATAAATCAATTAGCCCTATGTCCATATCTATCAATACTGAATCACTGCCCAAGTGTGACTGAACATGACGCATAAGAAGCTCTGAAGTCGTTGTCAACAGGAAACAATTAGTCTCGTTTCTTTGGCATTCTCAATTTTTTCTTCGCCTTCATAATGAATGCGAGTAACCAATTGCTAATTTACTATGTCACACAGGTCCAACCAGCAGTCGGTCTTATTAAACCAGGAGAAACAGTGGAGATCACAGTCCATCATGAAGACTTTTACACACAAGAAGAATTTGTCGATGGAATACCACAAAACTGGTGGTGTGAGGACACCAGGGACAAGGAAGCTGTTCTTACAGTAAGCATAACAGGTAGCACCTCAACTGAAACCAAGACGCACACGATCAATGTCCGGCATCGTTGCCCAGCAACATCAGCACCCCCAACTATTATTAACCCACCAGCGTCAGCCGCTCCACCAAGCAATGCTCTGTCCAGTGAAGTGCCTTCGAAACGTTCTTCCAAGAAGAGCCAATCGAATCATCAACGACAGGACTATGCAAATTTCGGGAGCTCAGAGGTGCATGACCTATGCCGCATGCGCTGCCCTTGAAAATTGTAGAAAAGAGTAATATCAATGTTGCAGTTCTGTCTAGGAGAATGGGGGTCAGATGTCTTAGATTTCTCACATAAATCAGGAAGGAGTTGCTCCAGTTCTGTACATATGCTTCACTTACCTCTACCAGCTGCCGTTCTTTATGTAACCCAAACAAGGAGTCTTAGAGTCATGTCACTGCTAATAAGTTCCTTTGTCCTCGTTTCTTAAAGAGTGTTCTTTTAGAGAGTTGAATTCAGGAAAAGTTATCTTGTGAATGAACGAACAGTGATCAATATAATGTGTTTCATAGAATTACCTTAGGCTTGTTCTTTCCTTTGCTCGAAAGTGCCAATGACCTTGTAATTGATGACTATTCATTTGTTAATAAGAGATCAATTCATTGTTCTCTTGAGTCATTCAGAACTTTTTTATTTTTCCTGTGCAAGAATCATTCATGATGCTGATTAATTCATAGTGTTATTGGCTTTCAAATTTTGATCTCAGTTCGTAGTTGTGCATCATAGCCTCATAGGCGACAGCAATATGCATGTCTGTTCAGTTGAAATGTACTTCATGTTCTATTGCTTAAGTGGCAAAGTGCACTCAGATTTGAAACAACAGACAATGCCTCTTTTGCTTACTGGGAGCCAAAATTAGCATCCCCAACTCCCCTACTCTGAAACTAATCGCGTGTTATTCGCAATTAAGTGGCTTTGAGATCCGTAAACATTTTTGCCGTGGGGAATACCGAAGCAAAACGGATGGGAAATTTGGCTTAGCGTATGTTTGGACAGCCAAGAGTGCTCTGTGCCTCTATGATCTTCCATGAGAACAGCCCTGCTTTGAGAAGCATTTGCTAGACTTGTTTACAGAGCATCCAGGAGCACCACGAGAGATGTCCAATGTAAGGCACCCTCCACATCCTTTACAGTGGGGTGGGATCTATGTGCATTTCCTCCTTTTAAAATTTTTCCTTGTTTGTTTCGCATTGGAGATGGAAGATGTTACAATACACATGAAGATGTTAAAATGCACATGAAGTTTGTGCTTGTCGAGAGTGTAGTGTACCCTAATTCTTGATCCAGTTAGTGCACCCAAGTGGCGGCTTCTCTGCAACATATGTAACTGCGTTGTCTTACTCCCACATGCCGCTCATGGAATCACCACTACAGATAAGAAGTGCCCAGCATGTGAGTCTACTATCATTGAAGTCGATCTCAACCAGAAAGCTACACCTCTTGAAGAGGGAGCTACTTTGCATGAGGGTGGCATCTTGTGCGATCAGCTGTTACATTCACTCATTGAGATGAAGCATGGGAAGTCATTTTTTTTATGCGGAGAGGTAGAGGGAGAGGTAGTGGTAGATCCCGAGGGAGAGGAGGCAGCCGGGTTAGGGGAAGACGGGGGACCTCAAGGCATGACGATCCTAAGATGAGCTTCAGATATTTCTGAAAGTTTTGGGGCTTCAACCTGTAACCTACTCTGTAAGTATGTCAAATACTAGTTTGAAACTTTTCAGTTTTACATATCCATATCATGTTATCTTCTGTTGCTTCTAGCAAAGATTATATATAAATGGTGCATAGTCCATTTTCTAAAAGAAATGCAGGTAGCAGTTAGCCTATTCTGACCAACTCTTGTCCAGAAAAGAGATGCACCCTAGGTCGTTTATCATCTATTGTTTAGAACTTCGAAACTGAAATGCATACTATAGAAAGTTTTTTTCGAGACTTGAGAAATAAAAAGTACTACACCAAATCAAGTATTTCTACTGCTATCAGGATCAGGATAGTAGCAGGTTTGTAACATTTGAAAATCAAAACCTAGTACAAAGCATTGATAATACCGCCAACAGTTCAAGTGTTGGTGAGAATTGAGAACTTCTAGCTCACTGAATAATTAAGGTACCTACCAGTCCCACAAGGCGAAATGCAGCTCAACAAATGACTGCTCTCTTTGCAGGTTGTTGGTACTTGATAGCACCTCCTGAGCTGTTAAGATTCTTCTAGTTGAATTATCTTATGAAAAGAAAAGAAAAATGGTGTCTCTATCTGGTTGATGCTTTGTTCCCACTGCACACATATAATTTTGAGATATCGTGCATCACTTGTTGGTTGATGCTTTACTTCAACTGCATATTTTTCAGTTATACAGCTCAACTCTTTGATTTGCAATGCTTCAGGTTGTCTCAGAGTCCCTACACCCACCAACTGAAGATGGCCACTTAAAAGCTTTGTTTCAAGTTCAAGGAAATTGGGCGGAGTGCAACTCAAACTAAGTCTGAACTCTAACGAATGAAGTGTCACGCTCACGAGAACTAATTCCTCCGGTAGCTTTGCCCATGAAACAAAGCATCAGACGGGAATCTGAAAACTGACAGGGCAAGAGGAAAGTGTCTTGTGACTGACTTGACTAGATTAGGTGGAATCCGATGCACTGGTGTGTGTAAGCTCACGGGCGTCACTGCGCATACTGTTTGTTACTCAGTTTTGATCAAAATCACTTGGAGATGCTCCAGCTATGAACCATTTATGTCGTGGTATATTGCAGATCCACGACGGGGAGAAATTGTTGATGGGAAGGAACAGAAGTGATCGGTCGTTTGAGTTGGAACTTGGAAGGGAGTAGCTTGCCATAGGTAGATCAGTAGATGATGAGGCTTGCTGGTCCTCAACTATTAATCAAGAATGTTCACTCCTCTGGAGGGAAATCCAGTGGCAAGAAAAATATAATGTTGAACTGTGGGTAGAAGAAATTATCTTGATATCCAAGGCAAGATGATCTTTCAAAAGACAAAATTTGTAGGCCGCACCAAATCAATTATTCTTTCCTTTCGTAATGGAGGTTGAAAAATATGCTCCCGAATCTTTATGCTTTTTTCCTTTTCCTTTTGAAGAACAATCTTAAAAAAAGAAGATACGACAAGATGGATTAAACAACATCAATTATGTCATTCCTTTTTGTAGAGATCATCATGTCCTTTGCAATTCAAAATGAGTGAGAATTTTTACTGTACCCTGGTACTCCCTAAACTGAGATAGGAGTACCAATCTAATCTAACTGTCCATTTATAAGGGTAAAAAAGACCTACTATAGCATTTCTTGTCCCGTTGGTTGCTTCACCGCCCCGCCTCTCCTCGCCAGCGCGCCGGGCCACCGGAGCAGCCAACACCGTCGGCTCTTCTCTCCCTGCAGGCGTGCGCCGCCGCCTCTCCTCTCCCCCGCGCCGCCGCCTCTCCTCGTCAGCGCACCCGGCCGTCGGAGCAACCAACGCCACCGGCTCTCCTCTCCCTGCGGGCGCGTGCTCAGAGTGGCGGCCGTGCTCGGGCCGGTGGCGCTCGGGGCTGGTGGAGCTTGGGCCGGTGGAGCTCGGGTGTGGCCGAGCTCAGGCCGGCGACGCGCGCGGCGGTGGCGGCGGCCGATGGAGGCAGCGCCCGGAGCGGCGCCGGTGGCCGAGGAACGGCGCGACGGTGGCGGCTGAGGAAGGGAGCGACGGCGGCGGCCGAGGAAGGGAGCGACGGAGGTGGCGTGCGGAGCGGCGCCGGTGGCTGAGGAACGGCGCGACGGCGGCGGAGGAGGCGTGCGCAGGCCGGCTGAGGCGCTCGGGAGCGGGGCGCGGGGGGACGAGGCGGGCGCGGGCGGCCGGAGGAGGCGTGCGCGGGCGGGCGGCCGGCGGAGGCGCCCGCAGGCGAGGGGCGGGAGGGCGAGGCGGACGCGAGCAGCCGGCCGAGGAGCGTGCGGGCGGTGCGCCGGCGGGCAGGGCACCGACGGGCAAGATTGAAAAAAATGCGAAATTTAATTTAAAAAAAAGGAAGCCATTTTTATATTTCCAGTTTTATCCCTAATCTTAAGGTACTCTTTAGTTTTTTAAAATCTTTAGAGGTGGTACTCCTTAAGTCTGGTATTGGAGTACCAGACAAAATGAGCCATCGAATTTAAATAAATAAATGGTCCATATTTATTCTGGGGTACCATAAAAGAGCTCAAATGAGTAGGGTGCGTTTCTTCCACGAATCCAGATGCTGTACGATCGAAAAAAAACTTCTGAATTGCACTTCGTGGCAAGAATCAAGCTCTCACCCTCTCAGAAAATGACTGGAGCGCTCAAGAAAAATTGATACATACATGTTATCTTGGAAGTTCTGTTTCGATCGAATGGCTCAGAAACAGAAGAAAGGCGCATACAGTTCAGAGAGCGATACAGATGTTTTTCTTTTTTGGAAACTCAGATAGCAATACAGATTGATCCTTTCCTGCGTTCCCATATCTTCCTTTCTACTTCACCAACCACCGGCAACAGATCGCCCAGCTTTTGTAAAAGTGGCCTCAACGATGGGGCCTCAGCTCAACGACAAGTGCGTGATAGTGCGGATTCTATCGGACAACGACGCGACCGGGCACCTCGACCCTGCCACCTTGTTTGCACATTGCACACCCCTGATCTTTGCAAAAATGTTGAAATTCATTCTATTTCTCCTGATTCAATTATACAAGAACTAGGGATTTGAGATGAAGATAAGAGGGGATTCTCAGGCTATTTTCTTGTCTCGTCCGATCCTTCTTCATCTCTCTATATTTCCTAAGTTTCTTACATTTTTGACCCTATAGTTTTATCTATTTACAACACACTCCAACACTCCCCGTCAAGACGGGGCAAACACATCGTATAGTCTCATCTTGCTACAAAATACAGAAAACATCTTTTCAGGTAGTCCCTTGGTAAGGATGTCTGCTATCTGACTAGCTAAAGTTATATACGGTAAACATATTATTCCTCTGTCAAGCTTTTCTTTGATGAAATGGCGGTCAATCTCAACATGCTTGGTTCTGTCATGTTGGACAGGATTATTTGCAATGTCGATTGCAGCCTTGTTATCACAATAGAGCATTAATGGTCCATGCTCATACAACCTCAGCTCTACTAGGAGGATTTGTAACCACAACAGTTCACATATACCATGGGCCATAGATCTAAATTATGCTTCTGCTGTTGACCTGGCTACTACAGACTGCTTCTTACTCCTCCAGGAAACAAGGTTCCCTCCAACAAATGCACAATACCCTGAAGTGGACCGGCGATCATCCAATGACCCAGCCCAATCAGCATCTGTGTAGCACTCAACTAGCAGGCTTCCTTGTTTGGTGTATAGGAGACCTTTCCCTGGGCATCCTTTAAGGTATCTCAATATTCTATTCACAGCATTCATATGAGCTGTCTTTGGATCATGCATAAATTGACTAACAACACTCACAGCAAATGCAATATTAGGACGAGTATGAGAAAGATATATTAGTCTTCCCACAAGTCTCTGGTAACGCTCCCGGTCAACAGGAGTTCCAACATCACTACTCAATCGGTGATTTTGTTCTATAGGAGTTGCTACAGGACGAGAATTATGCATACCAGTCTCCTTAAGCAGGTCCAAAGTATACTTTCTTTGTGATAGAAAAATACCTTTTGAGCCACGTGAAACCTCTATACCAAGAAAATACCTTAGATGCCCGAGGTCCTTCACTTCAAATTCTTGTGCCAAATAATGCTTCAGATCACCAATTTCCTTGTGGTTCTCACCTGTTATCACGATATCGTCCACATACACTATCAATACTGTGACCTTATCATTAGCATGTTTGTAAAATAATGTGTGGTCTGCATTGCTCTGGTAATAGCCTTTTTTAAGCATAGCCTGTCTAAATCGATCAAACCACGCTCGTGGTGATTGTTTCAAACCATATAATGACCGACGTAGACGCAACACTTTTCCAGTGTTCTCCCTTGGTTCAAAACCAGGAGGAATGTCCATATACACTTCCTCTTGGAGATCACCATGAAGGAAGGCATTTTTAACATCCATCTGGTAAATATTCCAATCACGGTTCACGGCACAAGAGATGAGTGTCCTTATTGAGTTCATCTTTGCTACAGGGGCAAAGGTTTCTTCATAATCAATGCCATAAGTTTGTGTATAGCCCTTGGCTACAAGTCGAGCTTTGTACCTCTCCACCTTGCCCTCAGGGGTGTGTTTAATAGTGAAGACCCACTTACATCCTACGGTTTGCTTACCATGCGGTAGATCCACGAGCTCCCAGGTTTCATTTTTCTCCAAGGCTCTCATCTCATCAAGCATTGCTTCCCTCCATTTAGGGTCCTCTATAGCTGACTTCCAGTGAGTAGGTATAGAACTGGAATCTAGGGAAGTGATAAAGCTCTGGAAAGAAGGACTACAGTATTTATAAGAAACAAAGTTGGCTAAGTCATGTCTATGTCTAACAAAGTCCTTTAGATATCCTGGGGTACTACGGGTCCTAGTTGGTTTTCTTAGAGCAATAGGCAAATTATCTTGTGAATTAATACTAGAAGATTGGTTATCATCCTGCCTCGTAGGGCTAATAGGAGCTATAGAACTAGGGAAGTTATTGTCAGTACCTGGGCCACCATGCACTGGAGACTCTACACCTTGTGATGGAAGTGATGAATCTCCTGTTGCATCTTCTGTGTCTCCATAACAAGAATCACTGCCACCACCATCAATATTTTCCTGCTCCCCCTGATTTGGAATGCGACTAATGGTTAGAGGGTTACTTGAAGTAGGAACAAGGATAGGACTCAAAGAGACACCTTGGCCTTCACTCTCTCCCTCTTGTTCTATTTCAGGTGGTGACAAAATAATATCAGTATCAACAATTGATTTATAAAATGGTTCATGTTCACGAAATGTTACATCCATGCTCACAAAGAAACGGTGCTCAGAAGGGCACCAACATCTGTAGCCCTTTTTAGAAGGAGAATAGCCTACAAACACGCATTTTAGAGCCCGAGGATCCAGCTTTCCAACAGAGTTTCTGTTGTAGATACAAGTCTAGACAGTGAATTTGTGGCACCCCCGGTCGGCTACAGCGACCTCCGGGCGTGCGAGGGGCAAACGAGCGAGAGCGCGAACGCACGAGACGGTCGACGAAGTAATTCGGTGTTTGTATTAGGGCAAGAAAAGAGAGCTTACAAATGGGGGAAAATGAAAAAGGGATCCCCCTCTCTCCACCCCCTGGGGGGTATTTATAGGGTTTGAGAATGAAAAATGGAAGATTACAATTTTGTCCTCACATGAGAGGGAATTTACAAGGGTATTATGGTCATTTGCCCACTCCTAAGGAATCCTAGGAGAATATTCCCGAGCATCTTCGGGAGAATCTTCGGGAGAATCTTCTTGGAGAACATGATGGCCTCGCGTATGGGCTCGTCGGAGACAGCGCTGACGACGGAGCGCGGACTCGTCGGAGACAGCCCTGACGCGGAGCGCGGGCTCGTTGGAGATAACCCTGACGCGGAGTCCCGACACGGAGAGCGGGCTCGTCGGAGACAGCCCTGACGCGGCCACCGGGCTCGTTGGAGACAGCCTTGACGACGGAGAGCGGGCTCGTCGGAGACAGCCCTGACGACGAAGAGCGCGTGGACGCGTCGGAGACAGCTTTGTCGCGGAGAGCGCGGATGAGAACCCTAATAGTGTTGCAGTGATTCTGAACAGTGTCGATCCGGGGAAGCGCGGAAACCCCCCTCCAACAGTTTCGATAATCGTGTACAAAACAAACACATCCAAATACTTTTGGAGGAACAATAAATTCATTTGAATTTAAAAGGCATTCAGCCGGGGTTTTATAGCCAAGAGTACGACGAGGCATACAATTTATTAGATATGTTGCAGTTTTAATTGCTTCACCCCAAAGGATTTTTGGAACATTCATTGTAAACATTAGAGAGCGAGCAACTTCAAGCAAATGTCTATTTTTTCGCTCTGCAACACCATTTTGTTCTGGAGTATTAACACAAGTAGTTTGATGGTCAATACCATTCTCTTCAAGAAGTTGGCTAAATTCCTGATTAACATATTCAGTACCATTATCTGAACGTAGGATTTTAATAGTGGTTCCATGTTGATTTTTGATAAGAGCATATAGGTTTTTGAACACAGACCGCACTTCACTCTTATGTTTTAAGAGGTAAAGCCAAGTATAACGACTAAAACAGTCAATAAATGTTACGAACCATTTATATCCAGAGATAGAATGGGCCTCACAGGGTCCCCACACATCAGAGTGAATTACTTCAAACGGTTTCTTGCTCTTCAATCCACTATTAGGATATGAGCCCCTAGTGTGCTTAGCTAAATCACACGCATCACATATCAGAGACTCTCTAGAACACAACTTAAACAAAGCAGGATAAATACGAGATAGAACAGCAAAAGAGATGTGTCCGAGCCTGCGGTGGTGTAACAGCAATTCTTGGCTTGGAGACAAGTAGGATGCAAAAGCAACTTCATCACTTCCTTCATCAAGATAGTAGAGCCCCTCATGCACGGTCCCAGTCCCCAAAAGTCTCCCTGTCTTTAGCTCCTGAAAAGCACAACGAGTAGGATCAAACCAACCTCTACAATTAAGGGATTTTGTAATGGAGCTAACTGACAAAAGATTGACCAGAAACTTGGGAACATGTAATACTGGAGATAAGGGCAATGATTTGGTGCACCTAATGGATCCACGTCCTACAATAGGTGCCATGGATCCATCAGCTACACGCACCTTGTCCTTACCGGAGCATGGTGTATAGGAAGTGAATAGGTTTGAGGCTCCTGTCATATGGTTAGTGGCCCCTGTGTCAATAATCCAGGGATTCTCTAAATTTGTGGAGGTATAGGCCTAAGGATTTTTTGTACCTTGGTGGAAAGTGGCAACCAGACTAGAATCGGCTTTAGAGGTGCCCTGGGAGGAAGAAGAGTCTTCTGAGAGTCTGAGTCTGGAACTGAATTCTTCAAGAGCTCGAACATCTACCACATGATGCTCCCGTAAAGATGCAGTATGGCTGGCCTGTCTTTTGCTTACCCCCTGAGCTCCCCCTGGCCGTGATCTCCCTTTTTCCCACCACGGTGGGTAGCCATGTAAATCAAAGCACATGTCTTTTGTGTGTCCATTCTTCTTGCAATGGTCACAGAACAACTTACTTTTGTCTAGCTTGCCGAAGGACCTTGGACCACGTCGCGATTGCATAGACAATGCTGCCCGATCATCTGTATATTTCTGGCTGTCCTCCCTGTGTTGGGCCAAGCGTGTCTCCTCCTCAATTACACTAGATATAATGTCATCAAGACTCGGCCACTCTGGTTGTGAGAATATAAGTTGCCTCCGGAGGTTAAGTTCTTGGTTCAATCCATCAAGAAACAATTTTGCCACAAGAGATTCAAACCATTTGTGATGGACAGCCAAATCTTTTTTATCAACAGGTTCAAAAGGATGGTAGTAGTGAAGGTCCATGTACAACCTTTTAACTTCACCAGCATATTCAGTAACAGATTTGGATCCCTGTTTCAGATGAGTAAGCTCATCCATAATTCGGGTAGCTTGCATTTTGTTCGATTTACCAGCAAATTGTCTTTCTAACGTTGTCCACACTTCATACACGGTTGACATGATTTCAACTTGTTGTCGAACAACAGGTTCCATGCTTCCCAACATCCACACAAGCACCCTGTCATTGGTCTGCTTTGCACTAACATCACTGCTTCCCTGCCTTTCATCATCACTCCTGATCAAATTCTCATAACCATGTGAACTCAGAATGAGTTGAGCATGACGTGCCCAGCTAACATAGTTCCCTGGACCTGACAATCTCACTGGATTGGGTTCAAGAGCATACTTGGGTACCTCAGGAACTGCCCTAAGCTGCTGCTGTTGTTGCTCAAGTAATTTGCTAAAGATTTCATACATTCTTGTCATGCTAGTATCACCTTGATTATCTGTTCCAGCCATTTGCTAAAGAGCTCAATCCGTACCAGCAACCAAGAAGCAATCTGTTCTACTAATCACTGCCTCACTGGACAGTCTGAATAGCAGCTCACAAAGGAGTTAGTTTCGTACCTCCTCTGCTTCTGACTGATGACAATAGGATGTAAAGTAAGCAGCACTGAACACAAGCTGCACAGCAGATGAGCAATCAGACCACCAGATGGAAGAAATAGAGCGAGATCGTAGCTTCTTGGAACTAAATCACACACAACAACCATGGTCTTGACTTCTGAGTTTAAACAACTTCCCAATCTCAGCTCGTTCTCCCCCAAATCAATCAGTCACTGATCCAAGAAACAAGCAATCACTGGTCTGCCGCGGCAACGCGTTCGACCCCTTTCGGCTCTAGCGGCAGCAATGGCGACACAGCCTCCTCCACTGCCGTCAGCTCGCCTAGGTTCCGGCCTCCTTCGATCCGGCCCAAATGAAGCAGAGGCGGCGACGGTCGTCGAAGATGAGCGCCTAGCGCTCGTTGGCATTGGCGCGGCGCAAAGGAAGCTTCTGAGGAGAGCTCACTTCGGCGGCGGCGCAGGGAACAGGGGCGATGGCGCGCACTCCTCCTCTGCGTTGGGTTGGATCGGTGGAGACGCTGCTCCGGCGACCAACTTAGCCCACAAAACACAGGCGAGAATCAATCCGCTCTGATACCATGTTGAAATTCATTCTATTTCTCCTGATTCAATTGTACAAGAACTAGGGATTTGAGATGAAGATAAGAGGGGATTCTCAGGCTATTTTTTTGTCTCTCCCGATCCTTCTTCATCTCTCTGTATTTCCTAAGTTTCTTACATTTTTGACCCTATAGTTTTATCTATTTACAACACACTCCCAACAAAAAATAATAATTCAGAGCTTGTATTTAGAAGAAAATAGAGATCAAACTGAGCTGAATGCTGACGGAATGTTCATGCAAACCAAGTCTTCACAAAACATGCTCACTACAACTCAATCTTAAGTATAATGTACATAAGCGTTTATATACTTAGGATACAAAAATAGGCGGGCAAAAATCACAAGATCCACTAAACCTATCAGTCTCCCCACATACACACCACAATGGATGAACAAAGGCCAGGGAACCTGAAATTCACACGGCATGCGGCAGGTGGCCATTGGAGGCGCTGTTGAAGGTCTTGCTCTCGGCCTTGCGCCTCTTGACGACCAGGCCCCACGTGACGGCCTCCAGGACCACCGCGACAGCGCCAAGGACGCAGATGGCGGCGACGTAGGCGGTCTTCCACCGCTGCTCGACGCCGAGGATGGTCATGCCTTTGAAGATGTTGGTGATGCCGAGGATGATGACGGTGTAGCCGACTGAGTGGTGGTACATGTTCCAGTAGAGCCGGTACTTGTGGTCCTTCTTGGGCCTCAGGAACAGCGCAAAAACCTGAACGCAATTTGAACAAAATTAATCATCAGCAAGACTGTCACGAACAATAACAGAATTGAGGATATATAGCATCTAGGCAACAAGGATTGGACTGGAAGGTCTTGAATGCTCACTTGCAGGGTGCCAAGAGCAAAGACGGTGATGCCGATGTTGCGGTGAAGTGTGTAGGTGACTCCCTTGGACTGCTTTCCGAGGTTGATGCCGGTGGCCCAGCCGGAGACTCCGACGACGTAGCCAATGATCTGACAGGCGACATGGAGGTAGAACCATGCAGGGTCAGCCGACTTGAACGTCTTTAGATATCTTGCAAAGATGGCTCCCATGGGCAGCAGAATTCCCCAGCTCACAGCGTTCAGGACTCCATGAATCTTCACACGTGCAAAAACGAGAATGGTTCAGTAAGGTGCTTGATTCCAATTCCGGGTGGTTTGATGGGAGGCAACAAGTGATGATGCGACAACTCACATTGCGCTTCTTGGCGAGGCTGTCGCCTCCGGCGGAGGTGGTCTCCCTCAGCAGGTCCAGCTTCGCCTTCGCGGCGAGGTTGTCGCCGCCCATGGCGTGGGGCGCGGGGCTGCCGCCGGAGACGGCGGACCCTACCTGCCACACCTGGTTCAGGACGCCCGCGCCGGGGCCCACCGTCAGCCTCCCGGAGACCCTGACGCGGCCGTCGCCGCCGAGCTCGGCGGCGAGGTCCGACGCAGGGAACGCGATCGGCCCGGCCTCGCCGAGCGCGTACCCGGAGATGTTGTACGTCCGGACGGCCCACGCGCCCCCGCCGGACGACGACGGCGCTGCGACGAGCGCCTGCGCCCCGGCCATGCCGTCCCCTGACGGGTTGAGCCCCCACGCCACCCACCCGCCGGGGGCCGCGGGCGCGGCAACAAACGCGATGGAGAGCTGCCCCGCCGCGGGGTCGTAGGTCCAGTGCACCGACGCGCCGAGGCGGGGCAGATCGCTGCAGGCCGCGTAGGCGCCTACACGGCCCTCGGCCGCGCAGCCCCCTCCGCCGCCAGCCGCCGACGCTGACGGGAGGAGCAGGGCGAGGAGGATAGCGGCGGCCACCGCCATGGCCATGGAAGAACGGATGCCTTCGGACTCTGCAGCAGTAGGTGCAGATAGCTGGTACGCGGTGCCCGTCCGTCCGTGACAGCGAGCGGGAGAGTACTTGAGCTGGTGGGTGGCGAGGAGCGTGAGGCAGCTGTGGATGCCGGCTGAAATGGTGGGGTTTACGGGGTTTTCTGATGTGGCGTGGGCGGGGCGCGCTGGTTGATATGGAGGCAGCTGAGTGGCGGGGTGTGGTGTGGTGGGCGCGCGCGAGGGAGATGGCGGAGCGGCCGATGGTTGGTTGGCAGAGGTCTCTGCGTGCCCGCCCGCCCGGAGACTCCAGTCCGTTTTGGTCGTGGCACTGACTCGTTTGGATGTTCTTTCTCGCATGAATTATGCACTGCATGTGGCCGATGGCTGCATGCATCTACTCTCTAACTCCTCGTGTAATCCTTGTCGAGCTTGTCCGTGCTGAACTGCTGATGATGACAAGGCAAAAGGTGGTGCCAAACCATGTTTTGAGGCATGTTCGTGCGCTGTGCGTAGAACAAACTAGAAGGGACGAAACGTGGAAAGGTTCAACCGGCCGGCGTGAAACCTAACCACCGGACACGCACAGAAAGCTACTTCTATCATGAGTAGTCCATGAATGAACACGCGGAGTGCCCACTCCTCGCGTGAATCTAATCATATGCCGCCTGTTCATTCGTTGGAACTTAATCAGTGCCTATTGTTCACGTACATTTTTATGATGATGCGTTCGCACATGAGGAACAACCTGACAAACTTCTTCCTCGTACACATACATTTCTACTCGTATTCTTTTACAGTTGTGCACGGATGATGTCACGCCCGCAACCTCACTAACACGCTTGATGATCGGGCAGAGCGGTACGGCGTGATATTAGTCCAGCAGTGTATTATACGATCACGACATTAATTTGTACCAGTAGCTCTTTCACGAAAAGAAAAACACGAATCGAACAGTACGAAGAAAATTCAAAAACAATAATCCTATCAAAAATTTATCTATATGCTAACATGAAGTGTGTATAATGAGAGAAAAGAAATAACTGATTCTCTTAAATCATGTTCATATTTCTATTACATATATGTTATTACTTCTACGTCACTATGTAAATAAAAAATTTTATAAAACTTGTTTTGTAAGTATAGCATCATTCAAAAAGCATAAGACAAGAGGTCCTGGATGGGCCTGGCCCAAAAGCCCAAATACCAATAGCTCAGTGGCCCAAACCAGTTCATACTGAAAAGTTCCCACCCAGCGTTACCAATCCTGCATCGCCTCGACTCCATTCGATCCGATGCCCACCTAGCCGTCACACCTCTCTTGCATGATGGGGTGAGTCCGAATGCAATGAGGTCATCGAACCACCGGCCCCAATGACAACCTCCGCTGCATGTAGGTGAGCAAGCCCGGAACCGCTTCCCTTTGGTTTTGGTTTCTCTCTTCAGTGGCGATGGAACCGGCGAATGTAGTGTTCTCGGGTGAGCGTTGGTTTGACACACCGGATGGGGTTCTACCCCTTGGTGGTTTGATGTGGCGAAATCGGAGTCACCGGATCGTGGATGCGATGGGTGATGATGATGACGCGGCTAGCAGCGTGAGTGGGGTAGGAGTCTCATTTGTTTGTGTTGAGTTTGGTCGACTTTTGCTGGCTTTTTATTTTGTTTGGCGGTATTTTATAACTAGTTTAGCTAAGTAATGCGGCTATTGAGTCGTGATTTTTGCTCGATTTTCCTTTAATTAATCGAGCACTGTGAGGTTTTTCTGCCTAGTTTCTCTTATAAATAGGGTTAACTCTTTTCTACTTAATGAATTGTGGGAACACCCTGTCCTCTTGATGAGGTTCATAAAAAACCCACCATTTTCTTTTTTCCTTTCCTGTTGTTGTCCTATTTCTTATCAGTTTTGCTAGTGCACGATCACCTGAAATTATAATAAGTGTCAATCGATTTTAAGTCCATCCAATATGCTTTGTGATGCGTGTTGGGTTTCAAGGGAGAAAAAAAAATTGACTGAAAACTTAACAAGTTTTCAATCACCTATGCTACAATTATACGCTGCCCGTGGCGAATTTGAACAGAGCAATGCTTGTCAAATTTACTGCAATCTTTCATCATTCCTGATTGGCATTTTTATTTCTTTTTTCAATGAGGGGTCGGAATATGAACGTTTAACTCATTACTCGGTAGTTGTTTCTTGTTACTAAATTGACAAACCCATTATCTCAAAAACTAAATTGACAAACAACAAGGAACACAGCTTGTGGAACTTATTTGGGTTGCTAAGCGATCGGAATTTGAACTCTGGCTAGTTCAGGCCACGGTAAGAGGAAATAAGAAGTATGGTAAGATGAATGAAAGGCAGGAATATAGGACATACACTTTGTCGTACAACATCTATTTGCTTTCTATTCGACAAGAAGGACAAGGAAAAGATAATAGATATGGAACACAGGTCCTGGCACTATTGGAAAATGAAGCTCTCTTAGTTCAAACATATGAGATTACTTGTATTATGGAAGTCTTGAAGCAAGATGTCTTTCATCTAATTCGCTTTTTAGGCCTATTTCACTTGACTCACAAATGCTCAGAAACTAGTTCATAGATTTTGCTTCAAAAACTCGATCTTTTTAAGTCGCTACTCTCACATGGAATCCTAAGTTCGGGGCCTTCGTTTTTGTGAAGACATACCCCTTTGACAGTTGGGTGTCAGCCATCCTTTACCCGACCAAACTGAATGGCAAACACCCAAAACATAAAAATTTCCATGAAACAGACAGGAAATTGTGAACCTTAGTGTGCTGCTGCTACCGATGCACATGCTCATCCCAAAACTAGTTAAGAGGTCGTGTCTTTCTGTAAAGAGAAGGCTATAATCAATGGCGGAGCTTGATCATGATTGGAGAGGGGTCAGTTAATCAAATCTGGCTTCAAAACCTTATCAAACACTCATCAACTTATTCTTGGTTGGTATATTAGTAGCAACTTTTAATACTTAGTAGTCAAATTTTTATTTGGAAGGAGGGACTAGGACCCATCCTGACCCTAACTAAGCACTGTCCCTGGCTAGAATGCTGTGTGACTTGAACTACTTGGTTAAGGAGGCTAGAGAAGCGACGGAAGCTGAAGAAGCGCCGGCCGGAGAACGCAGAGGTGATTGATTAGAGCTGGTGCTGGTGCCATCGGAGAGGATCGGCGTCTCTGCATTTGATATTGCAGATGGCCGGAGAGGACACACATTCAGAGAAGTTCAGAGCGGTGCAAAGAGTGAGGCGTCGTTAGTCAGGCCACGCTGTCTCTAGTTAATTATTTTGACTGTTTTTCTTAGCTATGAATGGTATGCGAACACTGGTGACTTGATCAAACTCTCCTCGCGGTTAATCATATTTCGATTCCAGGCGTATCAGCTCGTATGTCCAGACAGCTGTTCATAAAATGGGCCAGGGTTCTTCAGCTCAAGCCCATGCATGCAAAATCCACACGGGAAACTGGAAGTGCAAGGCCCGTAGCAACGAGTAAACGACGACCCGGCCAGCAGCTGCTTCCAGGCATCCTCCTCCATGTCAGATGAATCTTATTTGGAGCCTAACCCAACGTAGCAACCAAACTGCTAGCTGCATGCGTACTCTAAGGATACTCCCAATGTATTGTATCTTCAATGGGTTGTATCTAAAAGAGCTCTCATTTAATGTGTTTTGTGAGAGAAAAATCATGAGATGTCTTGGATTTGGTGCTAAGATTCATATCTAGGTTAAAATATAGTTACTCTCTCTTTTCTCATTAAATAGGGTGCCACATCAGATTTTTGCTTAGATGGCATGATTTAAATATAGTACATGGTGGAGTATTGGGACTACCCTAACCGTCAGGACGACGTAATCCATGAAAGACGAGGCCGCGTACATAAACAATTAGTAACAAACAATGCCAGTGATTAATCAACTGGTAAATGTCCGCGAGTTCCAGACACCACATGATCGACGTAAACCACGTCAATCGATCGCCTCGTGATCGCCGTGGTTCATGGGTCAACCCGCAGAGCCCGACGCGTTCGACGACGAACCCTAGCTTGGAGCTTGGATTTTGGGTGCTGTGTATGCGACCCTGCCGTCACTTGCACGTCCCTGCATGATTGGACCTCACGTTCGCACCATGTGGGCATGCACGAATCTCTCTCTTTTCCTTTTATCACAAATGTGGGCAAAAATGGAAGAATCTTAGCTCGCGAACTAATTGACTTCCATGTGTAATTTGTTGGATCAGTATGGTGATCAGACGAGGTGATTTGGATGCTTTGTACGACTTGGGCATGTACTGTTATATACGTGTGCTCAAAAGAGAGAAGCCATAGCTACATTATCAAATCTATGTAATTTTATCCATTCTAATGTGAGCTTCTCTTTACAGGTGTTTAAATAATAATATTATATAATGACTAAGTACGTAGGCTAGTAGATAAGTATCTGAGAGGCGCTACGTGGCAAAAAAAAGTTTATCATGTTAATTAAGCACATTTTCAGTTACTTACATTGCACCGCTCTTAAAAAACCACTTTTTGCCTGTGATATATGTATTGCTGCATTGCATTGCTCCTAAAAAATCACTTTTTGCCCGTGATATATGTATTACTCTCTGCGCCCACAGCTGTTATATGTTTTTTCTTTTTCTATTTGATTTTTGACTTTCGATCTCTAATGTAGTGGCTTTTACTATAATTTTTTAATCATAATATGCTATAAAATAAGAAGAATATATTATGAAATATATTTTCAACATAAATTTGATGACATTAAATTCAACCTATATACACAGATGTACTAGCACTCAGAGTTTCAGAAGTTTAATCGCACGGATGCATGCCACAATGACTTATTTGTGGGGACGGAGGAAAGTAGTGTATTTTAGCGTGTATTTGTAAAAGATGAAAGACCATAATGCCTTGGGTATCGTTAATTTGGATGGAAAAAAGTCCACTTACCTCCCTCAAACTATTGCTCGCGCTCACTTTACCCCCTAAACAAATTTTGGGCTCACTTAACCCCTGATTGAAAAGTTACCTCCCTCAAACTATTGCTCGCGCTCACTTTACCCCCTAAACAAATTTTGGGCTCACTTAACCCCTGATTGAAAACTTAAGGTCTACTTAACCCCCTAGTCCAGGATTTGTGCTGACGTGCACAGTTTAGTAATCCTAATAGGCCACATAAGTTGGAACTTATGGACTTAACACCACGTAAGAAAGGATTGACGCTGATTTGGCTAAGTGTGCCCACCTACTTAGACCCGCATTGCAGAAAAAAAAGGAATTCCAAAAACACCTGACATATTGCCTCCCGTCTCTATTCGCATCTCTTCTGCTTCTTCTCCCTCCCGCAACGGTAGATGGAGAATTTGGTGCAGATGATTGGTGAAGCCATCGATTGATCGCAGGGCCCAGATCCGTGAAGGTGAGTGTCCTTTACCGTTTTGCGCAATTTCTATAGGGTTTCCTCTTGTTTGAGCAGACATGAACCGTTCCTTAACACATCCGCACACATGTTTGAGGCTTTGATTTTTTGTTTGGTTCGGATGCAAAGAGTACATATGTACGTTCTTTTTGAAGTGCTAGATGACATAGGAGGCTGATAATTGTATCTGAGTAGATGACACTTTCAAAAAATATAGATGTTTATGTTGGATGGTTTTAGAATGATCTATACAGGGCTTCAATTTTATGTTCAATTTGAATGGAAAGATTAGATATGTACATTTGTTTTGAAGGGCTAGATGACATAGGAGGCTGATAATTATGTCTGATTAGATGAAAACATGCACAACATGCATGTCCATGTCGAATGGTTTCATAATGTATTATACATCGGTTTGGAAGTTTTTTTTTCAGTTCAGGTTGGCAATTATTACAAATTTACTGATGTATGCCCTTATGCATTGTGGCTATTATGAATCCTTTGGCTATTTTGCCAATTAGGTTCCAGTTTGGTGGTAAGTTTGTATTTGCTAAAAAAAATTAGCTATATTGGAGGGGATGAAGGGATGTCATACATTAAGAAGGATAAGATCAGTTTGACAGAGTTAAAAGCAAACTTAAGAGACCATACCAATGTGAATTCCACCATGAGACTTCAGTGGCATTTACCTGGGACTCAGATTTCACAAGATTTGAGGCTGCTTATTGGTGACAACACTTGCTTGTTCATCGCTGAGTGCATCAGGTAAGGTGGAGTAGCGTAGTTATATGTTGAAGATATTACAACAGAGACAAATAGTAGCAATGAGGAAAGTTACTTTGAGGATGAGTTGCTAAGAGAAGATGTCAATGAAAAGAGGAGGAAAGTGGTCAACATAGCAGGGCAAACAAGTAGTAGGGTTCTAAATAGTGGAAAGAGGAATAAAGAAGTTGTCATGATATCTAGCCTTAGAAACAAGGAAATAAAAGATGGGCAGTTTGTTGGGGAATTCTATATGTCTCCTCAAAATAAAGGAAATAAATGGTTGTAGTTCCTAAAGATGTGCAAGAAAAAGGAAAACAAAAGGTTGTAGAGCCTGAAGGTGTGCAAGCAAAAGGAAAATAAAAGGCAGTAGATCATGAAGATGATGCACATGATTTTGATGATAAGATTGGAGATAGTGATTTCCTTCTAGAGATGAAGACACTTCAGAAGAAGACAAGGAAGCTGAAGAGTATAAGAGGCATGCTCAAGCTATTAAGAAATGGATTAGAGAGGAATGTTTCCTTCCTATAGTCCTTGGTGTGGTGAATCTTCAAATCAGTGTGATGGTGAAGATATGGAAGATGGCAATGAGACACCATATTTTGATTCCAATGAGGAAGCATCATATGAGGATGAAGAGGGCACGGAGGTTCATGAAATTAGAAGGAAGAGTAGATTTGCAAGATACAATGGCAAGGTCTCTATTCCAGTTTTCAGTGTAGGCATAACATTCAGAGGCAGGCAACAATTCAAGAAAGCTTTGATCGAATATAGCCTGGCCATGAAAAGGCATATTTCTTTTCCTAAGGATGAGAGAGATATGATAAGGGCTAAATGTTCTTGGGAAGGATGTCCATCAATGATATATGGAGCTAGGAGGGCCAAATGTGATTGGTTTCAAGTGCAAACAATGAATGGCCAGCATAATTGCCCTCGGATAAGGAGTAATAAGAATTGCTAATAGGTATGAAAGGATGATGACGACAAACCCAACTTGGAAAATAAGAGGAATACAAGAGACAATTCTTATTGATATGTTTATAGATGTGACTGAGTCTAATATCAAAAGAGCCAAGTCAATTGTTATGAGGAGATTGTTGGATGCAAATAAGGGAAGTACTTAAGATTGTTTGATTATCAAGCATAATTATTGAGGAGCAACCCCAGAGGCATTGTTTCCATCTGTCTTGATCCAAATTATGACACACCAATTTTCCAGAGGATGTACATTTTCTTTGATGCTTGTAAGAGGGAATTTTTGGCTAGATACAGAAAAGCCATTGGGCTGGATGGCTACTTCTTCAAGGGGGGTACCAATGGTGAGCTGCTTTGTGCAATGGGAAGGGTTGCTAATAATCATATTTACCTTGTTGCTTGCGCTGTGGTTGAGAAAGAGACAATGGATAGTTAGTTTTGGTTCCTTGGTCTCCTATAGAGGGATTTGAAGATAGCTAACGATGGTGAAGACTGGGTCACTATTTCTGACTAGCAAAAGGTAACCTTCTTTATTATTATGTATGTACTCATTCTTCTGAAATCTTTCCATATGTGTTAATTATTCCAAATCTCAAGCGTAACCTTTGTGTTATGTCAATTCTATAGGGACTTTTGAATGCTATTGCAGATATTGTTCCTACGGCTGAGCATAAAATGTGTGCTAGACACATTTATGCAAATTGGAGGAAGAAGAACAAGGATAATGGTTATCAGAAGATGTTCTGGAGACATGTTAAGACTTTATGTAAGTTAATGTTCAACAATTGTAGGGAAAAATTTGCATAGTCAAATGTGCAAGGCACAAGGGATACTAAAAGCGCATCTAGGACCCACTAAGTGAGTTTTGGTGATTATGAAGAACAATTAAGGTATTAATGGAAATGTCAAGTGTATGGACATGTTTTAGTCCCATAAATGAAGTCCAACCGACATCGATGACCCCTCAAAATTTGAATGAGGAAAACGGCAAGAAATTGTGAAGATTAGAATATTTCCTATTTTTAGTGATTTAAAATCACATTGAGTATAGGAAACGCCGTACTATTAAGAGGGGTGCAATGAATGATCGGAGAATAGGCTAAGTGCTCAAAATGCTCAATTAGATTTTGCCTTGATCTTTCTTTCCACGAAACCCTAACCTATGTCTTGTCCGGAGTATCCGGCCCGCAGAGTCTTCATAATTCTTGCCGGATAGTTGTTTGTCTGGAGTGTCTAAGTGATCGTTCCGGGGTGTGTTCTTAGGGTGTGTTTGGTTTGAGAATGAAGTGGAATGGAATGGGTTGGTTCTACACCTAGCTCATATTCCTGTGTTTGGTTGGAGAGGGAACCAGAACCCACTGATTCTCCTAAAGAGAATATACTCCTCAGATGATGAACTAGGTGGTTTCTCAAAATTGGTGGAACTACATGGAACCATTCCATTCCACTTCATTCTCCCCAACCAAACACAGGAACGGAATCGACCCATTTCGGAGGAATTGAACCATGACATTCCATTTCACTTCGTTCTCAAACCAAACACACCCTTAGTGTGGCCGGAGTCTCCGGAATCCATCCTGGATACTTCAGGTATATGTCTACTAGACTATCTGAGCCAATCTTTGGGCTTGAAAATAACCGTTGTTTTTTAATCTAGGATACTCCGGGTCTAGATCTCAGATACTCCGGATATGTGTAAATTTGCTCCAATGGTTAGTTTTTCAAAGTGAGCTATTTATACCCCCCACTCACCCATCTAAGTATAACTCTTTGTCATTTGATTTCGTACACTCTTGAGAGCTTCTCCCACCTTTCTCTTGCCCAAACTGTCAACCTCTGTGAGGAAGATCAATAGAGAGTGAAGGATAGAGAGAGAGAGAGATTGAGCACAAGAACATCGAGCTCATCTAAAAGTATTCATCGCACTTATTTCTCTTGGAGATTGGGGTCTCTTAGACGGCTATGAGTGCTTGAGAGCCAGCAAGCTTTGTATGGTGTGCCTCAAGAAGTTTGTGAAGGCCCGAGATTAGCCTCCCACAAGGAAGGCATCACCAAGAAGGAAATAAAGAGTTGCTCCGCACACCTTCTCGAGGAAGAGGCTTGAAAGAGCACTGATTTGGACTTTGTGATAAAGTCCCTCAACTGAGACATAGGTTTCCCCCAAGGATCCGAATTTCAACAATAATTCTCCCTGTCTCTTTTGGTTTCCCATTCCTCTATTTACTTTCTGCTTTAATTGATGTGTTTTTGCTTGTGCTTCTAATATATAGGGTACCCATTTAGTTCTTGCATTAGATAACCTTAAATTCTGCCTAATTGCAAGTTAAACAATAAAATTAACTAAAAATTTGACGTCGCCTATTCATCCCTCCCCTCTAGACCGACATCTTGATCCTTTAGATATAGTGAATACAAATCCAATTTACTAGAGTAGAGCATGGTTTATGATAGGCTCAAACTATGACAGTGTTGACAATAAAATATGTGAGAGCTTCAATAACATGGTTGTTGATTGCAGGAGCCATCCCATCTTAACTATGCTTGAAGCTATTAGGCAAAAGGTCATGGTAAGAATTCAAAAGAACAAATGCATGGCAGATAAGTGGAATCAAAGAACCTATCCAAACATCTTTAAGAAAGTGAAGAAATATATTATCTAGTCAGGCAACTGTTAAGCTATCTGGAATGGCAACAATGGGTTTGAGATAAAAAAAAAGAAGGAATAATGGATATACATTAGACATGGAGAAGAGAGAGTGCTCATGTTGATATTGGCAGCTGGCAGGCATACCTTGCTACCGTGCATTAGCTGCCATCTTCATAATACACGGAGATTTGGATCCATGTATAGCTAATTGTTTTTATGTGGATACCTACAACAGAAGATATGAGCATTGCCTAATGCCAATTGAGGGGATGCCTAGTTGGCCTGAGTCATCTCGTCCCAAAACAGGACCACCTGGTTATGTTAAGATGCCAGAAAGACCAAGGAAAGAGAGAAGAAGAGATCCTTCAGAGCTAAGAAAGAGAGGAAAAGTGAGTATAGCTGGAGCCAAGATGAAGTGTAGTCTATGTAGTGGTACTACACATAACATGAGAACATGTCATCAGAATACAAAAAGAGGGATAAAGAAGAACAAGAGGAGGAACAGACTCCACAGAGTTCAACTCTACCTGAAGCTAAAGGAACTGTTACTACAGTTGCAACAGCTTCACTTGCAGCTACTGAAGTTAATCAATCCCAGGTATTGATACTTGATTTTTTGTTTGTCAAAATTAACTTATGATTTCATCAGTAGAATCTTGATGACATGTGCTTTTCCAGACTAATGAAGATGGCCACAACTGGAGCAACTTTAGATTGGCTATGTTGAACTCTATGCCTTCAGATTGCCTTGTAGCATCATCTCAGGTTGCATCATTCAGTACATGTGTTGTTGGCAAGAAGCTAGTACCTACCAACAATACAAGGCCTCAAAGAAGTATTCAGCTTATCAAAAAGTACATGGGCAGTGCATCCAAGGAAGCTAGAACAAGAATGAAATGAGACTTTGTGTTCTTGAAACTATGGATATTAGTTTGCCTCTTGTCATGGAGTCTATGTCAGTTTAATTTCATGTAGTTCTCAAACTATGTTCTTTATCATTTCATTTTGTCGAACCTATTAGTGCATCTAGCTGAACCGGACTCTATGTGAGCTTGTTACTGCTATTTTGCTAAAATTGTGGATCTGACTTTATCTAAGTTTGTTACTGCTATTTATGTTAAGTTTATGTCAGAATTGCGAGCTTTGATATCATTATGCTATCAATTATGAAATGGTTAGGTTTATGTGACCTTGTCTCCATTATACTATCTGTTATGCAATGATTATTTTTATGTGCACTTGTTTTATACAAGGAATTCCCATATGTAATATGTTATAAAATGTCAGGTTTATGCGAAACTGTCAAGTTAGACATTTTGCTTCAGCTATACAAGATGGTACTATCATTTGATATGACAATAAACAAATTTGATGCCATCTTGATTGCTTACAGTGAACACTTACATGCTTGGTTACATCATTTTTGCTGAAATCAAAAGCAATACCTACACATACACCTATTCCAAACTCCAGGCTCACTGAGCAACAAACCAAGCTGCAAAGATAGTGCAAATTCCTACTACAAATACAAGAAACCTATTCCAAACTCCAGGCTTGCAGGACGATAAAGCCAAACGCAACATTTCTTTGTCCTTCTTGATCAACAAACCCCTCAAATGTTGCACCTTTTTTACTCTATGCAATCTCTTCATCTCCTCCATCTGTTTGCTCATTTCAATCATGCTGTTTATGTGCTCCTTTAAACCCACACGGTGTCCCTCAAATCCACCAACAATTGCATGGAAGAACCTACATGCACCTTCCTGTGCATGAATCAAAAGGGACATAGCAAAATAGTCAAACCAAGAAAACGAACAATAAGTCTGGAAAATACTCGACCAAAAATTAAAAAAAAAGCCCACAGATTTCTTACCCAATTCCTTGCGCATGTGTAGTACCTCCTTTCTAGGTTGGAATCACTCCACAAAATCCACCGGCTCGCCTTCCGCTGGCACATGCAAAGTTGTGTTGGGTGGTACTCCAATGGCGCCTCTCTATACATCACCGGTGAGTGCGATTTGCCCTCAGTAACATGATGGATGGAGGACGAGGACGACCGCCTCGATGAATCAGAAGTCGTGGTGCATATCTCGCCTCCGCCTCCAGAGATCACCCGAAACCCTAGCTCCTAATTCCCCACCGCACTACGCCTCCCTTGTCCTTTCACATAACTGAGCCATCGAGAGGAGGATGAAGGGATAAAGTAGAGATGACGTGCCACCTTTGACACGTAGGCTGCCTACATGGTGTATTAGAATTACTAACCATTGTTTCGATGAGACAAATCCTAGATTAGGGGGGTTAAGTAGACCTTAAGTTAACTGAGCCCAAAAATTGTTAAGGGGTAAAGTGAGCTCAAGCAATAGTTTGAGAGAGAAAAATGGACTTTTTCCATTTGGACAGGCTTAGGTTATTTAGGAGATTTTTTTTATCCAACTGTAAAATGGAACTTCTGGTTACACGTTTATTTAGATACTATAGGTAAGGTTAGAACTCTTATTTATGTGGCTAGAATTATTGCAGTGAATGTCACTCCATCATCACCTTATTAGAATGGCTTAAGTTGTAGTTGCTTTAATTAATCGTTGACTCCGCATAATTAACAAGTAAATATTGAGAATGTACGCATATGCTTAGATCACCATTTCTGTTTCTCCCTTCGTGCCTTCCCTGAACTTCTTTTAACTTCTTTTAACATACTTCCTTCAATTAGCACCGTTCTTTGCCATTACATGGCTGCATGTACTCTCGATGTAGTACTATTAAATCAGTTGTTCTTCTTCTTCTTCTTTTTGGCTAATGAAATCAGTTAGCTCTCACCGTCAAGAACTTGAGATCACAGGTCAACTCCCAAATGGCCATAACAATCTCCCAAAGCAGCCAAATACATTGCACTCACCCGACTCGTTCCATAGCTCGCTAGCTATATAAACCACCAATGCCCGCTTCTCCTCGCACTCACTCCCTGCTTCCAAGAACAAACCTCTATATTCTCTAGACCTCGCGCCGGCCGCGCACCGTGCAAAGATGGCCTCCGCGACGACGCATCACCGGCGCGTCATTCTCCAGCTAGCCGTCCTGATCCTGGCGGCGGCCGGCGGCGGCGCCGCCAAGGCCAGCAGCGCCTGCGAGAGCGAGAAGTTCCCGGCCAGCAGGAGCTACGCGACGTGCTCCGACCTCCCAAGCCTCGGTGCCACGCTGCACTGGACCTACGATGTGGCGGCCTCATCGCTCTCCCTGGTGTTCGTCGCCAAGCCTGCCGGCGCCGGGGGCGGCACCGGCTGGGTGGCGTGGGGGATCAACCCCACCGGCGACGGCATGAAGGGCGCGCAGTCGCTCGTCGCCTTCAAGAGGGACTCCGGCGCCTACGCCGTGAACACCTACAACATCACTGGGTACCGGCCGCTCGGCGCGGCCTCCACGCCCATCGCCTTCAAGGCCACCAGCCTCGCCGCCGACGAGAGCGGCGGGAAGGTGTGGCTCTACGGCAAGCTGCAGCTGCCCCAGGGGATGGAGACGGTGAACCACATCTGGCAGACCGGGTCCGCGGTGACCAGCGGGGCGCCAGCCAAGCACGCGTTCGCCAAGGAGAACCTGGAGGCGATGGGCAAGCTCGTGCTCGCTGGGGTGGCGCGCCGGAGCCCGCGTCGGTTCCAGTGGCCGGGGGGGCCGTCCTTCGAGCCTGGCAACGTGGAGACACAGACATCGTCGTCGCCCGCGCCGTCCGGCGGGAAGAAGTCATCGGCAGCGGCCACCACGTACGCGTCGGCTCCCGTGCTGATCATGCTTCTGGCATTCGCGTGTTTCTCGGTGTTTGTATGATTTCGTAGAGATTTGTCACGGACAAAGGATGTAGGCGTGTTTCTCGGTGTTTGTATGATTTCGTAGAGATTTGTCACGGACAAAGGATGTAGGAGAGCTAGTTTTCTTTCTTGAACACTAATCTATTTTTTTCCTTGCTTTTCTCTTGTTCCGGGTTGAAAATAAAAGAGATTATTGTATTGTCAGCGGGGTGTTGCCGTTGTTTTAGGGTGACGTGGTATCGTTAATCGATTCTCATCCATTCGATCCAGGTCACGTGCCTACAGGCCCGCTTTGGTCGCGCCGCGAAAATTGTCTAAGAGGTTTTGCGGGTAAACTGCATGCATCTTTTAGGTGGTCTTTTACTGCTCGGCCCGCAAAGGTTAGACCTCGAGAACGCACGGGGCACACGGCAGACGGGCAGAGGCGATATCGGCGGCTCGGCCGCTCGCCACCAGCTCTTCGTCGCCTGCGCCGCCCGGCCCCTCGCTCTCCCCATCTTGTCGCCGCCTGCGCTGCCCGCGCCGCTTTGGTCGTCCCGCTCCTCATTGCGGGGGATGTCAGGCGGCAGGGGTTCTTCTCCGGTTGCAGCGGCCCCCGCGAGCACGTCCAGTGGGGGAGAGCCGCAGCAACCGGGTGTCGCCGAGGATCACCACATTCCAGGCGACACCGAGGAGCCTCACCTACCCGACGGCGCCGAGGAGTACCAACCGCCCTCCAAGAAGTACACTTCTCTCCTCTCCTCCTGCGTCTATGGCATTTGTTACTGTCTCTTTGATTTGTGCTTGCTGGGTGTAGAACCAGGAAGGAGAGGAAGGAGGAGAAGAGGAGGAAGAAACTGGAAGACAAGAGAGAAAATGCAGGAGAAGAAGAAGAAGTCAGCGGAGAAATGGGAGAAGTCATAAGAACTGAAGACGAAAAGGGTATTTTATGTGTCTATTTTGTGATTTTGAGACGTAACATGGATGTTAAGTTTTGCAATATTTGGAATCCTGTTTTCTTGTGATTTTGAAATTTCTGAGTCATCACAAGTCAAAGGGATCATTGGATCTGTTGAATTTCATGCTAATTCCAGGCTCAGACTAGCATTCGAGCTGCACACATGTTTTAGTCAAATGGGTAAATATCATATATTTGAATGATTACCAAAATAAAAATCGTACACTGTAATGTTCAACTCTAAACTCTTCCTAGTTGCAGAGTTTGAAAGGACTCTTTTGGTACAGGTAGTGACTCATACCTTTATGTTATAGTGTACGGTCTCGGTGGTTTTCCTATTTTGAGTAGTTCGAACAATATGCTGTGTGTGGCTATGAACTTGTTGGTACAATATTCCCACATGTTCTTACTCTTATCAATTACATGATGATTAGTTCGTTTCCTCTTTTCATGTGGATGACTAGTGGGCTACTTCTTTCAACTGTTTGAGGGAATGTATTAATTCTGTTGGATACTTGGATGCTTATTAGCATTCAGTGTAAACAAACGCAGCTCAGGGAAGAAGAAGAGGATCATATTTTGATTTGCAATGCGTGCAGCTCCTAGTTGGGCCGGCTTCTATCTTGTACACCTTGGGTTTTATAATGTAAGACATATTTTGATTGGTTAAGACAAGACTTTGACCATCAATTACTCTATTAATATGTGATTTATGTGATAAAAAGTTAAATTCATAAGTAAGTACTTCTAAATATGAATCTAATTATATCAATTTTATGTCACATAAATCATATATTAATGAAGTAATTATTAGTTAAAATCTATTCTTAACCAATTAATGTACATTCACCCATCCATCTTAAAGTTTACGTTAATACCCCTATGCCAAAACAGTGCAAGGCCTACACCTGCCCCACATAATCCTTCACTAGCATGTTTGGCATGCCTAACAACCACTTAAACTTCTCTATCATTCTCCCATCGAGTTTGATTTCCGACAAGACAAGGATATCAGGGTCCTTCTGGAGAGCTAGAAGGCCACAAACTGCTGGCCTTCCCCGATACCCCGCGGTTCTAAGCAATTATCTTCATTGTGGGCTGTGAGGCTGACCATGCAGCCTCGCTTTTTCGCTGGTGTTATGCTCCTCGGACTCCACTGCCATGAACACATCCCCCTTCTGCCTCTCTTGGTTGTGCTCCCCATCTTGTACAGCAACATCCAAACTTCTCCTTTGTTTTCACCAACCCGATTGCCATTCTTCAGGCTCTTAAAGGTGCCTGTATATCCCTTCTTATCTCCTCCCTGTTGCTGCACAGACCGCCTATCTAGTTCTTTCTGGTTTCCAACCTCCCTGTTGCCATCCTGCTCGATGTCTTTTCCGCCACGGTACCAGGCAAAGGAGGCTGCATGGCACTATTGCTGCTCTCCTCCCCAATCGGCTTCTTGTGCCCGTCCTGGACCAAAGCCAACTCTTGCCCCTTTGCCTCGACTTGCATGTCACTTCTACCAAAAGGAAGTTGTTTTTTAGTCCTCTTCAGCTTTGGTGCTTGTAGTGACTTAAGCAGGCTATGAACCTCCTCTCCTTGCTCGAGTTGCCTGAGGCCCCACTATCTTTCCTCCACGTCAGGCTATCACTTCCTGAGCCACTGCCTCCACTCCAAAGCCATAGCCTCTCCCACTACTTAAACCACCACCACCACCTTATCCAGTCCGATCATCAATCCCTTCTTCTCCACCTCAGATAGCTGTAAACTCTTCATCAACCCCTCCACCCAGGGGCGGCCCTGGGGGGAGGGGGCAGGGTGTGCGGCCGCCCCAGGCCCCCAAATCCCAGGGGCCCCACCCCAGGTATATATGCCGTATCCCTGTGCATGTGGCTAGGTATGCGGTATCCCTGCTGCCTCGTCTGATTCCCGTAGTCACGCGGCCGGCGGGCCGTTTCCTTGCCGATGCCCAGCTGCTTGCCGGTGATCAATTGATCAATGATCATCTTCACACGCGAATCACGCCCAGGTGCAGCACGCGCCGGTGATCAAATTAATCAATTGATCATCTTCACGTTCACGCCGAGCGAGCGGAGGCCGCGGTCCGCGTACTGGTAGATCAAGCCGTGGATCACTGTTGGCGTTCGATCCAGGCCCTGGTTCGATCCTACAGACTGCAGTCAGCCAGTTAGGCAAATTCCAAATTCCAATCAGGCAATCAGGCAATCACCAGTTCATCATCCATTGCTTCCCTGACCGGAATTTTCCTAGGTATACAATGAATCACTAATTCACTAACATCGTATGTGTATTGGTAATTAAGTTATTTAATCTCAACTAATTTATAACAGTTCTGCATTTATTTAAATTTCAGCGCAGACTGCAGTGGGATATCATGTCGTCTAGAAAGTATGAATCTGGCAACGAGAAAAGAAAAAGAAAAGGACGTGTGGATAAGATGATAGAATCACATAAAGGAGCTATGGATAAATTTTTCAAGGTTAATACGTGCGCTTCGACGAACCCAGATTGGTTGGCGATAGTTGCTGTGGGTGAACCAACTAATGGAAATCATCAAGAAAATGTTGACATCAACGTCGATGATAACAATGTAAGTGACCCCGAGAACGCAGTTAATGCATCGAGTGCACATGCACGGTCTGCTAGTGTTGATGAGCAACCAATTCATACTTTGGATATTTATGATCCAAGAAATTGGAATAATCTTGATAATAAAGCAAGAGACATATTAGTCGAGAAAGGGCCTAAAAGAGAAGAAAATATGGAATTTCCTCTAGATGCTGCCTCAAGACATTTTTCATATGCTCGTTATTCTAGAAAATTAAGCAATGGAGAGGTACATGATAGAAAATAGTTATTTTATTCGAAGCATGTTGATAAAGTTTTTTGTTTATGTTGTAAGATCTTCAAGTCTAGCACTAGCAAGAGTCTGAGTTCCTTAGCAGGTGATGGGTTTAAAAATTGGAGACATATCAGTGAGAAGCTTAGAGAACATGAAAATAGTGTCGAGCATATTGGTAACATGAACAGTTGGAATGAATTGAGAGCTAGACTGTGCAAAAAGGAAACAATTGACAAAGATTTACAGCAGCAAATCGCAAAGGAGAAAGAACGTTTGAGGCAAGTTTTATTAAGGATAGTTTCCATTGTGAAATTTCTTGGCAAACGCAGCTTGGCTTTTAGAGGAACTAGTGAGCAGCTTTACAATGATAATAATGGTAATTTCTTAGCTTGTGCTGAGATGATTGTAGAATTTGACTTGGTAATGCAAGACCACCTTAGACGTATTCAGAACAAAGAAACTCATTATCATTATCTCAGTCATAAAATTCAGAATGAGTTGATATCTCTTTTGGCTGCTGATATCACAAGCTCTATCATAAAGATTGTTAAAGAGGCAAAGTATTTCTCCATTATCCTAGATTGTACCCCTGATGTGAGTCATCAAGAACAAATGACTTTGTTAGTTCGATGTGTTAATTTGTCCGATGGCAAAATAAAGATTGAGGAGTACTTTTTGGGGTTCTTGAAGGTGGATGACACATCTGGTTTGGGAATTTTTAATGTATTGCTTGAATCTATGGAGTTCTTTGGCCTTAATGCTAATGATATAAGGGGTCAAGGCTATGACAATGGTTCTAACATGACAGGAAAACACCAAGGGGTACAAAAAAAGGTTAATTGAGATCAATCCAAGAGCATTGTATATGCCTTGTGCTTGCCATAGTCTCAATCTTACTCTTTGTGATATGGCAAAATCTTGTGGGAAAGCTGTTTCATTTTTTGGAATTGTTCAACGCATATATGTATTATTTGCTAGTTCTACGAAAAGGTGGAATGTTTTGCTTAAACATGTTCCTAGTTTAACTGTGAAATCATTATCCAATACTCGTTGAGAGAGTCGAATCAAAAGTGTTACAGTAATAAGATATCAAGCTACTGAGTTAAGGTCAGCTTTGTCTGAGTTACGTCATGCTTCTGACATTGAACCTAAGGATAAAAGTGATGCAAAAAATTTATGTGTTGCGCTTGGCAGCTTTGAGTTTCTACTTGGTATGGTTATCTGGCATGATATTTTATTTGCTGTAAATAAAATGAGCAAGAAGTTGCAATCGCTAGCCATGTGCATTGACTCTACTGTGAAGCAAATACAAGGTATAATGCAATACTTTGAGAAGTACAGAAATGAGGGGTTTTCTTCTAGTCTGATCATCGCCAAAGGTATTGCAACTGAAATGGGTGTAGAGGCATCGTTTCCAGTAAAACGTCGTGTTACGAGAAAGAAACAATTTGATGAAAGTAATTGCTAAGAAGAAATTCTAGAAGCTGAGAAGGTTTTCGAAGTTAACTATTTTTTTGTTTTGGTTGATATGGCGATCACTTCTTTGAAGAGCATATTTGAAGAACTCACGGTGTTTAAAGATATATTCGGATTTTTATTGAGCTCAAACACCCTAAAGTCATTAAATGATAATGAACTTGAAGAGTGTTGCACTAAGTTTGCAAAAACTTTCTCTCTTGATGGTTCATCTGATGTTGAGGTACATGATCTTATTTCTGAATTAAAGATTATGAAATTCACTTTGCCAGATGGCATAATGTCTGCTATGGAGATTTTCGAGTATGTCAGAGATGTGGATTGTTATCCTAATGTCTCCATTGCTTATCGAATCTTATTTACTGTGCCTGTGACTGTTGCATCAGCTGAAAGAAGCTTTTCAAAATTGAAATTATTGAAGAACTATTTGAGATCAACAATGACTCAAGAGAGGTTAAATGGTTTGGCAACATTATGCATCGAGAAGAAATTGTTGGATGATATTGACATCGACCCCATCATAAGTGACTTTGCATCGAGGAATGTTAAAAGATATTTTTAAGATAATATGTATAAATTATTTATATAAATATAAGTGTTTATTAGTAAAATTATATATATATATATATACGTATATTGATTATTATTATTATGATATTTATATTAAGGGGCCCCGAGTTTTAGTTTCGCCCAGGGCCCCCAAAATCTCAGGACCGGCCCTGCCTCCACCTTCTCCATTACCACCGCCCGAGAACACACCGAGGAAACTAGGGTATAGGAATTTTACAATCACGTGCCCTAGAATACGCGAAAGGCTTCTGTGGATGGGTGAGGGATGGTTGTAAGATCAGACCTAGGTTGAGGCAGAGGAACTCCCTCAAACCCTAGACCAACAGCAGGGTAGCGAATAAAAACAGATGCGATGCAAACTCCAGGGAGAAACAGATTCTAGGTGGAGGCGTGGGAGACGTGTAGCAAGGATCTGAATTTCCGAGAACAGGATGGAACGACGGGGTCACGAACCCTAGCGCAAGTCGCAAGGGAGGACGACGCCAATCGCCTCCGGGATCGCCGGACACAGTAACACGGCGAACGCGGCAGCGGCCGGCAATGTGCAAAATCCTACGAGAAAAATCTGTGATGGGCCAGGAGGAGCTGTTTGTCTGGGCTCGTTGGGCTGTGGGCAAAGGCGTCGCGTCGGCCCCATCCAACCGTCCGCGCGGCCCATTCGTCCGAGATCGCAGCCGTCCATCGCACCGATCTCGCCACCTAGGGTTCTTCTCGCGGCACCATGAGATAAGACCCCCTCGCGCCCCGCACGAACGGCTTCTTTCTCCTTCTCCTTCTCCTACGCCGCCGCCGCTCGCCCGCTCCGCCGCAGTCTTCGCAAGGTACTACCAGCTTACCTCGTTACGACGGAGACGTTCTTCGATTGGGATCTTCTCACATTGAATTGCTGTGCGATGTGCAGATGGCGGTGCCGCTGCTGACGAGGAAGATCGTGAAGAAGCGCGTCAAGCAGTTCAAGAGGGCGCACAGCGACCGCTACATTGGCCTCAAGGTGACCCACCCATTCCCTTCTTGCCCGTCAATCTCAAGCTCATCCGTGTTGTATTTAGCTTTGGACTTATCCATCAATGTCTTAGTGCTTAGCTCTGTGGCCTGTATTTCTTGGTCCAATTTTAGTCCAGGAGATCCTAGTAGCAGATCGTTAGCTTGTGTTAGATTATGAAGCTTTGCTAGCAGCCTGAAATGTTGGCAAACGATTCAGTCAGCTCTGTTTGAGTTGAGGTGTCTGTGCACGGAATCGATTCTTTGCTTGTTTAGGATGCTGCCTCAGGTTATGATAACAGTAGTAACAGCAGAGCAGCTCCACCTTACTTGTGAAGGGAAACTAAGTTACAATGATGAACTGTTGCTGATTTTGACATCAACTGGAGTCGTTTCGCAGTGACAGCCACCGACGAGATCACGAGATACGCCATTCGAGGAGGCTAATTGGAGGCAGATAGCTGAGGCTTAAGTAGTCGAGAGAGGAGCAAAGGAGGAGAAAGGATCGAGTGAGATGAGAGTACGGAAAAAACTATGCCCATGCGTGGTGCAGTTCACACAACCTGGCTAGCATGGGAATAAAATAAAGATGGATTTACTTCTTGACTCAGAAGATGGGCTTGCCGCATGAAGGATGGATATACAAAAAAGTAATAATATTCACAAGGACTATATAACTATTGTTTTCCAAAATAATAATAATGGATAAACTACTATTGAGATGAAATTAGATTTACAAATAAAGATGTAAACGACTACCTCATCTTAGGATCGACTTCTGTAATAAGTTTTTCAAAATAAGTCGTACAAATTTTATGAGTAACAACCGGTATATGTTTAACTAATCTAACTACAGAGAGGTGATCCTTAATGTGTATATTGCAAAAAATATATTGAAATCCTTAAGACCTTAAAGTTAGAATTAAGGAAGATTTTGATAAATGTATATTCAAACTTCATGTTTGTAATACCCTAATAATTCATTACGTATAATTTTTAAATTACACATCGAATCAAATGTGTTCATTTCAAAACACAAAATGCCAAAGAAAAACATTTTTTTTTAAATCTAGCCGCGCAAATGCGCGGGCTACCTTGCTAGTTGGTTGTAGTGTGACGTACTGATGTTGTATTGTTGGAATGGGAAAGAATGTCTATAGCTCTTTCGTATCTGGGTAAATTCAAATTGTTCTACTGATGTGTAACCTTGCACATGTTTTTTTCTTTTCCGAATTGTATCTGGAGATGACCCATCATCCTTAGATGTGTGCATATAACCTATAGGGCAGAGACCCCATAAAGACAAGTGCAGAATTCTTTTAGTTCTTGAGTGATCTAGTCGTCGCAAGGACTCATTGTCGCTGATACTGTTTTCTGTAGACAAATTGGCGCAGGCCGAAGGGTATCGACTCCCGCGTCAGGCGTAAGTTCAAGGGATGCACCTTGATGCCCAACATTGGATACGGCTCCGACAAGAAGACCAGGCACTACCTGCCCAACAAGTTCAAGAAGTTTGTTGTCCACAATGTCTCTGAGCTAGAGCTGCTTATGATGCACAACAGGTAAAATTTACCTTTTGCCCACAATTACAAGCTTCATAGGCAGTTCTAAGTATAGTAGAAAGCTTAGTTATGACTTATGACGGCACTTATCTAGATGACAGTGTATCTCCTAGTAGGGTGTGTGGTAGTCAAGCAAAAAAAGTACATCAGCATCGTCAAGAAATATTTTCCAGTGTTACCTGATTGTTGTGAAGGGGCTCAGTGCTAGTGTTTTGTTACTGTTAATATGCTTCTTGCGTAGAGCTTTTGAAATTCCCTGTTTGCTTATGCCATATTTTCTGCAAGCAGGACATACTGCGCTGAGATTGCCCACAACGTGTCCACCCGCAAGCGCAAGGAGATTGTCGAGCGTGCTGCACAGCTTGACGTTGTGGTCACCAACAAGCTTGCCAGGCTCCGCAGCCAGGAGGACGAGTGAAACATTCCGTAGTCTACTAGTCTTGGTTGCTATGTTGGTAGTCAGTACACGCTGCTTTGAGAAAATTTACCACCAAATTTATGTTGCTGCTAGATTTCCTGTATGAACAAATCATTTTGCCACGAGCGATGCGAATACTATCTGGTTTTAGCAACAGTGTGGCGACTTGTTTTCTCCTGCGTGCTTCAGTTTTTCATGGATGGATTTGGAACCTGAAATGTTTCGGGATTCGTGGTATTTGGTCTTGCCTTGAAGCAGATCTTTCAGATCGAGTTTTCTGCAACCTTGATGAGTATCGGTGGACTTCTGAATATCTGAAAGGCAGTTGTGCTCGTTTGGGTACCGATTCTAGGAAGGGATTTGACAGGAGCGTTGATCTACAATTGCATCATTTGGTCGCTAGGCATTAGCATTCCTCCTGAATAGTGTGTGAACCCGTGAGTCGAGGAGAGATGATGAGCAAGGCGGTAATGGAAGCGTAGGGACAGGAAGAACTGCTTGCTCCGTCGTGGCGTTCGGACTGCCGGCACGGGCGCATCGACGGGCAGGCAGGTCCGCGTCCATGCCCATGTACCGGTGCCGCTTCAAACCAGTGCCGTGCCACTGCCACACCGCCAAGTCTGCCATGATCGGGCCGAGTGGCGGGCGCGGTTCCTCGGTGAAATCATACGGGCGCATCACGTAGGGGCGGTGTGCAACGCTTTTCGGCCGTTCAGGCCTAGTAGCGCGCGGGTGGAAAACCGACTCGGGCAGCGCGACGAGGGTCTGCGTGCTGCGGGCTGTGCGAGTCCCGCGTTGCAGCCTTGTCGCGGTCACAGCCGCGCCCGCGATTCCCCGGCCGCGCGTGAGCGAAGCGGCTTAGAGCGGGAGCGCGACCAAACGTGAGAGCTCGGCCGGTGCCGCTGCACGGGGGACTCCACAGTCCACACGAACACGCAGAGAGAGTTGGGCATATGCCGCGAAGCCGGTTGCACCCTGAGACGAACCGGTTCCGTCTCTGCCTACCCCTTCCGGTCCCTGCTGTCGCTCCGCTCCTCCTCATCATATGGCTAAATGAACGAAAACCACCTCGGCAACTCCCCCACAGCAACCTAGAAAAACCCGAGACAGACCAAGACCGAACACAGCAACAGAGCAGCCCATCAAGGCAAACCACCTCGCAACAACAAAGCACTGCGCACTATATAGCCCAACCCAGCAAACGAACGAAAAAGCCCGGTTAACCACGGACCACCAATTTTTCCCGTGGAATAGCGTCCCACGCCACGGCGGACCGACGGAACAGCACGAGCGAGGCGGGCGCAGGCCGAACAACGCAGACGAGCGGAACACAGGCCCGTCCAAGCGCACGACGCGCTCGCCCCACGCGGATCGATCGCGGCCGTCCGCCCGGGAACGGACGTAATCCCGCAGCAGTGGCCCTGAGATCGCTCGGAGGGTGCCCGACTTTAATAATACAAATTGCGAACAAGAAAAAAACTTGGCCTACACGTACACGGTACACGGCTCATTCATTGGCTCAATAACACCAAGCCATAGCGTCACACTACTGGCTAGTACTCATTACCGAGAGCCACTGGGCTTTGCGTTGCGTCCATCGGCATCGTCCTCCGCCCCGGGACCATGCTGCAACTGGGAAGGAAGGACGCGAGTAAACCGAGCGTCCGCCCAGCCACATGTACACTCCCTCGCCAGAATCCCTGAATCATCATCGCATAGAGGCAGACACGTACATATTCAGCTAAGCTTAATACATCCAAGTAAGTAAAAGCCGTCGCCGGCAGATAGAGCAGAGCAAGAGGACCGGTCTCGACAGCGATTCGCGCGAGGGAAATCGACAGATTCACATGGGTACGTAGGGATAGGATAAGCCCGGCCGGATCACTCGCTCGAGTACTCCACATGCAGTCAATTGCTTTGCATTGCAGACGTCGATGTTAACACATTTATATGACCTCTATGCATGGCGTTCATGATCCATCGGTGCTCTCCTGCGGACCAGATCACACAAGCTGAATTTGGTCTGTGATCTCTGGATAATGTGGAAAAAGATCTGCGTCCTGTGGCGGCGAAGGCGTAAGATTTTTTTCTTCTTCTTCTTCTCGTTCATAGGAAACTTGAGTTACTGTCAGGGAGACCCGAGATCGCTACGACCGCGACGGCCGACTAGTTGTCTGCTAAATCCATACTGAAATCATCCGTTTTGTAATCATTACTCTTATCCTCTTCGACGCGTTCTCCATAAAATTCCCTTCCTTTTCCGTTGCTGGACGCATCAGAGTGTATATATGGATTATTATTATGACCTGGTAGATGCCAATTTCTCGTTTCAAGATCATATTTTGGGTCAACATCTGAGCTCTCATGCATTCATTCAAGTCATGGATCGACGATGCCATCATGAGTGATCGATTGGCCCTCGCTCGACGAGTGATCGGATCGAAAACAAGGGCCATCCATTCAATCTGTTTATCAGAGCGTCAGATCCAGTGCACAGTGATCGCTGATCAGTTTGCTACAGTTCCATCATGGATCATAATATCAAATATCCTGGGATCATATGCTACTGCTACCCGATAATCGTCGTTTCCGGTCCACCACGCCCGCAACCGTGTCGAGGGACATCCGAGGCCGACATGGACGTGTCCATCCATCCATCGGGCACGCCGCACACTTTCGCTCCATGACATGAGGGGAGGAAGAGGGACTAGTATAGTGCTATTAGTGGAATGAACATGTGACATGAGAGGAGGAGCGTAAGAAGAGGAAGCACCGATCGTACCATCGCCATGGCTGATAGGCCTTGAAGTGATCAGACATCAAAGGCCAAAGGATATATATGGGGTGGACCCCAGGATCGGCAAATTCGGCAGGTGATGCCGATGCCCGGTGCAGCTTGCCTGCATCCTGAGGTTGTGAGACGCTTCACTGATTAATGGGACTAATTAAACTCTACTGCAGCCAGCTGGTTTCAATTAATAAGTATAGAAGTACATGGGATTTGGATAAGGAATTGACTGAAATTACAGCACGATTTCAGTAAAAAAAAATACTATCTTTCCAAGTGAAAATTTCAGTGAAATGTCGCTTATGCAAGTACTGGTTTGTCGATAGGAGGTATCTTTCCATTTGCATACAGTTGCCCAGTGGCACCCACCATCCAAGTATTCCATTCTTGTACGAAAGGGATTCCATCTTGAAGTCTCTGATGCAGTGTAATTTGCTTACGCAGTTCATGAGCTGTATGCCTTGCAGCCATCAACTTTCAACAGGCTGTTCTTCAGAGAGGACAAGCTTACAACAGTTGTACAATTTAATGGGCTTTCTCCAGGTAGTAAGAAACGGTGCCGAGCGCGACATGGAACCTAACTGCAGAAATCAGCATAATATACATCAGACTTTTTAGGGTCTGGTAGAAATTAGGCACGAGAATAGGGAGACAGCAAAGCCTGAACCTGATGCTGACAGTAGAAGACTTCGGTGTAAACTTGGATTAATTACTTTGTAGGAAAATGTTCCCATGCTCCAGTAAAAAGAAAACTGCAAAGATGGAATAATGAAAACAGGGGAAAAAGGTGTAATCTCTTACCACCATTTTGTTTTAGTACGCACTGTTGGAACGTAGGGTTTTACAACAAATAGTTCAATTTCCGCAAGATAAAAAAACAATTCTCGTGTACCAAACGGGGCCTAAGAAAAATAATTATATTGACATTTTTACCAAACCTGGACAAGATTTAGTTGCGGCAGGGGTGACGACAGCGCAGCTGAGAACCACGAAATGAGATCCAGCAAGCAGCGGATAAAAGCGATGGCTAACCTACCAAAGCTGGGAGACAATGACGCCCGTCTGTTTGTACGTAGACGAAGACGTGAAACAAGGAGTGCCATTTGCCTATGTAGATGTCCTAGATAAACTGTGATGTGATTTGATCTGAAAAGGAAAGCTGGTGGCTATTCATTCCATGGTGATGGTGGAATCAAAATTTGGTCTGCCGGTTAGAGTTCTTAACAGCTGCAAGTTTGCAAGTTAAAAATCTCATAGGAATTAACGATAAAGCAAAGTCAACTGTGATTGATGAGCCTTCAATGTCTATCTCTGTAATTACTTCAGTAATAATCTTGCGTAGGGAAACTCATTGCAAGAAGATGGAACAGAAACGTTTGTAACATGCTGAGGATAAATATCTGATACTTTCCATTTCAAGACAACATGCAATAGTACATGGTATCATCCCAACAACTGCCAGCTCTTACATATTAGAAGAGAGATGGTGATTCTAATATTTTCACCATATCTAGTACACAATCTACTACTAGTGAGATCGTATAATCTCATAAATATGAGAAGAATCAAGTCGGGTGGTTCAGCCGGAGTTCTCGTATCCCTGATCCCGGCGTCTTAGTGCATTCAGCATATGATAAATCAATCAGTTCTCAGGCCCGAAGTCTAAAGACTCTTAGCTTAGGAGCTTCACTTGGCATACTTCCTATGTACAAAAATATGGACCTTCTTCATTATCAGTGACCGTCTAGAACTCGATCTCTGTATGATCTGCCGCTTGTAACCGATCTGTGTCAATTGAACCATAAAGGTTATTAGTCTAAGGTAATTGCCAAGGCGTGCAACAAGTGAACCATCATTCGTTATACAAACCATCAAAATCCGGTGCTGAAACCCCATTCTCCTGGCTTTGCTCATCACTGATATGCAAAGCATTTTGGAGGCCCTCTTCCCAGAAATCCCGTTGCTGAAAGAAACGAGGTAAACAATATTATGATAAGATGCATATTCACTCTCATTAGTTAGGAATATTGCAGTTCTTCAGGCAACAATCACCTGCTTTTGAAAAGCATACTGTGTGTTGGCTGCGTGGGGTAGAGCCGTGTCTAATGGACCTAGGGAACATTGGTTCTCCATAATACCCGAACCGAAGGACTGGAAAAGCTCTGCTTGGTCACAAAATGGAAACGCTGCACCAGCATTTTCCAATGGAAAGACCGAACTCACTGAAGGTCCAAGGGCTTGGTACATCTGAATATACAGAGGAAATAACATGTTAGGGGCAGATTGTTTCATAGACTCGAAGCATGAGAACTGAGATAATTAGAGCTCACATCTTTGTGTAAGAGGGTAGACAAGGTGCTGAAGTCAAGTTGTGGGTTCACGGTCGCAAGCTTCATGGACAAGAACTGAACGCGTAAAACAGCGATAGGATTAGAATTCAGTGAGAATTGCAAACTCTGGTTGTGTGACAGAACTAATTGTGCGCCACATCTAACCTCGACTTGCTGCTGCAGCGATTGTACATAGTTTATGATCTCATCAAGCATGAGTGCTTTGCCAATAACCTACAATATATATGTATGGAATTTCTTCAAATTAGACAACTATGTGTTAACAACTGACACTTTATAACACAACAATGTCCCACACTGAAATCTTTTGATACCTTGTTACATCCTGGTACCAGGTCCTGGAGCATTTTCATCTTCTGGGTGATCTTCTCTCTTCTAACCTATTAAACCACAGTTGAAGGACAGTGAGTAATTTTGCACTGAAGCCAAAAAAAAACAATTTTGCCATACAATTGAAATTAGAAATGACAAAACTAAGAGCAATTCCAGTATATTACCCTCTCTGCAAGGCTGTGGCTATCAGTGGCCTGGCCTCTCCTCGCCCGGACATGGACGTAGTCCTTGGGCGGCTCGACCACCGGCTTGGGCCTGGAGCTCTTCCCCTTGCCCTGCCTCTGCCCTCTCTCCCCGCCGGCCGAGCCGTCGCTCGCCGTCTCCTCCACCTTGGGCCTCACCGGCCCCTCCTCCATCTTGCATCGCTTCGAGGAGTCCGGTCCCGTCGCCTCTCCCACCTGCAAACCAGAAAACCGGCGTCATCTTCACCATCAAGCTACAGCCCGTGGCGGCAGAGCTCCCTCGCCGTTGCTACCCACCTTGCAAGAGCCCAAACAGTCCGCCGCCTCCTTGCCCTTCCCGCTACCCCCGGTCCCGGCCGGCGCCTTCCTCTTCTTGGCATTGGTGCCATCGGCCCCTGCGTACGCCCACGCCGGGTCGGAGACCGAGGACCCCTCCCTGGAGGCCGCGCCGAGCTCCCCGCCGCTCCCAACCGCCACCACGAACTGACCTCCGCCGCCGGACACCCTCGTCGCCCGCTCCGCAAACCCCCCGCCGCCGCCGCCGCAGAGCGTGTCCAAGAAGGACCCGCCGTCCATCCCCGCGCCACCGAAGTCGAGCCCCAGGGAGCAAGAGCCCATCAGCAGCCTGGCAACGTAGTCGCCGTCCATCGCTCGATTCCCTCCTTCCCAGCGTCCAACACCAAACCACAAGAATTGCGCAGGAAGCAAAGTAAAGCGAATAAACTGGAGCAGGGCGAGGAGTGGGGTTGGGGAAAGTGGGGGTGCGCGAGGCGAGGCGGTAGGTGGGGTGGGGTGGGAATCCGCGGATGGGTTTTATAGAAGAGTTCGGGTTCGGGTGGTGGAGGTGGCGGTGGCGGTGGAGGGCAGAGCGGGGCGGAGCGGAGAGGAGGTAGCGGCGGTGTGGTGGGATGGTTGCGGAGCGGTGGGCAACTGTACGGCGGAGGTCAAAACAAGAGAAAAGGAGGGTGGTGGTGGTGGTGGTAACCTTGCCCGTAAGCAGCTGCAAGGGCGGGGGCGGGTTCTTGCTAGTTAACCGGGGGAGACACGGACACTGCTCCGGAGATGGCGATGCTTTTTACCACCTCGCTGGTTGCTCTGCTCTCCACTGCTCTGACGCCATGTCTTTTGCTAGTAAACGAGCGTGTGATTAACCCCTGCTTCTTCTTTCGGTGAGTTTCACCATCTCTAAGCAGCACCCCGTGCATGCATGCACGCGACGAGAACAACTAGTGCACGTCGAGAGAAAAGGAACTCGGCAAAATGGCCCCGTAGCTTCGGGAGAAGGGGTCCCTATGTTTTTGTTAGGAAAGCAGCAAATTCTACACTTTTATATATACAATTGATAATTGATTTGCTAAGTCATCTCCCCATCAGGCCCATTGTAGCAAAACCATTATGAAAAGTAATAAACACACCAGGATCTTACTCTTTAAGTACTCTGGTTTTCGATAAGTTCGGGGTTTAGGACAAATGGTGTCAGAAGTTTAGGTTTTCAGACCAAAACAATTTTAAACTTCTGGGTTCTAATCGTACCAACTACCACATATTAGGCTGTAAAATAGGTTTTCTTCCTTGAGTTTATTTGAGTCAATAACTGTTGTGGTTGCAGGCTATACCAGCTAGTTGGCTGAAACTGAAAAGAAATGGATCTGGGCGCCAACCGCCTAATTGCTTCACTCGAAGTGGAATTTGGATGTAAAAGCTAGCGCACAAACAAGCTATATATGAGAATTATATATGCTCGCGGCCTTGCGGGTAGAGCCGAGCTACCAAAAGTTGATAAGCTTTTATATCCCTGCCCTGATTAGCATGCCTCTGTTTCCACTGAATTCGATTGCACTATCGGTTCAGGCAAGGTGGTCGGCATGGCCGCATGAGTTCCACGAGTTGGACACTCGGACGAGAGAGAGAGTATGCAGGACTTATTATTAAGTGATGTTCTCCGGGAATTTCGAGCCTTGAAGCTACTACGTACTACTTGTAACCTTGTTTTAATAATATAACATGCTAGATGATACTGAATGAATCATGCAGTCACGATGTAACAAGAAAGCGAAGCCGAACTTGACGTGTGCCATCTTTTTGTGGATGCATACGTACACACAAGCAAACAAATAAATGAAACGAGGCCGTGGCCTTCCTCTGATCGTCAAAGCTGCGCTTTGCAACATTCAGTGCTTCCTTCCCTGCGCAGCAGATCTCTGAAGATTTCTCTCTGCTTATGCAAAAGGGGACCTGAAACACATACAGAACCATGAACCATCACGTACATACACGGGGGTACGTAGCTGGATCTGCGTCGCGGTACACGTCGCGGTTCTAGCTACTAGCATTTGAGTTTCCCTTGGTGAGAAAGGCGTGTACAGAGACGATTAGTACAAAGAGTTCTGGTGATCAGTCGCTGAGGAAAGACTTTGTCGCCAAGGGATCGAAGACTGCGTGGCAGTAATGCTTAGTTAATCCGTTGCATCATTGCATGCATCTTACGTTCTCTAAAGAGTTCTTTTACAGTGCATACCAAGCAATATGGACCGTCCATGCCAAAAGATCTATTGGTAGAGATTGATCTATACTACTGATTCTATGAGTAGTATACATCATTCAATCTAAGTAGTATGAGGTAGTATGTGAGCCGAGGGGTAAAATTGGAAAGCCCAAAATCTTCGGATAGGAGCGACGGAGGCGGCGTACACGTCCGGTCATGGGGCGACGGAGGAGGCGGCGACCCGCGCATTCGGCGAGGCGAGACCCGCGGCTCCGGGCAAGCGCATCCAGCCAGGCGGCGGCTCGCGGCTCCGTGCGGGCACATTCGGCCAGGCGGCGAGCCGCGGCATCTGGGCGGGCGGGTGTGGCTTGCCGGCGACCGGGCTGGGGGATCCAACGAGGCGGCGAGCGATGGAGTCCGAGCGGGCGGCGCGGGGGGCGCGGGAGGAGCCGCAGCCGCTGCGCGCCATCCGTGTCGCCGGTGCGTCCGGCGGCAGGCGGGGGCGCCGGGGGCTGTGCATGGGCGGCCGCGGGGCGCCAGTTGGGGCAAGGATCAGTGGGAGGCAGCCGGGCGCGGCGGGCGGGGCAAAGTCGGGGGCGGCGGCGGGCGGGGCAAAGTCGGGGGCGGCGGCGGGCGGGGCAAGCCGGGGACGCGGCGGGCAGCGGGAGGCGGCGGGCGGGGGAAGCCGGGGGAGGAGGCGGGTGGGGCAAGCCAGGGGCGGCGGCAGGTGGCGGGGCAACGCTCGCTGGTTCCTTGCGTCAAGGAGGGATGATCCAATCTTAATTACCAGAAAAAAAAACACGAAGTGAAATGTCTAAATTACCCTTATCAATTGACCATGGATCTAATTCCATACTACTCTCCTTACACAGCAGTAATATGCACGTAAAAGTCCTCTCTCTTCTCTAAAACCCGAATTAGCCTCGTCCTCGTTGTTGCCCGCGAGAGTTCGAGCCACAAGCGCTGCTACATTAGTTGAGCAAGTTTTGACGAATCCACGCGCTCTGTTCGCCCGCCGCGGCACAGCGGGGGCGCCGCGGCGAGCGCGACCTGTAGGTGGTGGCACTGGCACGGTTCGTCATTGGCGGCGACGCCGTCTAGTGTCCATGAATGGCAGAAGTACTAGGCATCCTTCTCTTAATCATGGACTTGACTAACCGTGATAGTGCTACGAAAGAACAGATCGCCTAGGTCGTAGGTACCACTAGCACTATTTTTTTTTAGATAATGAAGTACTGCTATATATGTAACCCAACTGCTAGGAATATAGTACAAACAATAGGTGCCTCTTCGGGGTTTGTTTAGTACACAATGTGTTCTTGCTTAATCAAATCATGTTTAACCTTGCGAAAGGTCGGCTTAGTTGATTAATCGCCACCCCTCCTGCTCAATCATTCCAGCAGGCAAGGAAGGAGAAATGGTGGGCACAAAATGGCAGTTCTCATTTCCCTCTGGTATTACAGACGCAACTTCTGTTCTTACCAAGTTGTGGTAAAGCAGAACAGCTTCTGCTTCAACAAATGGCTTTTTGGTATTGTTTCAGTAGCTACATAACAATCAAATTGATGGCTCGCCAAGTCCCCATATGGATATCTCTACTGTTTCTCATCTGGCGTGCTCTCCCTTAGCTTTGCCGCTGCCATTAGTTTGGTGGTGGTTGGATCTGAACTAACAGCAAAAAGGTTTGGTGCCTTTGTGGATCAGCATCTGATAGTTATCTCCTATTCCTTTTTCTTTTTAGATTATTTCTTCATGGGTTGATGATGGCTGCTACATCTGCACATTTAGTCAGCTGTAGTACTTTGTTTTGGCTGGCCCGAGGTGCATATCCTCTGTCTGAAACAAGGAGCCGGCAAATTGAGGCCAAATCCAAACAGTGAGCTCTTGTCATGGTTACACGTTTACTGCCACATCGAAGAGTTTGGAAAACCGAGAGCAAGACTTGCTACGCACTAATGCACTGGTTTGGCTGTTCCTGAAGTAGAGTATAGAATTTGCAACACATGAACCGAGGGAAGTTTACTGTATTTTGCAAACTACTCCACGACCTACTCGAAATCATTAACATATTCTGTCACAAATGTTTGAGCATGAATGCATGACCCTTGCCATATTCAGCATCATGGACCTTGCCACTGTGACAACTAGAGGACGATTTACGAAGACCGACTGAATACGTTACGCATTTCAGTATAGGCCTGACTGCTGCAAATGGAGCTCAAGAACAACCATAGCATTGTACGGTTCATATCTGACATGTCAAGCAAAGCTAAAAATTGTAGTTGCAAGGGTCAGACTTCTGGTGACCATGCTCATATTCCAATTTCCAATTAGCAGGTAGCAAGATGAGTAAGAAGTCAAAATCTTCCTCAGTACAAAACATGCCAGATCATGGGGTGTGGCACATTGCAGCACCCTGCTAACCACAGCTTAACAGTTGCAAAAGCATACAAAAGTGCAAGCATAACCTTTCCACAGCTAATAAACAAGGGCAATCCATATTCTTTATCATCAAAATTGTTGTACTTATATATTACGTTAAACGTAATCATTACTGATAGCAAGATTGTCAACAATATTGAATCCTTGAGTCAAAGAGAAAGGAGAACAGAATTCCTGATGCAGGACAAAGTCTACTACAGCTGAACAATTCCAAAACTGCAACTACTAGAAACATTTCACTCATCCTCCTGGCTGCGGAGCCTGGCAAGCTTGTTGGTGACCACGATGTCAAGCTGTGCAGCTCGCTCCACTATCTCCTTGCGCTTCTTTGTGGACACATTATGTGCGATTTCAGCACAGTACGTCCTATTTGCAGAAAGATGCTAGCATTAGCAAATACTACTTGATAGAGCACTGAACTTGGGAGATAGCCGCAGCTCTCATAATCAGTCAGCTCGGTGAGTTTCAAAATGCATACCTGTTGTGCATCATAAGAAGCTCAAGCTCAGAGAGATTGTGCACCACAAACTTCTTGAACTTGTTGGGCAGGTAATGCCTGGTCTTCTTGTCAGAACCATATCCAATATTGGGCATCAAGGTGCATCCCTTGAACTTCCTCCTGACACGAGAATCAATACCCTTTGGCCTGCGCCAGCTTGTCTACACATAACAGTAGTACAAGTGAATTAATTAACACAAAGGATAGCAGCTTCAGTAACCATAGCAAGACAAGTACAGAAAGGAAGACAACACCCAAGCATTCAGTGTCCTGCAAGAATGCTGAAGAGTGTCACTAACAAAACAGAGAACCATCCGTGCAGTGTAGATGATCAATTGTACTGAATCCTTGGTATTAGTATAGTGAATATTACGTGCGTGCATGAATATTCCAAATGAACAAACGAACAAGTATTCATGATAAAGCTACTTGGAATAGCGCACCCTAGCTAGGTAAACATATCAAAGGTACTCATCTCATGCTAATTTCATGCAACGGTCAATTTCAGCAAAATAAAGCTGTCCAAATACATATATCATAATCAGATGGGTAAAATACACATGATCAAAGGCGTGCATAAATCAGAGGGTATTGGATTTTGCTATCCAAAAATATTGCACAAATGTCGTGCATAGACAGCATAAAAGCTAATAACCACTGATCTAACAAGCTTTCAAAATATTTTATGATCACAGCTAAATGCAACAACAGGCATATGCCAACCTCGTTCAAAAATTAAGAAGTTCGAAGCGGAGTTGAATGGAACCGGCCCAGTATCGTATGGAGTACACGAGCTGAGTAGAGCATGCACAGCAAGCACTCAACAACGAACACAGCCCAGCTTCAATGCAAATTTGTAGCAACTATCGGCCTATCACAGTGCAACATAATCCGCCGTGTCCACATTTTCGGTAAAACACCTGAATGACCACAGTGCATTGTGTTCATTAGACAGCTAAACCATCCCCTCTGTTGTCACTAGACACCAACCACCAGACGACTTTGCAGCCAAGATTTCGCAGACGTTACTAGCAAATTACACAACATGTAAATCAGACCTACGTATCAATCGCAAAAAACTACGGGATTCATCGGAGTTCATCTCAAAATGAACTACACGCTTCCGGCTCGCAGTCCTCTAACAGAAGCTGGGGCCAGTGACAGCGAGAGCGAGCAAGCTTAGCTACCTTGAGGCCGATGTAGCGGTCGCTGTGCGCCCTCTTGAACTGCTTGACTCGCTTTTTCACGATCTTCCTCGTCAGCAGCGGCACCGCCATCTGCATCAACAGAACCAGAAGAGAGGGTGTCGGTTCCTCGAATAGAGATTAGAGCGACGGATTCGACGACGATTTCGTCGAAATCGAGATCACGCAGTGGTGGGTTGGGAGGAGGTGCTGGCACCTTGCGCAGCGAGTGACGGAGACGGCGAGCGGCGGCGGCGGCGGCGGAGGAGTTTACTGGTTCGTGGGTGGCGTGAGGTGAGTCTTATGGCTACGGGAGGAACCGCTGGGAGAGATAAACCCTAGACTTACTAGATGGCGGTCGCGATGGACGGCTGAGATCTCAGCCATCACGGACCGCACGAACATCTGGACGAGGCGGGAGACCGCTTCATGGGCCGCGCGAACGGACGGCTTCGTAAACCGTCTGCACGCAACAACAAACTTGGCCAGCAAACCAAGCAGACCCTTAGGCTGCATATCTTCAGAATTTCGAGTGCTGAAGAGTGAAGAGCTAGTTGTGATGATAGGCTATTTATTTGGGCTCTGATTTATAGAATTTAGTTTGCACTTCTAGGCGTGGCAGCTTTGACAGAGCTGATGTAGGCTAAAGAAAAAACAAGGAACATACGCCTCAGCTCAATCTGTTGCTTGAGGCGAGCTCAATCTGTTTTGGGATTACTCAACTAAGCTGATTTCTCTGACTCGTTGCATCCATTATGCGTCCAGGTCTAAGCCAAATCGACATGAATCATCTTTAGATCCATTGCTGAGACAAGAACAAACGTAACAGTAGGAAGTCGCAACTAAGGACGATAACTCAATAGATCAGGGGATTTCAGAAAGGCCAAGAGTTACACAGGATGCCAAAAGTCATTGCTCTATTCGATTTGACAACTAAAACTCTTCTGTTTGTTGATGGGAAAAAGATTGTTCCTGTCTCTGTTGGATATTTGGGTCCCAAAATGCATTGCATTTACCCTACTTAAGTAAAAGTTCCATGCCTTGATCTATTTGATTTGAAAACTATGCTTGGTTGATCCGGAAGACGATCATTCTTCACCAAACTGTCTAAAGCTCATTGCCAGCATCGTCCTCGTCCGAATTACTGGTCGGCTCGCCATTGACAGCAACAAGCTCCGTATCGAATATGAGAGTTGCTCCACCTACGTGCAGAAAGATAAAAGCCTCAGATCAGAAATCTACAAGAAAAGCAAGAGACTAAACAGAAAAAAGAAATGATAATGTTGACAATGTAATTGCAATAATCCACACACATACACAGTCACCATGCACAGTAACCTGATACCATAGTTGTTGCAACTGGAGCATATAATGACATACCTGGAATGGTAGGTGGTGATCCCTGAGCCCCATAGCCAAGCTTTGAAGGGATCTTCAGCTTCCGCTTCTCGCCGACGCACATGCCCAGGAGTCCCTGATCCCATCCTACAGAGTGAAGTATAGAAATTCAAACATAGAAACCAAATGAAAAATGAAGGACCTATTTACCAATGGTGCCCTTTACACAATTACCTTTGATCACTTGACCAGTGCCCAATTCAAATTCAATTGGGTCACCCCTTTCATAGCTAGAATCAAAAACTGTTCCATCAGTAAGTTTTCCCTGGTAGATGGATGACAGAAAAGAAAGGGTGAACAACATGATTAAGAAGAAATACTGATTTCAGAAATGCATGCATACATTTTCTAGTATTAAAACTTCTTAAGAAAATAGAGGCCACTTGAATTAAACAAGCACTCCCTCTGTTTCCCAAGATTTATCTTTGACTAAGAATTTGTTCAACAATATGTGGATTACGTGATACCGTTGGATTCATATTAACAAGCACTTACCAATGGTATCGATTTTGTATCTGATAATCTACATATAGTTGGACTAATCGCTGGTCAAAGTTAAATCTTGCGAAACGTGTGCGTCTTATATTTCTGATTCGAAGAGTGTACTATCGTAAGTTTTAAAATCAAAATTTTGCCAATCCAAACAAAATAAATATCATAACTATTGAAATTGGAAAATTTCTTAAAGAGTAGTGAAGGACTAATGTTAAAGGCATGCAAGTTAGTGCCGAACGGAGAGGAGAAAAGGAAGAAAACACAGGAGTGAAGAAAAAGAAGAAAATACAGTCTCCAGTTCGTCAAAATAGAAAAGGGTCTATCTATTGCAGAAGAATGGTTCGCACAGCAGAATATTGAACTTACACGGTAGTGAACTTTAACTCTGTCACCTTTGTGAGCTTGAATGCCACAGGATTCTGGCTTGTGCTGCAAATTGCGAAAAGGGGATCATATCAATGCAAGAATATGACGAAATCAATAACTGAAATGAAGGTAGCATATGCTCCATCGCAGTTCACATTGAAAGCCAATATCTATGTAACAACCATTTGTTTCAGTAATAGCTAGTGTTTTCTTCAACGCATCTGGATTCATAAAAGTGCATCTTTAAGATCAGTGTTGCATCTTCATCGTCACTCTAATACAAGTTACATCATCACACTAATACAAGTTACGTTTCTGATGGATAATGTTTCTTCAAACAGGGCTTTGCTAATACTTTTTTAGGAAAATTGACTTTGGCTCATTCTGCTAGGATATTCTGTTTTTGGCAGAAAGGCAGAATTGATCGCTGACAACATTAATGTCATTGCGCTATGAGATGTGTGAAAACTTGATTTGTTAATTGGTTATACACGGTAGAACAACAAAACAGATGATCTATTTTCCAAGATTCGGAATACGAACAGCCCTGCAAGTATACGAATTAGAAGATTCAGTTCACTGTGAGATAATTCATATAGAAATCAGAATTATGCTGTAACGAACTGAAAATACAACTAATGTTGAACTCCCTTTGCCATGATCTATATGCATTCTCAGATAAAACACGATCTTTACCCTGATAAAACCATGGTATTTGTTGCCCAGTGCCCCAATATGTTCCACCAAAATGCCTCAATATTACTGCAGAACTTTATTTCCCAAATGTGAATACGGTTGACTAGTTGGGAAGGCAGCCCCGCGTGTCTCAGAGCATCACTTCCACCACAAATTGCTTTCTCAAAATTATATCCATCCATAGCGATATCCAAGGATCTAATATAATCCCCGGATCAGATCAAATCCATAAATGTGTACCACCTAAACGGACACCACTCGATTTGAACCGAATCGCACCCAACAAGACAGGCATAAAAAGATACAATTTTGGAGGCGCGCAGAACAATTCATCCCTGGTACCAGAGCCAAGAGCCCAAGAACTGGTACCTTGACGCCGATCTGGAGCTCCGACACGTCGCCCGACTTCTTGGCGGAGGCTGCAAGGAACGGAGTCAGATCGGATCAGAGATTTCTGCGCGTCCCCTAGATCGAGGCTACGGGGGCGTACTCACCGACGAGTAGCAGCGCGGCGGCGGGGACCACCAGACAGAGAAGAAGAAGCTGCGGCTTCGCCATGGTTGCTGCTGCAGTTTGTTCAGGGACTCGTAAACTGAAGAGAGGATTTTTGTCTAGTTGTGTGTGTTTATAGAGGAGAGCGGCAGGAGTTGTGGTGCTTGCGTTGGCCTGTTTGGGTTGGGTTAACCTTAACCACAAGTCCAGAACCAGCCAGAGAGAACTGACTCATCTTCACAAAATAATTAAATATGGTTGATTAATGACTGACATTTGTTATGCTGCAATAGTTACTACATTAATTACCTAATCTAGACATCCAGTGCATCACATATCAAACATATCCAATCTAACCGAACATTTCAAGTGACAGGATATTAGTGAATAATTACCACGTAATAGCTAAACTAATCGAAACATTATCACACAACTATGTAAGTTTAGAGAGGAAAATGTGAACTATTATCAAGTAGTAATTAGTATTATCAGACTACTAGAACATTATAATGCAAGTTTGTAATGTAAGTTCTAAAGGTGTTAGAGAGATGTTTAATAATCTGGTAACTTATCACTGTCAATATGATAACTCATTCAATATAATATGGTAACTACTTGACAAAAAAATATCATCGAGACATATCAATATGGGATCTAGTTTTCGTTCTCGTCACAACTTACCCAATGGTGAAAGCAAATTATCAATCGGATTAACAGTTCGAGAGATAAAATATTTTAAATTTTAAATTTAAGATAATCTTAAATGATATCAGCTCTTTTATACTGTAGTGCATGGCATACAATCTAAGCCTCGTTCCCTCCTTGGTGCCAGCTTCGGATGTTTTTTGGACAGCCCAACATGCGTGGACCAAGGTGGGAGGAGGTTGTTGGGCCCAATACACAAGCGAGGCAGGAAGAGGTTGTTGGGCCGTCGCTACATAATACAATCTAGGGCACGATCACTCCGTAGCAAAGTCCAATAAATTATAGGCTATTTTTTAATACCATCTTTAGCAATTAATATCTTTATGGATATATGATTAAAATTAGATAATAAAATATGTGATGGAAAGATGACATACATTATAATAGAGAAAAAAAAACCCTTAAATTTGATGGGATTATTCCTTTAGCAAGGAAAGACATTCTTCTCTCTCTTTTAACTCAACAAAAATCAAACATGAAATTTTTGACATGATACTATTGTAGATGTCCTTGTAGAACAATAATGTAAACAAACATGTAGGAGAGCTGATCCAGCTTGGCAGGAAGACTAGCTTATGAATCTGGTCAGCGCCCGTGCACGACTAAAGCCACGTTCATGTGCAAAAGGAAGACTCGACGACATATTAAGTCAGGCAGCATACATCAAAATTGCACTGATCGAAAATATCTGAACAGCAACGCAGTTCTGCAGTACCAGGTGATATCAAACCGTCTTAATTTCATTAACTATCTACACCGAAGATGACAACACTTAGTTAAGGTGGCATATGTAACAAAAGCTTATCCAGTCCTCGCGCAAATATTAAGTGCCATGGTAAAACAGGATGCACATGGCGTATAGGAGCTTGGTGGAGCTCGTGAGCTGAAAGAAGGCAGCATCAGTGTACGGAGTGGCAGCAGCTGAACGGCATCCATGGCTGTTTCCTTCCTCCTTTGGATCTCTTGTCAACGTTGTTGTGAGGCAGTCTGGCAGGAGAGTTCCAGTATAGGTCATCCGAACCTGCTGCGGCAGACCCTGGCTTCGCTGATGGTGCATCGTCCTTCGATTCTCGCCGCCTGAATGACAGGACCCGCTCCTTGGTGCTGCGTTTCTTTTCTTTGCTCTCCACACTCGCCTCGGCGAGGAGGACCTTCAAAGGGACATGAATCCTTCCTGAATTCAACCTTGAGCCAATGGCAGCAATCTCTTCATTCTGCTTATGTCCCTCCTGACCAACTGTGGATTCAATTTGCTTCTTTTCTTCAACATTATCTGTGCTTTGTACGGCAATCATCTCCTTGGCACATGTTTCTTGAGCTAGCTTGTTTTCTTTAACATTATCTGTGTGTTGCGCTACATTCGTCTCTTCTTCGCTAGTGTCATCAATCTGCCTCTTGTCTTCAACATTGTCTGCATTAAATCCCGTGTCCTTTGCACTAGCGTCTTTAGTCTGATTCTTTACATGAATATGTTCCATGCTTCGTACTGCTCTCACTTCCTTTGCACCAGCGTCTTCAGCCTGATTCTTTTCCTCGACATTTTCCATGCTTCTTACTGCACTCCCTTCCTTTGCACCAGTGTCTTCAGCCAGCTTCGTTTCCTCAACATCATCTGCTTGTGTTACTCCAATCATCTCTGTACCAGTGTCTTCAGTCAGCTTCTCTTCTTCAACATTATCTGCATTCATCTTCTTCGCACTGGCGTTCACTGAGGCATCATGCGAGGAAATGATTTTTGTTTGATCTGCACTACTACTGACCGACACGGCTTCTGCACCAATTGCATATCCATTTTCACTTGACACAGCTAGCACGTGATCATCTGGCAGAAACATTAGATAAATTTCAGTGTATAACATCATGTAAGCCAAACTTGCAAGATCTGATGAGGGGGGAAAATCATACGGTAACACTGCGACAACAAGACTTGAAGTAATTTAACACTTTTACCATCATCCACTATTCATCGTAAAATTGAGAAGTGGGGGACATGTGCATGTGGAAGTAGGAAAAAGCTGATAAAATGTTTCTGTAGCTAAAAGTTGTTTGTAAAAACAATAGCCATCCCAAAGAAAATATTACTAAACAAGAGTAGCATTTAAAGCATACTGTACATTCAAGCAAGCACATCAGGCTATTGATGCGTGTGAACATAAGTGTAGGAAGTAGAGCGTAGAATCACTGATGTTTATCAATTTTAAGGTTTTTTTAGATGGCTTATCACTTGCAACGAAAACACCTTCAACCATATGACAGTGTTCAAATACTTCAATCGATCCAAACTAGACTAGACAACTCAGATGAATTTCCTGTACAGCTTAGCATTTTGCTGTTGTTCTTCATAACCCAAAAATCAAATTGGCACAGAATGCAAAACAAACAACGATATCAAATATGTTCACTAAAGAATACTAATGTTTTGAACTTGTGGAACTTCAGCAATGAACTAAAACATTATTAGATTACGACAACAGAAATAATCATCACTATCTTTTACGGGGGATACACTACTAACAAGTGAGAAGTCAGAATTCTCACCTGTGATCAGACAGTGTAACCCTTCAGCAATGCTAGTTTGGCTGGAAACTGGAAGAGATGTAGAGTCAACTTGCTGCTTGGATTCAACAACATTTGGTGTCTCCAAGTGGTAACTGTCAGAAGCAAGCTCAAATAAGTCATCACTCCTAGCGTCATCTAGATTAAATGGATTCTTGATACAAGACGCTTGATCCATTAGTAAAGTGACATGCTCCTGACTTGTGGAAACTTGATATTTTGTAGGAACCTCAGCATCATTCTCTCTGTTGCAGACTTCCTCTTCAGAGAATCCACTATGCTTTTCTAAGGAAGGATTTTCTTCTGCTATAGTAACAATTTGCTCAACATCTTGTTGTGGCCTCTCCTCATGGTAGTCCAACACACTGCCCTTTACTAGAATGCCTACACTACAATTGTCTTCAGCAATGGATTTGAGCATGTCATTGACATTAGTAACAGCAAGATCATTCTGAACATCTGAAGTATCTTCAACAGACAAGTCCTGTGAAGAGCATTCTGTGGAGCAATCTGTTGACGTATTTTTACTGTGAATGAGCTTCAACTCATTTCCAGGTGACACGAAGTTAGTCCCAGAACTAGATATTGTTTCAGATCCAATATTACCTGATCTTATTATTTCTGATCTTGGTGATACTTCAGACATGATATGCAGAACATCCATATTGTCTTCCATGAAGCCTTCCACCTTTTTGGAACATGTAGATTGGGATTCTGTGTCGGACATAAGTGGAGAGCATTTCTGCAGAGATGAAAGATTCGAATCACCAGTAAAGCCACAATAGCCAGATGTTTTATCTGATTTGCTGTCAACCTCAACCACATCTGTATTATTGCTGTCAATGTTTACTGAGCATTCATCTGTACCCTCGAGCTTTAGACTATCTTCAGGCCCAGCCAATCCAAGAGTTCTCTTCTCTGAATAACATTCAACTTCTTTTCCAACTTTGGAGCAAGCAGGAAAATCAGTCATACTGGGTTCTATTGAAAAATGATCTTTGCATAATCCATTCATTGCAACAGAAACTTCATTTGCAGCTACACCTGTTCCAAACGAGACACTATTCAAATTCTTGATTTCTATAGGAATATCTGGCTCGTGTGCTACTGCTGAACCATCTCCCGGAACTGATTGATGAAGAAAAGGAGATGCATCCTGGTACTCATCAAAACTATCTTCTCGTTCAGCTGGATGTGCAACTGCAAGTGTTGCAATTTCAGAGCAATGCTTTGCCACTGTATGTTGACTCCCATTGGTGCAAGCCCTTGGTAAATTAGTTTCATTGTCTTCATTTGAAGTTTCAAAAGAATTATTGGTGCAATTAATCAGGTTCTTTTCAACACAGTCACTGTTGTTGACTTGAATTCCAGCACCATTAGGAGAAGCATGTTCTATTAAAACAGGCAAATCAACAAACACTCGCTGAGATGTGAATAAACCAGTAAAATGATCCAATATTCTGGATAAAAACATATACAAGTGACACATAGGAATAGCCGGAAACAACTGAAAAGAAGGCAAATTAATATTTCTACTAGGAGATTCACTATAATACATCAGTAAAAGTTCAAGGCATTCTTAACACAAAGCAATGAATGAGTACAAACAACCAGGGCAACTTAGAGGGGCAGAAAATGAGGTAAGGATGGATCCATTAGCTCTTTACAGTTTTTTAGAAGGATCATTATAGTTAGCAGTAAAGGTATAAGAAGTAAAGTCATACTAACAGGTGCAACTATGAGAAGGTAACAAAATCAAGACTACTAAAGGCACTAATGACGTGTTCCGGACGGTAAACGAAGGGACAAACTACAACACATCGAAATTGGAGATTCTTTTGGTCTATAAGACACTGTGGGGATCAATATACGAATCCAGGCAGCTGTTTGCCCGCCTGTCTTAAAAAAATTGAGAGCACCACAAAATCATAAAATGAGTGGTAGCACTGATATCCTATAAAACTGTACTGATTTTTTTTTAAATGATTATGTCTTCAATATGGAACCCTGCATCATTGAGAAAAGAGTAAAATGCATACATTCAAGAGCACATAATCTGAGACAAAATCCTGTAAAATCGTTCTTAAATCTTAACTATATTGGAAAAATGTTTTGAATCTCCTGTCTCTGCCACACGCAACTGTACTTTGCAAACTTAAGCAATCCTGGGTAGCAACAACTTACAAAGAGTATAAATAAAACCCTCGCAAAAAACAGTACAAATAAAACTTTGCTTGTTGGGATATTGTCTCCTAGAGGTGTTAGTAATTTTTTAGTGGCAAGGGCGTTCTTTTCACCCTGGCTATTTGTTAGTAATAACAAATTTCATAATTGACATAGGGCATTGAAACCATAGGTATATCTCAGATAAAAATTAAAATACGAAAACCCATAGGAAAAGATGATAGTACAAGTGCGTCTCATGCAATTTTTAGTTTATAAAGTCAGAAGCAGCTACTGCAAAAATTTGCCTGAAATATGACATTGAAAATATAGAGGACTAAGCCCAAAAAATGGGCTTTAAAAAGACGACAGACAGGCCTGAATGTCACATAATAGTGGTTCAATAGTAGATGACAACATGGCCACAGGTCACAACAATTAGGTAATAAATTATGGCAACTATGTCAACGCCACAAATATGGGATCTGTCCAAGTAGATGACTCGACAATGTATAAATAAAAAGGATATATCCAAAATTTTGAGAGATATGCACAGAGCTAATGGGACTAAATTATTTTTCACAACAGAAACAGAACGCACATGTGACTAAGACAACATGTGGTGGAAGACCACGATGAACAAGCTACCCAAGAAAATCAATGTTAAAACGACAGGTTCTAAGATATCCTACCTAACAACACGACTAATGATGGATATGTCGGATTTCTAGGATAAGAACTGGATTACCAAGAAACCAACAAATCGTTTCGCCCTTTTCCTGGTTGTCAGACTACAGAAAGAATCCAATGCATCCACAAAGACAATTGTTATTGCTGACTACCAACACCGAGCTACCAACTTGCCATAAGACGCGGAAAGATAATCCCGGTAAGACAAGGTGGAACCGTGCACTCGTATCTCAGCGATTAGCGCCTGAATTCACTACTTTATTCAACACTTAACATAAGTAACTTAAAGCAAAGTTCAGATCTACAGTTTGGGAATTACAAAAAACAACCACTCAAACTGTCCTAAATCGTTATCACCAAAATATAGCCCTAAGCACCTAACTCCAGGAAAAACAAGAAAGTACACACGCTTTCAGCTTTAATGCTAACTAAGAACCAAGCAGACTCTTAATGCAGTCCCCCACAACAGTACTATTTCACTATGCCATGTGAGCTTTGTGCTACTCTCCAAGTGGGGACTGGAAAAAAGGCAACCAAATTTTTTGCCTTTCGAAATCTCTATCTAGCAAAGAGAAGCAAAACAACAAAAAGCACAACATGAACATGGCACACAAAAGAAGCAAGCTGTGCAAATCGCAAATTAGTTTACACAAATCAGCTAATCTAATATCGATTCCTCACAGCCCAGAAGGCAGCAAGCAAATCAACACAATAGCTGCAAACCACACATAAAAATTTAAGGCAAACACAAGATAGAGCAATGGATAAAACAAGGTAGGGGAAAAAATTAACCAGGAAAAGATCAGAGAGCACACCTGCATTCTCCTTGTCCTCCACTGAATCGCCGTCTTCTCTTGCAGATCCGCGCAACGCAGAGCCCCCATTCGCCTCGCTCGCGCCATCACCACCCTCCCCGCCTCCTCCTCCCCCACCTACAGCGGACACGCAGGCACAACCCATCAAACCACGAACCGACAAGGCCAAAACTACCATCCCAAACAAAACCAAAGCGAAGCACCGTACGGTACGGTACGGCCTACGTACCTAGCGTGAGCCCCTCGCCGGCATTGCGCTCCCCGGCGTCCCCCTCCCGCTCGTCCACCCCCAGGCCACCACCACCCTCCTCTCTCTCCCCCGCCGCCGGCGTCACCTTGCGGCAGTTACGGCGGTGGGAGCGGCGGAGCTTGGCGCTGGGGTTGGGGTTGGGGTACTGGTACCCGCACACGTGGCAGAGGTGGCCCCCGCTCAGCGCCTCCTTCCCCCGCCGCGCCTCGTCGCCCTCCATGGATAGCGAGCCACCACCCCGCCCGTCGTTACCTCTCGTCCGCTGCCGCTCGTCGAGTCGTGCTCCGCAATGGCGACGGCGACAAGCGCGGAGGAGAAGGAGGAAGGCTGCTGCTGCTGCTACTGCTAACACCCTTTTTAGACGGCACGGGCTCGCTGCGGCGTGGAGAGCGTTAACTAGGCCGGTGAACCGGGGAATGACGGGTGGGGCTGGGGCGTCGGCGACTGAGGGGTCGTGCGGTGGCGCCATCAATGCGGGGCCATGTGCGCCGTGGACTCGCGTGCTTGGGCTGTGCGCGGCGGGGAGTTGGGGTGGAGCGATTTCGCGAGGTTTTTGGGGCACTGTTGGAGGGAAACGGAAAAGGCTGGGGTTTGGGCCCACCTGTAAGCGGGGTTGTCTCGTGGTGGTTCACGTGGCGCGAGATCTGCCGTCCGGTAGGTGATGGACGGCTGGAGATGCGGGTAAAACAGGTAACGAGCCCGTGAAAGTTCCTGGCGTGTCTGTGGTGAGAGCCCACTGGAGAGTTGGGGTGGAAATTGTAATCTGAATGATGCTTTTCCCTTGTTCCTTTTTGTTCTCTGGCTGTTGCTGTGCTTTACACAGCTTCCTATGGAGTTTGGATAGGTTAATTGGGAGGATAATTAGTGAATATAACTAGCTAGCCCCAGTGCTACTAGCAACTCTTTGTATTTACTCTATTTTTTATACGGTGTTCACACTTCTCAAGATTTAAATTTGACTAACAATTAGACCAATAGAATGTATCTTATCTAATGGTGTCACTTTTATACCATATAATCTATATTTTACTTATCTAATCATTGGTTAAAATTAAATCTTAAAATGTGTGGACACTTTATATTTTAGAATAGAGAAAATATTATTTAGTGGATTATTGAAGTCATCTGCGGGTACTACAACGTTTCTATATCTTAGGAAAATTTCTAAAGTTTGATTCGGGTTGATAATGTGAACACTTCCGGATGAAGCAAAAATCTTCTAATTAGAAGTTTTGGAGTTGAGATGCTCCTAATTGAGAGTTGAAAAGGAACGGATTTGACATTTTGAGATAAAAGAAAGGAAAAGGGGATCGGGAAGGAGGGTGAAAGAGGCACTCTGTCGTAGAATCATGCACCCTATACTTTTATGTGCATTGATCTATGGTTTTTTATTGATAGTCTATCATATGGGCGTGTAAGGATATGTCCCGTATATATCTTGTACCGATAGGACTCTTAGTTGTAGATGGATACTATCTGATCGTATCGTGATTATAGGATCGGTGATTGAGTTGTAACCATCTATACACTGTTATATATATGAAGAGAAGGCCGGCACGATTGTGTACGACCCATAACCCTGATTTTGTTATATGGTATCAGAGCTAAAGCTCTTCCACAAGAACATTCATGGTGTTTTTCGGCTCCTCCTCCTCATCCGGTGCCCATGCTCCTTTCCCTGGCCTCTCGGCAACCTATCTGCTCTAGAAAGTGCAGCAGATGCCTATTCTCCGAGGCCACAAGCTTCTTGACTTTGTTGATGGATCCACGGCATTCCCATTGGAGACTACCATCATCAAGGAGACCGTCAACGACAAACCTATGGAAAAGAAGGCCCCTAACCCTAAGCATGACGCTTGCTTTGCCAAATATCAACAAGTTCTCGGGGCCCTTCTCATCTCGCTCGAACTAGACGTTCTGTCCCAAGTGATCAGCCTCACCACTGCTGTCGACGTGTGGAGTGCCCTTGAGGGCATATTTGCGTTGAAGTCGAAGGCCCAACCGCAAGAACAATCTCACTGCCACTGAATACTTCAACCGCATGAAGGCTCTTGCCGATCATATGGCATCTGCGGGGCACCCAATGAGTGAAGACAACCTTGTTAGCTGCATCATGGTGGGCCTAGACAGTGAGTACAATGCACTCATGTCCACCATCAACACCCGAGACGAGTCTCACTTTCCGAGTTTTATGCATGTTTTCTTGCGTACGCCGCTTGTCTCGAGACCTGAAACAAGGGCACATAGATCATGACGATGGCAAACCTCGCCTCGCGCGGCTATTTAAGCGGCGCCTAAGGAGGCGACCTCACCCCTGCCTTGCCCAGTGGTGCGCCCTCTCTTAAGCCGCCTTCCCTGCTCGATGGTGCGGGGCCACATGTCACCTGGGGATGCACCAGCTTCCCTGCCTGGGCTTGTTGGGTTGGCTCCTCTAGCTATGGATGCTACGGCTCAGGCTGTTGGCGCTGCTCCTGCTGCACCACCTCCTTTGGCCCCTCCTGCACCATGCCACCAGATGACTACATGAATGCGTGACAACATCAGAAAGTCCCTTGTTCGCACTAATTGCACTATTCCATATACTCATTTTGCCTTACGTGAACCAGATTCTCTTGACACTGCCTTGGTTGATTCTCGATGGCGCCAAACTATGGATGAAGAATTCGTTGCCTTGTAGCGGAACGACATGTGGAGTTTTTTGTGTGGTTAGAATATCATTGATTGCAAATGGATGTATAGAAGTCGACAGGAGCATTGACTGGTATAAGGCTCATCTTGCTGCCAAGGGGTCCCGGCAACAACATGGCATGGGCTATGATGACACGAAGCCAGCCACGGTTCAACTTGTTTTGTCTCTTGTTATCTCACATTGTTGGATGTTGCACCAATTGGGTGTTAACACCAAGAGGACGTTTTTATGTGACACCCTCCTGGGTACACGGATTCTCGTCGCCCCTTCTTCATGTGCAAGTTGCCCCTCCCCATGCTTGGTATGCTCGCCTTAGCTCCAAACTTGAAGAATTGGGTTTTCTATCCTCTAGTGCCCATACGTCACTTTTCATCTATAACAATGGTGCAAAGGTGGTATATGTCCTTATCTATGTTGATGATATCATTGTCATGGGTTCCTCTGTGCATGGTGTTCAAACATCGGTGTCCCATTTGCAACATGAGTTTGCCTTAAAGGATCTTGGATAGCTTCATGTTTTCCTGGCATCGAAGTTCAGAGGTTGGCTGATGGTATTGTTCTCTCTTAGTCCAAATATGTTGTTGATCTTCTTCGCTATGTTGGGACACACTCTTGTAAAGGCACGTCCACTCCCATGTCTACCACCGAAGAATTGTCTCCCACTATTGGTGAGCCTCTGAGGTTGAATGAGGCGACTAAATATCGAATATAGTTGGAGCTCTTTAGTATCTTGTGTTTACTAGACTCGACATTGCTTTTACAGTCGACAAGGTGTGTCAGTTCTTGCATTCACCTATTAGTGTACATTGGACGGCAGTCAAGCAAAGACTACGGTATCTCAATCACACTACTTGAACTGTATGAAAATTTGCAAGTCCACTTCCACCTTGGTGAGTGCCTTCTCTGATGCCGATTGGGCGGGATGTTCAGATGACCGGAAGTCTGCATGTGGTTTTGCTATCTTTTTTAGATCTAACTTAATCTTGTGGATTACATGCAATCAAGCAATAGTCTTTCGCTCTAGTAGGGAGGTCAAATACAAACTCTTGCTAATGCTACATCGGAGATCGTTTGGGTACAGTTGTTGCTTGGTGAACTTGGTGTTCTTCAGTCTCGAACAACTTGTCTATGGTGTGACAACTTCGAGGCTATATACTTATCGTGCAACCCTGTCTTTCATGCCAGGACGAATTACATAGAGGTTGATTTTCATTTTGTTCGACATCGAATTGCGCGGGAAATGCTCGATATTCGATTCATTCCTTCACGATGTCAAGTTGCGAACAGGTTTACCAAACCGCTACCGGTACGACAACAAAACGAGTTTAAACACAATGCCACTTTGTTTTAAGTGAGAGTAATAATACTAGTCTTTCTGTCACTAAACGAACGCATTCGTGATGAAGGAATACCGGAAGTAACTATACTCACAAACTAATACATGCTCTCAGTCCAATTCTAGCAACCGCGGTCCACATATGTTTGGAATTATATATATATATATATATAACAGAAAAGGATATTTTTTAGCCTCTACATCGATGGATGCACGCAGCCCTTGGAAGTTTGCATGTGAGGTGCACACACGTTACTTTTATGTTCTACAGAAACAAAACGTATGGCCAGCTTCAACGCCTTGTCTGACGATCGAGCGACACTACCTTGGCCTGGCCCCTTCCATCAACTTACGCACATCACTGTGCCCGACGGACCGGGCAGCGCCATATCTCTTTCCCATTATCTCCGTGCCACTGGACCATCATGAACTAGTTCATGGCATTCACCCTTTTCCTCGAAATCTTTTCAGAGGAAATGGCTTTTGATATGTATCCATCTGGGGCGTGCTAGCTAGCTACATTTGTGCGCTCGTGTTGTCTAGCTGCACGGCCTGTTTTTGCTGGAAAAGCATCCATTTCGACCTGATTTAATCATCGTTTCGATCGGATCGGGGCAGCCGCAGAGTTCGTAGCCAGGTAGGAGCTTTCAGAGGACAATCAGTATGGCCATGTGTACAAGTGTGATAAGAAAAACTCAGTGACAAAATTTGCATGTAAATAAAGGAGATAAAACCATGCCCTTTGTGCGAAAGGTACTTGCCAACTGATACCACACAACTGCACCAGGAATGTTGGCACCATCTACTGACCTTTAATTTACTTGCAAGTAACCGTGCTGTTTCCTCTTTGATAGTATAAAGAGAGGTGGTTAAAGCTAAGCTAGCATGCAGTTGAAGTGGGTGTGGTTGTCCAGACGACTGACTGACCTCCACTCGATCCACATGCCAAACTCCTCTAGCTAGAGACTTAGTTTGCACATGAATCACTCATCAATTCATCATGCACCATCTCATGATTCCCTCCGTCTCGAGCCGTTTGTGACATGTTCTTTTTCCTTTCTGAAAGTGGTGATGCTAGTTCAATCGGTCGTGGTGAAGTGGATGATAACCCTCTTCACTTGCTCATTATACCGGCCACTTGGCCGGACTCTGGAGGAATCTTAGAGTCTTGACATGCACGTCAAGCAAAGCCACCGTACGTCTTCTTTTCCCCTAAGCTGCAGCCATATATATTCTTACCAGTAGTTAGTACTTAGCGGTCATCTCTCGTACGTGCAATTTTTTTCCCAACCCCAACAAAACAACGTTATCGTGAGATCGATGAGTGCTTGTTAAGTACTACTAAAACGCAAGCAACAAATCTTTATGCAGTAAATATACACTTTTTATGCAGTGCATGCATCGCCAGAGACCGGATGCATAATAGGCACAGCTAGCAATTTGATGAGCAACTTGAGTCTCGTACGGTAGTTAAACTAATCTTTCGAAACTCAGACTAAGGGCATGTAGAACAAGGTGATCAATGTCATCTGTCTCTAGTGTTGCCACCTAGAATTATCGTTGAGGAGTGCGGGAGCACGGAACAAGGTGATCGATGTCATCTGTCTCATGCAGAAGATAGTTTAGGCACAAGAGCATAAGCGAAAGAAACAACTAAAAATCGCGTTGCAGTAAATGTTTCTCTAACATACATTTCGGTGAGAGGAGAGTGGATGAGATAGGATAAGAAGACAGAAAGGTGATGTGCGACATATATATGGAGGTTCGACCAAATGACAAGTTAAGAGTCAATGCACTAGAGTGACTACCTTTCTATGTTGTCTTTGCATAGCGTGAAAGTTTTAGAAACAACCTAAAGACAACACCACTATAGATGCGCTAACCACAACAAAACAGACAGTAAGCTATCGCTGTTACATGAGCAGTTTAAGAAAATCAACGGCGACAGGCACGTTTTCCTAGCTATTCAGGTTTGACGAAACCAAAAACGAAGAATCACATTCCCCTCTTTGTCCTCCCTTGTAATCAATCAGCTCAAGGAACTGTGGAACTTGCAGGATCCGTAGCCTGAAAATGCAAGAATTAATCAGTGTTGCGAACTATCAACACAACAGGTTAACAACTAAAGGCTAAAGCAGCTGCATGTCAAGATCAGATGAAATTTAGTCAATTGCTTGAGCTAGCAGAAACTACTAATGGAGTAAAGGTTCTGGAAATATCATCGGATTGATTGCATTTCCACAAATGGTAGTGTCAATCCTCATGAATCAGTGACGTAATATGTGATTTGCAGCTGGACATTCTGATTTCTCCCATAAGCAAAATCGGCAAGACCTTATATACTTTTAAGACCAAAGTAACATCCAGCAAGGGCGTCTTTTGCCAGGTTAAGCTAAGCGGGAAGCTAAAAGAACTGAAGGAAGATGATGCGCAAGCAGGATTTCAAGGATGGGTTCAGCTCTGAAAGGAACTATACACAGACGTTTCACCTATAACTGTCAGTAGCCATCCTCTTCTGCTTATGCAGAACTCGCGGGTACACTATAGCAAGGTTTCAGCAACCAAATCAACCCGATAAATGTCAATTAGACATATGGCAACTAGCATTGTTCCAACAAAAAGTTCTAAGACGGTTTGCATAGTGAACCCTAAAGTATATAAATTCACCCTTTATTTTAGATGCTGTGTTTCTGCATTCACCAGACTGGCAAATGTCCAAATGTATCAAGCACTGCCAAGTGCCAACTCATACAGCCAAGCCCAAGAGCCTGCATGCTCTCTAAGGGATCCAAGGTTATGCGAAATGTGCAGTTGGACTTCGACTCAATAGACGAGGACCACAGTGCACACGAGCAACAGTGCCTATGGAGTAATGACAGCCAGCTCTACTATGCTATATAGATGAATCTTGCAACTGCGACCTGATCATTTCAGAACATCTGTTGTCAGTGAGCCAGCGACAGGCAAAAACTCTCTAGCACCAAGGTAGGATTCTCTGTGTCAAATATTTGGAAAGATGCTTTCTGCTGCATATCACTATGCTAATGTGGAGTTGGAGAATAGCATGAACAAGTGCATAGCTGGTAAGCTCAGGATTTGGTCCACTTTAGGAAATTTCCTAGTCCATAAAATGAAATCCTCTAAATGTTCCTAAATGCATAAGCCAAATAGTTCCCATATTTACCCTTGCGGGAAAAAAATCTCATATTTGGGAGTTCACACTCTAAAATAAGCACCAGTTTCATGTATAGTTCATCTCATTCCATAAGACGGAGCTGTTAGAAAATAACCTTTCTACTTATGCTTAAAACAATATATAAAATAACCGAGATCCACATGTATTGGATCAACCACAATGCCGATGATTAAATCACAGCACAATCTCATTCACATCTTGTGAAGATCAATATCTGAAAGTTCAAACTGGGGGTCAACTCTCTTGGCAGATTAAAGAGTTCTCTTATTGACAGCACATTTCCATTATAATCCTCATATACCATTACCAGCATAAACAATCCAAGGGATCAATCAGCCATGTGAAACACGATAAAAAGCTTACAGGCTACCGACTACTCGGAAGTGGTAAGCATTTCAAATATCTCCATACTTTTTTTGTAGTGATCAACCTCACTTAGGTACTACATATCAGATGGATCTCAATTCACCTCAGTCAGGAGAGACGTTAAGACTATCTGACTTCATCACCTGGATCGTCAGTATAATCAATCCCCATAGCAGTTAATCATTACACCGGATGGATCTCCTAGTTGGGAATGACTTAATTCAACCCAGTTATAATCTCCAGTGAGACGTTAAGACAAATTGATTTCATCACCCCAGTCATCAGAAAAGACACCTAGAGGCGACCTGGTCCTGTACTGTTCTCCAAAACTGTAACTGGCATTGACTACTTTCAGAAAGTTCATCTCCTCGGCCATCTAAAGACATCACTTCTTTTGCTCATTGGCAAAATGTACCATCTATTCTATTCGCAAGGTACTAACCAACATCAAAAGTAAACAGTTCCATCAACTTACTGCTCTAAAGTCTAAACCACAGAATGTAATTGCACTGCTCATGTGTTATTTTATCACATCAAATTTGGAGTATTGGTAACTACTAAATGCTAATCTCAAGATGTATGGAGGAGTATGGAGTTTGAGCAACTTACTTGGGTCTTTAGTAGTCTGCTCTGCAAGGTTATTGAAGTAGCATGTAGCTCCGGTCTTTCTCAACTGCTGCCAGTACGAGTTGAATGCGTAGCTGGCATGCGCCGCCGTCGTGCTCGGCCTGTAGCACTCCCGGCCGGGCTGGATGGCATTGCACGTCCCGTTCCCCTGCCCGCACGCGTACGTCAGCGCGTCCCCCACCGCCGTCTCGTTCAGCTTCTTGCCGTGGGCGGCCAGCACGCACCATATCGGCCCCTTGTACGGCGTGTTGTTCTCCGGCGCCGGCAATGGCGGGTACGACCACAGCGGTCGCTGCCCGGTGAGGTCGATCTGGTACACCGCCGTGCCATTGGGATAGTACAGCCCCCAATGCCGCTCGGTGCCCGGCCCGGGCTTGAGGTTCTCGTTGTAGAGCGAGAAGACGAACACCGGCATCTTCGCGCCCGGCCGCGCCGGCGTGCCGGGGTTCTTGGCCATCCGTGCCGCGAGGTTCCTGTTGTAGATGGCCGCGTTGTGGACGTTGCCGCCGATCTGGTCGTAGTCACAGCCGTTCGGCCACCCGGTCTCCGCGATGGCCAGCCTCACGTCACCGTGCCCCAGCTTCGCCATCGCGGCGCCCACCGCGTCAAGCATTTCGTCGAGCAGGTTGGTGTACGTCAGCCCCGTGCCGGGGTCGACGTAGCGGCTACCCGCGCCGCCGCCGGCGGCGGCCTGGAAGAGCGCGTAGTCGAGCGGGACGGTCTCGTTGTTGCCGGCCCAGACGAAGTACGGGTACGCGTCGACGAAGTAGTACGAGTTGATCCCTTTCAGGAACCGGAGCAGCGGGCGCACGACGGCGTCGGCGATGTCGGGGCGGAACGCGGCCGCGGAGGGCGGGCGCCGGAACGATGCCACGAGCGCGTCCATGGCGAGCGTGGTCCCGACCTTGACGCCGCTGACGCGGCGCGAGCGGAGGCTCCGGTGGAGGTTCTCCATGGCCGGCACGAGGCGCGGCCAGGTGGAGCCGGCGATGGAGTAGTCGGAGAGCACCTCGTTGCCCACCAGCAGGAACTTGACCCGCACCGCCGGGTAGTAGGGGAGCAGGTTCTTGGCCACCCACCTGTCCGCTGCCGCCGCGGACGCGGCGAGCTCCGGGATGATCTCGTTGGGCACCATGATGGAGACCCGCATGTGCGTCCCGGCCAGCGCGCGGAGCACGGCCGCATTGGCGTCGTATATCTTGACCGACCCGGCCCCCGCCGCGCGCAGCAGCTCGACCGAGCGCCGCGGCGGCGGGATGTCGTCGGCGACCCTGCCGTAGTTCACGCCGAGGCCGTGGGCGTGGCCGCGGCTGCTCCCCTCAACCGCTGCAAGAGCAAGACACAGCAACGCGTCACCAACTAGTTCGGCTCAGCTCAGCTCAGCTCAGCAAAGCTCAGCCTCGACCTTAGATTCAGCGTACAGAACAACGGTGGCTTACCGTGGCAAGCGAAGGCGGCGAGTAGGAGGAGGAGCGGCAGGAGAGCGGAGACGGAAGCCATGGACATGGAAGCCATGGCTGATGGTTCTGTTGCTTGACGTGTGGAGTGTGTTGGAACGTGAGCCTTGGAGCTGTCGCAGAGAGGAGGTTTAAGTAGGGTTTTAAATTAAAGTTTGACGACGGCAACCAACGGCATTATAGTTGGATGGATGTAAATGTGACAGCACATTCGTCAAACCGTTGGGTCAGCTTTGGCCATGGGAATTGAGCCAGCATCATCTCAGTGGCGATCCATTCGCCGTATTCCTCAGTCCTCACGTGTGCCCGTTTGTACGTGTCACTTCACTCCTATTTCTCCAGTTTTGCTAGGCTGCAGTTTGATCAGGCATGCCCACGTGATAGCAGACTGCCGTTTTCGTGTGACTAATATGCCATGTTCACTTAGCTATCATTTCATAGCATTTTACACATCCATAGATTTCTTTTCCACATTTTTTTAGAAATCCCAAAATGTAAAACCACAATACAACCGGTCTAGGGTTCAAATTAAATAATTTTTAAAAAATTAGAATAAAATATAGACAGTTTTATAATTTAGATTTTAAGTCGGACCAAACGTCATAATTGAGGATTTATGATAGACTTTTTTCAAGGGAGAAAATTTCAGAAAAAGCCTGCATGCGGCGTTTGCAATTTTTACCAGTTGCTTGTTTGTCCACCGGATCTTGGTATCTTTGGAGGCGGAGATCGACCTGGGTGAAAGCTGTCTTAATTTAGAGTGTCTTTCTCTTCTTTCTTATCGCTATGTCCCGTATTAGATTTGGTTGCGATGTCGCGAGCCGATAAAGGCGTGCGGCTACCGATACTATAGTATATTAGTATTTTTTTCTTGTCGTAAAAAGAGTGGGGAAGTTACCAGGGATCTTGTATTCCTTCTCTTTTCAGGTAAAGATCGAAAGCGACCGGTGCTGATCATTCTTAGCTCGTTCACATTAGCCCTTCGATCTCCTATGATACGGACGGGCGAACGGCGGCACACACGTACGTCAGTTTGGATGTTGTCGGCCGGCAACCCTGCCGTAGCTCACTACTAGTCCTCGCACGTGCGCCGATGCAAGACAGAGCAACGCGCGCCACTCACTCGTATAGCTCGCGTTCAGTTTACTTTACAAAACCTTCGCGACGGAGGCAGCTTGCCGTGGCAAGAGATCGAAGGCAGCGAAGAGCGGCTAGGGAGGAGAGCCCAAACAGGGGAGACGTGCGGCCATGGAAGCCATTGGCTGCTCTTTTTTTCTTGAGCTGTGGTGAGCAGTGGAGGATGGACTAAAATTTTAGTGTGACAAAGTTGGCAACATGGAGCACAAAGTAAAATACAAATCTAAACAATCCGCACACTAATAACAATATATGACGCTAAATAAAATCAACAACTCCGCGTACGAACATGTTAAGATGAAAATAGGACACCGAAAAACACCTCGATAAATGAAGTTTACATAACAATTTGCCACCAATTAATTGAACATATTAGCAATTTATAAATACGACTTGTCAAAGATTTATCGATAGACACAGTTGCTGCGCTGCGTGGTCACTCCTAACTAATTAACTAGTATAGGCCCACCTGACTTAATTTACCTCTTTGCCTCGGTTTAAAGGTCCACCACAATTCATACCTCTTTATTGTGTTAATTATCGACGGTGCTTGTTCTAGGAGAAGAACTGGGGTAGCGAGTATTCAAGGCCGGCGGAAGCTTTGGCGGACGTGAGACCTTGCCGGAAGGGGAGCTCCGCCCCTGGCCGTGGTTGAAACTTGGAACAGGTGGTCTTTAGAAAGGAGAGGTTCAATTATTGTTTTAAGAAAAACTCAGGTTCGTGTGGACAAAATTCAAAGGTTTAAATATTGGTTCTATATTAAAGTTTGACGACGATACAGAGAATCATAATGCAAATCGGAAACAAATCCTATACGACCCGGGTCGTATAGGACGATCGGGAGACCCACCCGCCGTGCGTCCACGTGTCCCCTCTGCCCCGTCCCGAGCGCCCCTCTGCCAGCTCGCCCCCGCCGCCGGCCGCCCGAGCTCGCTGCCGCCCGAGCTGCCCCGTCCCGAGCGCCCGCCGCCTCCTCCACCTCCTTCGCTGCCTCGCCTGAGCTCCTCGCCATCCTCCCCGTCGCCGCCGCCTCCGCGTCGTCGCCGCCCGTCGCCTCCCCCGCCTCGCCTCGTCGTCTCGGCCCCCGCCTCCGCCTCGCCACCGCTCCACCTCTCCGCCGCCGCTTCCCCGCGCCGCCTCGCCTCCGCCCCTCCCGGTAAGCCCCGCCGTCGGTGCCGCGCCGGGGACTTGTGCGCGACAATGGCGGGGGAGCTCGGCGGGCGGCGAGCGGCGGCGAGCTAGCCGAGCGGGAGGGGGGGCAGCTCGGGGGCGGCGAGCTTGCAGAGCGGCGCGTCGGGGCAGCTCGGGCGGCGGCGAGCTCGGGCGGCCGGCGGCGGGGGTGTGGGAAGGGGATTGGGGCAGAGGGGACACGTGGACGCACGGCGGGTGGGTCTCCCGATCGTCCTATTCGACCCGGGTCGTATAGGATTTGTTTCCATGCAAATCGGCCAATGCAATGCAAGATGCGGTTTTTGAACGGGAGAATTCTAAAGAGATGATGTGAGTAGGACTAGCGAGGGAGGGAATTACGAGGAAAGCCTGTGGCTACGTAGTTTGGGGTTCCTTGATCTGCTTGTGCACTCGATGCTGTCCTGAGAGCACAAATTCACAGCTCTGCTGCAGCCGCACCACGTCTCTTCCCTATCGGAGGCAGTCTTTCCAGCCTCGAGATTTAATTTCAACCATGTGTCCTGCCTAGAGAATTGCCTGGTAGTATATTGTTGTGCGAATCTCTAGCTCCATCGTACGGTGCATGAAGGTGGTGCAGACTTGCTTGCTCGCTTTTGTGCATTGGATTCTCTCCTTGGCGATGAGCTTGGGGTGAAGTTGGCTTCGTGAGAGGTTGTTTCAGAAAAAATAATATAAAAAGTTGGCTTTGTGAGGTTCTAGGATAGTTCATCGTCCTTTTCACTGCCCATTGGTTCAGATTGGGATGGGCTTACCAGCTTTTCCTTGTTGTAAAAACCGCTTTCTTGCTCTAAAAAAACAGAGAGGATTACAGGGAACTTGTATTTTTTTAGGGAACCAGGAACTTGTATATAGTACATACACTCCTACCAAGGAAAATGCCATATTTAGCTATGTGACCGGAGTCAATGTCAAAATTGGCTGGACTACTGACGTAGAGACAAAAATATCACCGCGACGCACGAGATTATGACGCGTGGCACCTGTCGCGGCGGAGCGGAACGACGGTGCGGCGTCGCGTCGAACGAGCGCGACGGTCGAGCGTCGCTCGGACTGAACGCGACGGTGGAGAGCGTCGCTCCGACCGAACGCGACGCCGCGACAGGGCCGAGAAATTTTTAAAAAATGGACCGTCGCTTCGGCCGGCCGCGACAGCCCGAAATTTTAAAAAAATCTGAGAACTATACGTGACATTTCCCATTTTTTAAAATGACGTATAAGTTCCAAAAAAATTTGAAAAAAATTCATACCGGTTTATAATGGAATGAAGTATACACACGTAAATTTTCGTAAAATAATATGACTATTTGTGACTTGTGTTAAAAAAAAATTCAGATTTTTTTGGAACTTATACGTCATTTTAAAAAATCGGGGAATTTCACGTATAGTTCTCAGATTTTTTTTAAATTTCGGGCTATCGCGGCCGGCCGAAGTGACGGTCCATTTTTTTAAAATTTCCTGGCCCTGTCGCGGCGTCGCGTTCGGTCGGAGCGACACTCTCCACCGTCACGTTCGGTCCGAGCGACGCTCGACCGTCGCGCTCGTCCGACGCGACGCCGCACCATCGTTCCGCTCCGTCGCGACAGGTGCCACGCGTCATAATCTCATGCATCGCGGTGATATTTTTATCTCTACATCAGCAGCCTAGCCAATTTTAGCATTTACTCCGATCACATAGTCAAATGTGATATTTTTCCCTCCTACCACCGATCAAACAATGCTTTACCAACCATGTAACTTTAGGCTTGTTCCTACACTGCTATCGAATAGGAGAGAGAACGGTCAATGCTTCTGGTGTCCTTCCTTTATATCTGGTGGAGTATTTTATTTTGTGCACGTACTATGAAGAGATGGGATCATGGGATACTGCCTAACCCACTCAGGGCAATTATCAACATGATGTCCTGGCTGATGACACATGAAGAAGAGTTTGGGACGAACACAGTTACCAACGGAATGTCTGGGGTCGCCACAATTGAAGCACACCAGATGGAAGTAGCGGGAGTCCAAGACCTGCTCCGGCTCCGGTGTTGGATCTGGAGCCGCACCTGGCAGTGGAGGTTTTCGGGGACGAGCTGGTGGCGGTGGAGGAGCTCGTGGTTGTTGCAGAGACCGAGGTCGGGACGAGGCGGTTGACGCGGTTATAGTAGCGCGTCGTCCAGTCGCCCCAATTTCTCTTTTTCTCCTCGCTCTTCTTGCTTTTTTGGTTGTATCCCTTATAGCCGTAGTTTTGATTTTTCAAATATAATAGTAGGTTTCGAAGTAAAAAGACCTCTTAATTTTGATACCATATTTTAGTTCGAGTTTATGGAAAAGAGTAAGTGATATACTCGTACTTGAGGCCCTCTTTAGAACGGAAAATTTTACAAAATGTAGGAATAGAGAAAGCACAATATTAGAATATCATGCTGTGTTGAATTCTATATGCATCAAAATCACATGAATTGCTTGGAAGAGGCGTTTGGATTCTACACATAAAAATGCAGTAATTTTTAGACTAGGTGTCACTTAATTAGAGAGAGAATGGAGAGAGAAAGAAAAAACGCATTAAAATTCTCAAGAAAAATCTTCCATGAGGTTAGACCTCCAAAATCTGTAAGAAAAATTCCTATTATACGAAATTCCTCCTACACAATCGTACAATCTAAAGCACATGGATATAAATTTTTCCTTAGAATTATAATCCTTCTTTTATTCCTCCGAATTTTATTTGTTCTAAAGAAAACGTTAATATACCTCTGTCTCTTAATCCATAGCACCGCACGTGTAGGATGTGTGTTGCATGGTGTCACATCCATGTAGAGAACATAGTCCAATCATAATTGGAGCCAGATTTCATCAGATGGGCAACCAATTCGAATTTCGGAGTTCGTCCGTATGATACCTGGCCTTTCCCTGTGTCAGGCCAGGAACATTTCGATGGGCTTGAAACAGTGAGAAGCTGCCAGACCGGCTCGAGCGAAGGCTTCTCCATCCGTTGGACAAGGCCGAGGCACGGGGCTCAGGCGCCGCGCACGTCCACGGTTTGCTCCGTGCGGACAGCCCAGTTATTAGCAGGCAGCCCACACTGTCTGGCCCCATATCACACTCCACACCACACACTGAATCCCAATACCTGGAGAATTCTCTCGTCACTTCTCACTTCTTCTAAGCCTCCTCCTACAATGTAACGAGAGCTCCCTTACTAGGTCTTCTTCCTCCCAAGCCCGGCTCCATTTCTAGGTCTTCTCTCTCCCTCCCCTCTCTCTCACTCTCTCGCATCCCCGAATCATGTAGTCAAGCTGCGGCTCCGAATTTGTGGCGACTATTCCTTGCACAAGCTCGGAGCATCCAACTCGAAGAAGGTATTCCAAGTAGTACTCTTGTTTGATTTTTCATCTCCTGTGACTGGTCTGGTGCCATTTGAACTAGTAAAGTAGCTTAGGTTGCTTTGCGATCCAAACTAAAGAACAATGCCGGTTGGGGATTTGGGGTTTATGCTAATCAGGTTCTAGTTTGGGTAGGCTCGGCTGCTTAACATTTTGAGGCTGGGAACATTAATTGAGATGCTTGCTAAATTTTGCTGCCAATCAATCAATAGTTGTTTGTAAAAATTTAGGTAGCAATGGTTAAAGTTTAAGAGAAAACGATTTATTTGTTTTTAAGAGAAAACGATGCATTCATTTTCCGAAAGGGGAATCCTGTCAACTGGCAAGAGAAAGTATGTCCGGAGGAAGGGACTTAAATGCACCAACGGAACAATCTTCGTCAGAAGATGCTGATATGCAGAATAAAGCTGCTGAACCAGTACCAGCAACAAGATTGCTGAACTTCAGTGGGGATGATCGACAAGAAAATACGGATATAGTAACACACACTCCGGTTAGAGAGATACCTGGGGGATCCCCAGTCATTATCAATATCCACAGTTGAAAGAACTCGTGCAGGTGGCATGCCACTGGGGTGGCACCAGCAGCTCAATTTTGGTAAATCCGACGACTAATGTGCAACAACGACGGACAGATATTGTGAAACGGAGTAAATTACCCATCTGTTCTATCAATCAGATGCCAAGCAAGTGTGCTAATCTTATGGACAGCTCTGGCCGATTCCCTCAGTCTGGTCCAAGAGAAAGCACTGCAAATAAACCCGTTACTGGATCTCATGCTGGCATACAAGTTAAAAGTGTTCCTCATCTCAATACCTCAGCAGATCAAATAATGAACAGATCTACCCATTTTGGCCAATACGTAGGTGCATCTGAATCTTCTACACGAAAGGCATCTACTCCTGACCAGATGCTCTATGGTTATATGATACCAGAAAATCCAGTTGCATATTCTCGCCATGCCGAAAGGGTCTCAATAATGGGAAATTCCAATCCTGAAGCTTGTACAAAAGAAGCTGTGATAACTAACCGAATGCTCCAAGATAGGGGTGCAGCACAAGACCAGGTTACGGGTGCAGGTCATGGCACCCACAATTTGGACCAAGCTGCTACCAACACTGGGGAGTTTGCTGCAGAACAGCCAAGTCGCAGGGCGTCAGCTCATTGTTATGGATGCCCCATTCACAGCACAGGACATCACGCATTAATGAACGAGTGAGTAAAGACCACTGTATGACTATCCGCACTCATCACACGCACATTAAATACCATGAGCGGTGTGCGCCAGCACTGAAGAAGCTTGGGCTATATCAAATTTCAAAAATGGAAAACGTCGATATTGACAAGTCCCTCGTAGCTGCCCTGGTAGAGACATGAAGGCCAGAGAATCACACCTTTCACGTGCGAGTGGGATAGATGACAGTTAGGTTGCAAGATGTAAGATGACAGTTAGGTTGCAAGATGTAAGTTGTTTATTGGGCTTGCCCATCAAAGGTAAACTAGTCACTGGTAAGTCAGAAGGGTGGACTCGAAAAATTGTAGAGTTACCTGGCATCTCTGCACCTGATGACATTCTGAAGAAGAAGAAAAGGGCAGGCAAGGTAGAGACAAAATGCTCCTATTTTGCCAAAAATCTGAAAAATCTTCATAAAAAATTCGAGCAAATGCCGGATAACCCAACGCCGGTTGATATTGACCGTTACACTCGAGCTTTTGTCTTGGACTTGTTTAGTTCTGTCATTTTTCCAAATGCATCAGGAGATAGTGTGCCAGCTATGTATCTGCAGTTCTTGATGAACCTTAAGGAGGTAGAACAGTACAACTGGAGAGCTGCCTCCTTGGCCATGCTCCATAGGAAATTTTGGCTGTTTTAGCCCGCCGGACCGTTATTAAAAAATAACCCTCTCCAAAACCCATTTGCAAATTTGTCCCTATGACAGCCCTTATAGACGTTACATAGCCCAATCGCGTCTCTAACCCACAATGGTGGTGGTCCCCGCGCACCCGGCCGTGACACGCTTGTTACCATGCAGTCGGATAGTAATAACAGCCCGTCACACCCAGGCAACGTGATAGGGCTGCGTCGCGCTGTGATATGCGCGCCGCACGTGGCAGGCCCGTTAGGTCACGTATCACAGGTGGGTTGCACGACAGCGACGTGGCAGGCCTAGGCGAGCTGTCTCAGGTGCGTTGTGCGACAGCGGGAGGGGGGAGGGGTCGTGCGTGGCAGGCTGGGCCATCGATCGCGGTTAGGCTGCGCAACAACTGTGGGGCCTGTGACACAACCCGACAGCACCTGCTATCGTCAGTGGTGCTGCCGATCGGGGGAATCGTGGTTCCCAGGTGCGGTAGGGGCCTACGCCATGGTCCAACCCACCCCCGTGTTGCTGTTTGCGGCCCTCCTACCCCCTCTCACCTATAGATAAGAAGAAATAGAGAAGAGGAGAATAAGAGAGGGAGAAGAGCAAAGGAGGCCAATCCAGCTGCCAACGCAGTTGAAGAAATTGTAGATCTCGTGAAAATATTGAAGTACATATACTTTTTTTGTACATGCAAAGTCTTGATTAGTTGCTTGATTAGCTTAAAATTAGCTAAATGATGTCATATTTAGAAATTATGGCATTGATACTTTATGTCATTTATGCCATACGGCCAATGGTTTTGTTAGTTAGAAATATTAATGTTTTAGCTAGTTAATAATTAGCATTATATATATAGTTATTATGTTACAAATTTGTAATATAATTTTGATATTCAAGATGTAGAGACATGACAACACATTGATATAATTAAGGTTTAAAGGACGGATTTTTGGATTATATTTATACATTATAAAAAAGACATAGTTGATAAAATCGTTGAGGTAAAAAATTGAGGTAAAAAATTTGACATGCAAATAAGTTTCGTTATTTAAAATCACCATTAATCAAGTAGATAGATTATGATTAGTTTATCACTGGATTATAAAATAATGTTAGTTGAAAATATTATTATGATTCTTATAATATTAAATATTATTACGTTACAATTTTTAATAATAAAAAAATAAGAAACATCATGTTAAAATTAAGAAAAAAAATATTGTAAAAAAGTACCTGAAGTAAAAAAATTCAGAAAATGTGCACTATATAATTATGTGTGATGATATTATTAAAAAATTAGTGAAATAAATAAAATACAAAGAACGTGCTATTAAAATTTTGATTTGTGCCTATACGGATACAATGAATGATTTGTTAGTTATATATATTATCGTATTGTCTTGTTTAAGGATATTAAAATGGTTTACATAATATTTAAATTTTAGAAATGAAAAATTAAACTAATAATTATATAGGTGGAGTAGAAATATCCGGACAATCTGTAATGATATACCCAGATAATATGTACCAAATATTATGTGTGAAAATATTATTATAGATTAATTATAAAAATATGTAGATAATATATTTAAGTTCAAAAAATTATGAAAATTATATAGGAGAATTAAAAAAATGTAGATAATATGTATCAATTTTTTATGTGTTTAAAAACTTTTTAAGAGTTGGCGGAATTAATAATTTAGAGAGAACATTTTATTAAAACTCTTTTTCACATGTACGTAGGTACAATGGATGATTTGTTAGTGTTCTATGGTGGCAAAGTAATACGTGACGGGTTTTCCGGAATCGGTCTGTCATAATGCGAATACAAGGTGGCATAGATAGAAGGGCCAAGGAGATTAGCCTATTGTATCTGAGGAGGTGCATACGTCATGAGTTCAATCGAGAGACAGCGAGCAAAAAGCTTGTAATTGAGATAGTAACATGTTGGATTCTAGATGAAGGGTCATTTGGCCCTTTCTAGGAGCTATACAAGGTGACTGATAATGTATCATGGGCTAGGTACTTTTGGCTTGTAAGCATTCCTGGGGACGTGATGTACGGCTGACAGATAGTGTATGTTTAGTTTTTGAAAGTACGCGGTGTTGACTAATGATGAAGGGTATAGTGCGTTGGAGAGATACAAGTTGCTGTCGTAGAAGGAATAACTGAAGTAGTGGCGGCGACGAAAGACAATCTCATATAGGTTAAAGATCAGTTTGTCACAAACAAAAATATTGGTCCATTTTGGTTCTTTCGTGTCAACTGCTATGAACTCACACCAAGCGTGCCAAACGAGCTGGATTCTGATAAAAAGGGTGACGAATAATCTGATGATAGTACAGAAGGTGAGGGTGAGGTTGTAGGCGGTGATTTGTCTCAAACTGCGGCTGCAAAAGAAATGAATGAACTGAGTGTACAACGTCTAGTTATCTCATATGATGACAACTCGCACTAGGATTTTGATGACAACACTTATGGTCGAACACCATTTCTGAAGTGAGCATGCTGCTTAGATGACCATTACGAAGCATGTGTCGCCATTAGCCGTCAGTACATGGCAAAAATGTATAATCCAACATGTTTGAAGGTTGTATGCATACATTCGGATTGTCTAGAAAGAGTGTATGCAAGCCAAGGTCAGGGGATTTGTAAAGATTTTGAGATAAATGTATTGATTAAACCACATGTGAGCTATCAGAGCTGTTGATGCTTCAGTACAACGTGAGTGCTGCATATGTGGCAGAGAAAGTATACCACTTAGTATCATCAGATATGTCTATGGGGATAAAGGCACTGATGTCGGGTCTGACTAATGTGGTTGGCTTTAAGGTTTGCTACAACAAGGTCAGACGAGCAAAATAGGTGATAGAGAAGATGTTAGGGACATACGAGAAGGGGTATAATTTTATCCTAAAAATGCTTCATCACATAGCAGAAACAAACTACATCCAAATAGAATACTTGGTCGTTTCATACTTGTTCGTATATTGTAGGCCTTCAGTCAAACTATCGAGGCATTAAAGTTCTGTCATCCAGTGCTCTCGATGGATGATACCTTCTTCACGGGGAGGTATAAGGGGACACTATTGGTAGCAATGACAACGGATGCAAAAGATCAACTCCTTTCGGTTACTTACGCAATCGTTGGTAGCTGACTATAGTTCCATGCAAATTTGAAAATGTATATTGTCAGAGATAGGTCTAAACCGTCTGATGTATACACTTGTTGATCCTAATGTGGGGCTACTGAACGCACTTGACACCATAAAGAAAACAACTCCTACTCTGTATAGGAGGAGCAATCTTAAAACTAGGTAGTGCATGAGGCATCTGGTAGCTAATTTCTTCACTCGGTTCAAAACTAAGGATTTGATAAAAAAAATTAAGAGAATGTGTATGCAAAGTATGTTGCTGAAGTTTCAGACCATTTGGACAGCATCAGATACCGCAACAGCTAGATCAGTGGTCAGTCTCAGGGGGAGAGACAACAGCCAGTGCATCATAATGCAGGAGCGATTAGGAGAGTTAAGATTCTGTCGGAGTGGATCACCCGACATGCTCCAGAGGTGGATAAATGGTCGTTAGCTCATGACACACATGACCAAAGGTATGCCATAATGACAACCAACATGTTAAAAGTTTACAATGGTGTGCTTAAAGATGTTTGGTGCCTCCAATTAGTGACATTGTTGATAAAACATGGACTTGGATTATAACAGATTCAAGATAGCTAAGGAAACAATGGACAAATGAAAACAATGGTCTGAAGTCATGCAGAGGTGTATGGATAGAAAATTAAGAAATCTCAAAGCGATGGCATGCGATTTATTGATGGCTAGGGGGAGAGTATAAGATTCGGCTAAGGTAGAAGCATGACAACAGTCATGTTAGAGGTGATAAGAAGCACGAATGCAAGCTTGATGCTGATGTCTGTGCCTGCACCTGCAAGAAACTGAAACTGCTGCAGTACCCTTGCTTGGACGTGTATAAGGCGTGTGTACACATGAAACAATCCTCATAGCAGTATGTTTTCAAATACTTTAACATTCATCATCTTCTGGAGACATGAAGTAGTGAGTTCAGCTCATATGGTCTTCATACGAGTTATAAGGATGTCCGACCTGGTATTGTTGAATGGGGCCCAATGCAGCTTTGAAGCAAAACAAGAGGGGACACCAGTATAGTTGTCGTTTTATGAATGACATGGATGATGGCCAACTTGGAGAACGACGCAAGTGCGGGATATGTAAGACAACATATCATAGTAGGAAGGACTGCCTCCAACAAGCCAAGCATGTTAACATGTAACTAGTGTTTATTGTTGGTATTTTCTCTGCAATATTTCGTATAAGTTATAATAATAAAGTTAACTCGAACTTTGTGGAACGTGTTATTTACTTTGCAATATTTCGTCTAAGTTGTAATATTTGTGTGTGGAGTTAGCTTTATTTTTGTAATACTAAACTTGCTGTATTTTTGAAATATTTGGTATTGTTAATGTCCTTTATTTTGCACGTAATGGAACTAGCTGCTATTTTCCTATTTGCAGGAGATGGCTCCGTTGCCTGATCTGCTGAAGGCACGCTATGATGAGCGACACAGGTGCCGGTCTTGGCTAGCAGGTGACGTTGACATTCCACTGACCTTCACACTCAGGGGATCTAGGTCACACTGGGACCTTGATGAGCGGTTTGTTCCACGTCTTCGGGAGAGTGGACTTCTACCGTTCGCTAGGATGGTATCCATCGGCCGCTCTTTTACTCTGGACGCATCTTTGTTGTCCGCTCTTGTCGATAGGTGGAGACCCGAAACTCACACTTTCCACTTTCGTTGGGGAGAGATGACAGTGACTCTTCAGGATGTTTCCATGATCACTGGTTTTCCCATCAGTGGAGAGGCAGTTGTTCCACCTCCTAAGATAGTTGACTGGCGGGAGCACTTAGGTGCGAGATTTGGTGTGCAGATCCCGAGAACAGAAACGGGGATCCTAGCACGAGGTGTCCCTTTACACTGGCTTAGGAGGTTTGACAAGTGCCCAGAACGTGCTAGTGATGAGGTAGTGAGGACGCACCTTGTTGCCTATTTGCTGTTTCTCTTTGGTTGGCACATGTTTCCCACATCGCACGGTAATATAGTGTATCCGAGCTACATTCATCTAGCTGAGTCTTTGGCTGATGCCCCACTCAATGCCATCCCTCAGTATAGCTGGGGATCTGCAGTGCTCTGTGCTTTATATAGGGGGTTGTGCGACGCCTCACAGTACAAGAAGGCCAAGGAACCGATACTCAACGTCTGCCACATCTTGCTTCAGTTGTGGTCTTGGGAGCACTTCCCCGTCGGACGACCTCAGTTAACTCAGCCGATCCACCCGTCTCCCAGAGGAGAGAGCTATATAGATGGGCCCACTATGGGCACTCGATGGACATGTGCCACGTTATCCTGGGCTCGGGATGTGTCGGCCCGGTGCTATCTGTATTACCACCAGGAGTTCGAGCTGCTGCAACACCAAGGTGTGATATGGTTCCCATGGATAGATGATCATATTTATAGTGTTGCACCTTTAGGGCTCTCCAATCAGTGCTCTAGGGACAGCCAGTTTTGGATGACGACTTGCCACCTGGTCTTCTCACACATGGTGGAGCCGTATGCACCTCAACGTGTCATGAGACAGTTTGATCTCTTTCAGATGGTCCCTCCTCCAGCTAACAGAGAGCTTGACACCAAAGTCCATGAGTAAGTTTACAACTTTATAACATTTTAAGTTTGCATGTAATTTTTCTTCTTTGTACTAACGCATGTGCTATGACATTTGAAACACAGGCAGGAGAGAAAAGGCAAAAAGGATGACGAATGGAGGGAGGTACAACGTGTATGGAAGGAAAAGTGGGACAACACGGCTGGACTTGAAGTCATACATGAAGAAAGGTAAATTTGTTTCATCACTTTGTAAATATTATGTAACAATGATGAATTATAATATAATGTTATATGTAGGCCATACGACGAGCGCACATATGAGGAGTACTTACAGTGGTACGTGTCGAGGACGCGCACTAGGCTTACTTGTACTCCACCAGAGAGACCGTCAATTGTCACACATTCTGAGCAACTACGGATGGGGATGGATCGACACCGAGCTTCACTCCGTGATGACACGGTAATAGTTATTCATTTTTCGTTACGAATGTTATCTATTTAGTACATGACAAATCTTTTTCATACAGTTCGATAGGGCCTTGCGCATCCAACATACTATCGCATCTATCCTTCGCACCGGCCGTCATACCGACCCGTCCCTTATACAGAAGTTGAAGGAAATGTACGAAGATGCCAAAGGCATTTTGAATAACTTGAGATGTGGTCGCACGGACGACATAATATCGGGTGCTTTCAACATGTCAAAGCAGAGGCCGGCACGACTAAGTGAGGTACTCACTTCAGGTACCGCTTCAGGACGTCAAGAGGTATGCCATTTGAAATGTACGATGCTACCTTAAGCTATAAATACTTCGTGTATGATATTTATTTAATTGTGTATGTTAAAATTTGTAGTCCTTGGTACATGATGACACATCGCTAATACAGAACCCGTATATGCGAGCTGGTAGAGGACTGCAGGGGACACATGAGCAGGGCCAGAGCTCTCAGCGAGATGCAGTTAGAGAGGTATGTCATTTAAACTATGTGAAGTTAGCTTTTTCATACATTTTGCGTATTATATTCATTAATAATATTGCTGATATTTTCTACATACACGTGTTATAGTGATGAATATAAATGTATTCTTACTATGCAATGATCATTTTTTTGACATAGTGGGTCATGGATTCGTCGCACGAGCAGGGCCAGACCTCTGAACGAAGTGCAGTTAGAGAGGTATGTCATTTTATGATGTTACCTTTTCCATATACTCTGCACATGATATTCATTAATCATATTGTTGAACTTTTATGATATACACGTGTTATACTGATGAACATAAATTTATACTTGCTAAACAATGATCACTTTTTCGATATAGTGGGCCATGGATTTGTCGCACGAGCAGGTGAAGGGCTCTCATGGAGGTGCTGTAAGAGATGTATGAAATTTTAAATTTAATGGATCCATGTGGTTCTTAAATTTAATTCTACGTGTTCATAACATTCTATAGACAATGGATTCGCCAATGGATGATGGTGTTTTCCTGTGCATAACCAAAGTTTTCATTCTTCAATTCAGTACCAGTCTCTCGTTAGAGGAGGAGGTTACGAAGATGGTTCGTCCCACGAGCAGACGGAGCCATCGCCTGAGGAGCCAGAGCCAGAGGAGGCTGCCCTAGGGCAAGAGGTCCCATCTACCCCGCCACCGCCCCCGCTCGAGCTACGCTTTGCACCCGCTGCGTTACACTGTCAACCCTACGTGTACCCCTCATCGGTGCGCCCTCATGGATGCGGAGGATGGATCAGTGACTGAGAGATCCATTAGTATTTGTCAAGCTTAGTGTTTGACTAACTTAGGCTTTCTAGGTTGCTTCTTAGTTTGTTCCTTTTCATGATTAGCTCAATCAAAAACCATTAGTTATTTCAATTTCATAATTGTTAGCTTGAGCTACGGAATCCCTTAAGCTTCATGTCTGTAATCTCCCATGATGTTGTTTGCTTTATTAATATCTTAACATGAGTGTCTCATTTGGTTTTTGAAAGTTTGTCACCTTTCCTTTCATAGGCTTTTACTTACACCCAGCTTAAGGTTTTATTACTTGTCTAGTATTGTTCTTCCCTCATTTGTAATAACCTCAGGTGATCAACAGATGGTAAAAAAGGACCAGAGCTGGTGACAACACTGTTGGAGGCTCTGGAGCTGCCAAACACCAGCGCCAGCGCCTACATCAACCCCAACCCTAACATCATCAACAACAATGGCAGCCCTGTTGGACCACCACCGGCACTTTAAGTCAGCAAGAACAACATGGAAGCCACCTGCGACGCGCGCAACGTGGGCCTCGTCCATATATATGCCCAGAGTAATACTGTAAACTCTGATTGGATATTCCAACAGCCAAGCCTACCAATTACTCCCTCCGTTCCAAAATGTAAGGCATATTTTGTTTCGTTAAGACAAGAGTTTGACCAACAATTACTCTATTAGTATGTGGTATATGTGACATAAAATTGATGTCATGAGATTTGTATTCAAAAGTACTTTCTTATGATTATGACTTTGTATCATATAAACCATATATTAATAGAGTAATTGTTAGTCAAAGTCTTGTTTTAACCAAAAAAAGATATGCCTTACATTTTGGGACGGAGGGAATAGTAAGAAAAAAGTTCCTTCCGTGTTTTCCGGCCTTTACAATTGGCCACATTTATATGAACTGTTATTAGTGTATATTAATCTGATCACATATTTATGGTACTATCATGATTTAATTATGCTTTCTTATACACAGCAGTAGAAGTTGGCATGCAACTAAAAACTACGGCTTAATGAGTAGCCATGCATTTCGCATTTTATATCACATATCGATCCAATAGATCATTGGCTCACATCTAATTTCTTTTTTTAACTCTAACCAGTAGACAGTTAAATTATCAAGTCAAAGAAAACGATGTGAACTTACCTCGTGTATTTAAATAAATTCATTAGAGTCATAGAAATTGGAAAACACATGATACTAGGCTACCATAAGTGGTTGGAATTAAATATCTACTATTTAAGAGTACATCAGAATCATGGGAATTGCAAAATATATGATACCAACCAAGGTTAGCAATATTGCAAGAAAATCAACCAAACCATTATATCCTTAGTTGTTCACGTGGCAATCTAGTACAAAAATTATACTTCTTCCGTTTCAAAAATAGATGTCCTTTTAAAGTTGGACACAATAATTAAAACTATGAGTAAAATATCAATATTGCCCTTCAATAAATAAACTTTACATGTAAGTGCATGCAGCAAGGTAGTAATTAGCTATTTTCTTGATGACATTAATAAAGAGAAAAATAGAAATAAAATGACTAAAATTACATTGGAACTGTAGAAGGATAAGTACTTTGAGAAAAATTAGAGAAGCTAAAAGGACATCTATTTTGAATCAGAGAGAGTATTATCGAGTAGCCTAACTAATGTGGAATTAATGTTGAACTTGTAGGGATTAAGAGGTGTATTATGAGAGTTACTACGCAATTAATGTTGAATTTATAAAACTCTAATTAAATTCATGAGTCATTAGATTAGAGTTGGATGAATGATTCAGATTGCTTGGATTCTGCAAATCATACCTTGTACATTGGTAGAGATAATATATTTCCTCAATTAATTCAATTTAATTGCCTCGATGGGAAAATATCAGGCCGTACTAGATCCGCATCCCCGGTTGTTTGGCACATGCATGCAATGTAGATTAAACAACACAAGGGAAGCATAATATCAAGGCATGCAGGAGGATCTTGCCAGGTTAGAAGCTGGCAGCTTATGATGTAAATTCAACTTTGAGAAAATTTTCTACACGGAACATTAGACAATGCAATACTTGATTTCGATATAGCCATACTTTGGTGTCCCTTCCAGCAACTTAAATACAATTGGAATTTTTGGTCTTGAAGAGGAGCGCCCTTGCTGAACTAAGAAACACAGGCGATTCATCAGAACTGAAACCAAGTATTGTCGTGGTTCAGTGGCAGTTAGGTCTGACGAGGTGCAGGATCAGAGGCGTGTTGACTGATCCCAAATCAAACGCATAAGACATGGAAAATAGACCATAGCCCACATGACTGTAGTAGGTTTAATAGCATGGCATCGAGACTGTAGTAGGTTCAACAGCATGGCATCGACTGCAAGGCTCCAAAACATGTAATTTAACTCTGGCGGGAACTTTCGGCTTAATGTATATTTGGACAGCCCAGAGTGCTTTATAGGCTTCCGAAATCATATCCCTATCTATAGGGAAGCATTTGCCAGATTTGTTGACAGAACAACCAGGCAAACCACGTCCTTCTTTGGTATCCAATATAAGTCACTCAACTACTCAAGTGACGTTGCACTCTCAAGGATATGACACGTTAGCTCAACCAAGCTCTTCGCAGAGGAGAAACCACTGATCTTCAGATGCCTGAGCTTGTCATGCTTGTGTTCTACCATCTGCCTCAACTCTCAGAGATCTCCAAAAACTGAGCCATGCTCCATGCGTCACTGTGATACCTAAAGATGAAAAGACAACCTTCGATTAACGGTTTCCTCATGGTTACTAATATCTTTGTAGGACAAACGGTAACTTACATTCAAGATGAAAGTCTACAAGGAAGGAGAAGCATCAAAGAAAGAAACGAGAGAAAACTAATCATAGCTTGGAGAAAAGGACGTCAGTCCAGTAAGAGTGATACTCAAATGCTTGAGGTGGAGAAATTTACTCGATACCATTGGTGTATTGACAATCTGCATAAAGATGTCAGATTAATTTTATTCCAAGTATGACTTCTGTAATATTAATATCGCTAGTCCATAATGTTTTAGATCATACCTCCCTTCTTGAATGTCAAGAGTTTCAAGATATGACTTCTGTAATATCAATAAGCTCACCACGAGTGTGACAAACAGCGCTGGAATAGTCCATGTATAGGTTCTTCATTTGCAATGCTTCTCCAAGTGAGAGTTGTACCTGGAGGTTACCTGTAAAGTGAAAACTGGAGAGATTTGGATCTTTGCTCTCTACCACTTGGAGCTTGCTGCAATAAAGAACCTCCAGGTAGCTCGGCCGCTGAAGAAGGCAAGGTATCTTCACGTCAGTTATCCCACTTCAATACCTGAGTTGCAACCGCTCCAAAGCAAAAGCATTGGAAAGAACGCACCCTAACTCATCCCCCGTAATACGCACCATACACATATTTAATCTCGTCAAGCTTCTCAGACAACCAAGCCTAACTGTGGGACAAAAAGGCACAAGAGGAAAGTTGAAGGTCCCCAACCGAGTCTCCAATCTTACCCAAAGTGAGCATGGGAATGGGAACTTGTTATTTTTTGAATCTAGGTTAAGGGTGAGTTCTTCAATTCCTGGTGTAACAGCCATCTGAAGCCATCTATTGAGATAATAACTGTCCTTTTCATTGTAATCTAGAGCATTACAAAGCTTGAGTGTCTTGACACCAATGCTTGAGTGGTTTTTCAAAATGTGGTCGGCAACAGCACAGGCATTGTTCTCTTCTAGTAGCTAAAACACCCGCAGAAGACTGAGCGGTACTTAATTGGGTCGCTGCTTTTATCTATTTTTATTGTCATGTTTAGCATGTGGCTCCGACTTTACGATTGCAGATTTCCTTGTGTGACACACTGTAATAACGACTTTACTGGGTTGTATGCATCAAGAGATTAATAAAATTCTTTATTTTCAAAAAGAAAAATTCTGGTGAAATATTGTTGGAGTTTGCTCCAAATTCCTGTCACCCCTTTGCAGAAGACGTTCTGCGTTGTCGGTGTCAGCCAGCGGTGTCACCCAGCTGTGTCAGCCACCGGTGTCACAGGTGGCTCATCACCTGTGACACAGGTAGCTGACACAGGTAGGGTTAGCTCACCTGAGTCAGGTGTTAGCATGTAAGTGTTCTGCTTGTGTGAGTCAGCTGTGTCACAGGCAGTAACACAGATACCCCTTCACCCATCTGTAACTATATATACCATACCTTGTAGACGTTATGGGATAAGCCAAGCATTGTAAATTCCTAACGGGTTAGGACTTCATTCATAGTGAAGTTGACGTCTTCGTGTGTCCGTGGTTTTCACCCTTCTAGGGTTTCCACGTAAAACTCCCTGTGTGCTTTGGATCGTGTGTGTGCTCTGTTTCCTGCGAGTTTGTTTCTTGTTTCTTGCCATGTTTATTTCCGCTATTCTGATTTCTCACTTCCTCTGGTCCGTCCATCCCTAACAAGTAGTATCAGAGCTTTGGTTGCTCGTTCTTGAGATGGCGTCCATGAAGTTTGATCTTCTGCTTCTTGATCGAGATACTCGATTCTCTTTGTGGCAAGTCAAGATGCGTGCTCTATTGGCTCAGGCCGTGCTTTGGACTCATTTGGCAGGAAGGCTGTTGCTTCTTGGTTCGATGATGAGAAGAAGAAGGACCGCAAGGCCGTTTCCCAAATTCAACTCCATCTGCACAACAACATTCTGCAGGAGGTTCTCCAGGAGACACATGCTGCTTCACTATGGCTGAAGCTTGAAGCAATCTGCATGACCAAGGATCTGACCAGCAAGATGCACCTCAAGCAAAAGTTATTCCTCCACAAGATGCCAGAAGGAGATAACCTGCTTGAACACATCTCTAATTTCAAGGAGATTGTTGCTGACCTAGCATCATTAGATGTTAGTTATGATGAAGAAGATTTGGGTTTGATTTTTTTGTGTTCGCTGCCTAGTTCATATTCTGGTTTTAGAGATACCATGCTGTATAGCAGAGATACACTCACTCTTCTTGAGGTTTATGAGGCTCTGCATTCCAAGGAAAAGATGAGACAGATGGTGTCAGATGATTCAAGTGGCTCACATGCTGAGGGCTTGTCTGTCAGAGGCAGATCTGAGAAGAAAAACCCCAATCATGGTCATGGAAGAAGCTCTGCCTGTGTCACAGGTCAGAGAGGCAGGTCAAAGTCCAGAGGAAAGGGCAAGTTTTGCAGATACTGCAAACGTGATGGACATGACATTTTTGAGTGTTACAAGCTGAAGAACAAAGAGAACAGGAAAGACATAAAGCCGAAAGATAAGACTGAAGCTGCTGCCAGCTGTTCTGCTAACTCAGATGTCGAGTCTCTGGTGGTCATTGCTGGAACCTCTGCCAGCAGCCGTGACACAGCTGACCACCTCAGCTATGCCAGCTCCAGCTGTGACACAGGTGATCATCTCACCTGTGACAGAGATCTTCGTCCCACCTGTGACACAGCTGCTAACACAGGTGTTGATTTTTTGAATGCTGTTGCCAGTTCAACTGGACAGAGAGCTGCCACCGACGAGTGGATTCTTGACACTGCTTGCACATATCACATG
>JAGXJF010003815.1:0-11944 GCA_019208055.1 Stipa capillata | reverse complement strand
GCGCATCCGCCGAAGAACCGGTGAAACATATCCGCTGCGACACCATTTGTAGGGTCATTTATAGGGTTTTTTATAATACAGTACATAACTTTGGACTATCAAGAAGGTACGTACTCAATATTTTTAGGAGACGCTCCTTGCAGCGTTGTTGGCAAGTACCAGAGTGTCCCTCGATGCTGCATTTGTATTGCATATCCCAGGACACGGGGACTCTACTGTATGGTCCGCCCCATGTTTCCACATAAACTTTCAAAAGGTGCATGTGGACGACGTGGTTTGAAGGTTTCATGGACTCCCGCTTGCCATGCCACAAATGATGAGATCACGATGCTGCATCAGACGGTTGGCACCTTTATCCAGTGGCCAAAGAGGGACATCAAATTGCTCGTGCTGCCTGCCTCTGCAAGCGCATCACACGCTGAGTCAGCTAGGATACCCGAAGTTAACCCTACCCCGATGGAGCTAGTAGCGTAGCGCAACAAGCTGATAACCCAGCTTCATCTCTGTCAAGCCGGCAGAGCCAGCACACCCGCTACCTCCATAGGGACTAATGAGGTGCTACAGATGAACAGTTCCTTCATCGGTGAAGCACACTTATGCTAAGGGGACTAGCAAACCGGCAAGGGCAGGAGTCGTAGTAGTGCCCCCAAGACTTCAAGGCAGCCAAAAATCGAAGGCACTAGCGTAGTGGAAGAACTTGGTGTTTGATCCGGACAGAGTGGATGATCTCCTTTCGCGCCTCTGGCTCGTCGATTTGTGAATGGACACGTCATCGTCATGTCGAGAACATATCTACTCATGGCATGTCAGAGGTTGCATGATTGGTATATGACGATGACAAACAACCTACAGCTGCCAAGACCATGCCATGATGCCTCAAAGTCACTTTCAAGGAGGAACACCTTTTCCACCAGGACATGTACGGGTTGTTCTACGTGTACTTTGGAGACCTATTCGAACTCTTCAACCTCGACGCCTGGAGTAAAACCTTTGAGATGCTGGACATTGTAAGTCTCAACTTCTCAGTCAATCATTTTTCCTCCCATACCTATGCAACTTAATAAGCCGTGACATGATTTCCCATTTTGCATAGATACATGCACACTGAAGCCAGACTTACACAAGGAACCTATCGGGTTCATTGACCGCAAAGGTGACTTGGAGAAATATTAGAGACAACAAAGAGCAAGTTCTGAGTATGTTAAGCATGCAATATTGTCCCAAGAGGATAAAGATACATAGTATTTTCCCTTCACCCAGGGTAATGTTGCATCGCATCCAATACTTATAATTTCAACCATTATGCATATATCACAAGTTGATTGGTAGTACGTCTATATATGATGCAGCTACCATTGGGTTATGGTCGTGACTTGTACCAAAATGGACAGGGTTATATCGTTTATTCCTCACGAGATCCTTCACGCAACTTAGAGCCGATTCGCGACGTACTGACCAGGCGTTCATCAATTACAGCTCGTGAGGGAGAATGGCAAAGGGTCCACGTTGCGACATAAATTTGACTTTCGTACATATATATCCATTACTATGTTAATATAGCATATGACATGCTTCATAATGGATTCTTCTTAGCTAACATATATTTGTTTCTTGTTTTAGTGCAAACAACACCCAAGGGACAAACCTATTGGATTCTTACGTTTGCTACCACATGGAGGTTATCGCTGGTTTCGCTAAGTGAAAACTAGATGCGCGTGAAGATTGAAAATACCAAATTGATGAGCTCAACTCAACGCATTCAAGGGATTTTTGCCTTCTTCATCATACACAAATCATCATCCGATGGCGAGTTCTATGTGGCGGCTTAGCAGAGTAGCATTGTCTTTCCTCTATGTACTTAGCACTCTCTTGCAACTTTCCTTTTAACATTAAAGTATGCGATTGTTTGGCAGCGATCGAGCTATCAATTCTGAATGATGTGACTTATTTCTATGCTAGCAATTGTGAATATATCTAGCTAGCGGTGTGACTCTCTTGTCAACTTTCCTTTTAACATTGAGTATGTGATTGTTTCAGTGTATTGTCTGTGAATGTATCTATCTGTATCTGTGTTAAATATGTGAATATGCTATGCAATATATATCTGCTGTATCAGAGGGCATGGCTAGTAAGTCCTGAGGCTAGCCACAAAACAGGCGTATTATGCCCTCTGTACACACCCATCCCAACGGTCACCCAGACGGGTCACAGTTGAACCCGTCTATGATAGCAGTCATCCGAGACGGGTCAGGATATTACCCGTCTAGGATGAATTGTATCGCAGATGGGTGGTGGAGTCGATCCGTCTAGGATGAAAAGGTTTATCGCAGACGGTGTGTGTGTGTCGACCCATCTGGGATGAATGGTTATCGCGACGGGTAGTCACCCCGTCTGCGATGACCTGTGTCATCACAGATCACCAATTTTCAGACAAATCGTCCAATCGTCTGGATGCTGTTTTAGCCCGTCTCGGATGGGCCGTTCTGTAGTAGTGCATGAATACCATAAGATCTGGTTTACCGATCATCGACAGATGGCGCCAACTGTGGTGACCTCTCCGGCTCAAGCCGTCAAGGACTGCATCAGTCAGCAAGATGTGCAACTTAGCCGCGATCAGTCCATGTCCCCGACTGCACGTCCCTCCCGGTTCGACCCGAGGAGGAGAAGCAGGCTCGCAAGAGATACGATCGCTCTCTATGCAACGCACCAATACCAGATCAGGCTTCTACCACAACTTCGGGTGTCGCGGACCCGGAATTGCTATATGATTTAGGGACGAGAAGTCTCCAAGGACCGAAAGACCTCGTCCGCTCCCGGTGGCACGGTACCTGCGCCGTACGCACCAAGGTAGAAGGTCCGACACCCGCCAGGTGCGAGCGGCCGGAAGCGACCGACATCTTCCCAAAATCACATACGATTCCATAATGCCGGTGAAAAGTCGGAGTCGTGCCCGAATCCTACCCACGACAAGTCAAGGTCGGAGGAGCCCGCAATTCTACCCACACCCTAACCTAGCTCAGAAGCTAGTGGGTCGCTCGAAAGCCCGGTAGAAACGCCCACACCCTGCCTGGCCGGCACAGCATCTCAGCCAGCGGGTCACTCAACCAACCCTACTCGACTTAGTAGAAAATGGTACGGCCTCGATCTTTCACGGCATACCCATACACTTCATATCACTCACGCATTGTGCAGGGGCAGCCCGGATTAACAACTCGGATATCGTCACAAAGCTCTACATTACGATATTAATAATAACAGTCCACGATGGGACAACCTATTACATCAGTCGGTTAACACCGGAAACATATCCGAGTACGGAGAAAATTAACAACAGCGGAAGCAAAATAATAGTCCCACAGCGACATAGCGATCGCTGAACAAAACACTAACTACCCCATACATCGAACACAACCGAGGAAACCAGACACGTCAAACATCGTCGAAAAACTCTTCGACCACCGGCTCACCTGCAAGCTCCAGGGATAACCTGGGTGAGTACGAATGTACTCGCAAGACTTATCCATGCTTGATTAAATGTCCTACTCATACTAGTGCAACAATAATTAAACATGAATGCTTCTCAGAGTAACAACATACTTAATTATGAAAACAAAGCATAATTAACATGGAGGGAGGACAACTAGTCAATATACTACTCAGGCAACCAACCAATCAACATCAATTACTAACACATTTACTTGCATCATTTTCAATCACTTAGGGTACAGCCCCTAGATTAATCCCAATCTCAATCATCAACACCTAGTTCATTCAATCTCTCGGACCGTTCCGACGATACAACCACTAGCGATATTCGAGAGCATTATCCCTTGGAGGTTGCAAAGCTCCAAGCGGCCTTTACCATTCGACATACCCTAGCGTTGATCTCGGCAACGTCCACGTGGTGACAAGGGAAGTAGCCACGCTGGAGTTACCTCAAGGTTGGTATCGCGACAATACACCCATTCACCTAGTCGCACCAGGCTCCTCCAGTGATACCAACTTTATCCAGCTGACCCTTTTTCCTTCGGCTCTCACATCTCACCTTAGGTTCAAATATTTAGCTCATCAATTAATTTCAACCATCACTAGGCACACAATACAACACATCCTAACATGCTAGTTTAATCGAAATTAATGACAAGCTACGAACGATAATACAATCATCAACACATGAACGAAATAAGCAAGTACTGAACGCAAAAAAGGGAATGCAACAAGCTCTGCTTGCCTTGAGTGCTAGGATCTAGCTCTTGCGTGTCGTCGTAAGCCGAGTGGTCTTCCTCTTCACCTTCTGTTGCGATTAACACGAACACCGGAAAATAAACGGTAAAGAACCATAAGACTCAGCATGTATGCATGCTGAATAGATGAGGCTAGATGCATGTTCCTACAGGGATCAATTGATGCTGAGGAGCTTTGATTACTTTCATGGCTTAAGTTTATCTTGCAAAGATTATGTGTAATACTAAACATGCATGCATGACATTTCATGTTGTGTGTGGGGATTTAAGGTTAGCCATGTTTTAGTTGGAATGGGTTGTTAAGTCCTAGGGTTGTATGCATGCTCAGATTCATGCGATTGCGAATTAGGGTTTTAGAGGTAATCACTTATGGTGAAGTGGCAATGAACATGCATGTTAATAATTGATTAATATTCTGAACTAATTGACTAGCGCAACTGAAATCAATTAAATCGAAGTTACAATCAATTAGTTATGCACTTGACGAGTTAGGGTTTACGGGGTTCGACGAATAAAGGAGCTAATACCTAAGACCTATCATGCATGTATTCTTACTGGGATTTCAGTGGTTACATAACGTAGTATATCTTATGAGGATTCCAGAACTATCAAGATCGTCGAAATCGGAGCTAGGGTCATAAACCTAGGGTTTATAGGCCCTCGACAACCCTAAACCTTCTACCCTAGATATCAGGACGTGCATGTTTTCAATTTCAAGTTTTGATTCAGCCATCTGGTAGAGAATCTCCTGAGCTTTCCAAATATATAAAATTTTCCAAATTTGGATAAATGGTTTGAAAGTTATGCATGTTTTAAGTTTCATTCAAAATCTGCCCTAAAATTTCGAAACCCTAAATGCTACGGACACCCGAAGGTTACACAGTTCGATCTGAAATTTCTAAACGCACCCGAAAGAGTACCCGGGGATCCCACCCCTTTATCCACGTCAGCTACCCGCGGGACCCAGCGGTCAGTGGCTCGGGCACTCGGGATCGAATCAGAACCAGCCACGCGTCCCATCCCTTCTCTCCCCCGCGCTCTCTCTCTTTTCTCTCTCTGGACCGGCCGGAGCCGAGGGCCAGGCGGCGGCGCCTCGCCGGAGAGCTCGCCGTAGGGCGCTCTGGTGCTCGGTTCTACTCGGGAGAAACGGTTACATGCTCGGGAGCTTACCCTGGTGCAGATGCGCGCAAGAGATGGACTCGGGGATGACCAGAGAAGACTGGCGACGGCGAGGGTTGCGGTGGGGCTTCGGTTTACCGGCGTCGGGGCTGCTCCGGTTGGGGATCTGCGAAGAGAAGCACACCGAGACGTTCAGGGGAATGAGTGGGTCCTCAGGAGCAAGAAAGATGGAAAGGGGGAGGACCAGAGGAGCGAGGAGATCTCGTCGGAGTGGATGACCGGAGTTGAAGACGAAGACACGCGCGGGGTCGATTCCAGCACCGACTCGAGCTGCAATAGAGCGAGGGAGGTGAGGGGAGTGGTGAGGAAACTAGAGGGAAGAAAATTAGTTGCTCTAGCTCACCGGGGCGCTGGGGATTGCTCACCGGAGTGGCACCGGAGCTCGGGAAGAAAAGGGGTTGGGCGCTGGAGATTTAGGGTTAGGGTTTCCGATTCGGGAAATGGATGGGGGGAATGGAAATGGCTGTCGGAGAGGGTTTAAATACGGCGGCGAGGGCGCTCGGACCGGCTCTGTCGGAGTCAGGGCGCCGCCCACTCCGGCGTACCGGCGTCGGAGACGTGGAGGGGGAGGCCTGACAGCGGGCCCGGGCGCGCGGCAGAGGAGCGGGGGGAAGGCGACCACGCGCGGAGGCGCCTTCGCAGAGGAGAAACGGAGAGGGAGAGGGGCGCGGGCGCGCGCGCGCGGGGAGAGAATGGGCCGGCCGACTGGGCCGGCCGAGTAGGCCGCCAGCCCGAGTAGGTTAGGGTTCTTCTTTTTATTTTTGATTTTCTATTTTACAGAATCACCCCCTTTGTTATTTTATGTACCATTCTTGCTCCAAATTTTATGAAATTTTTACAGGGACTTTGATATAATATCTAAGATGTTCTGGGGGAGTTTGAACTGGTTTGAATGAAGTTTGACCTAGGTTCCCATTCAAAATTCAATTTAGGACTTGATTTGGGATTGGTTTTTGTGGTATTTCATGTGCCAAAATAACTCCAAAAGTTATGAAATTTTGGCAGGGACTTCAAGGTGATTAATGGGACCTACTGTAAGGGTTTGAAATGCTTCGGGCAATGTTTGACTCATGACCCCATTCCATCTCCGACTTAGGGTTTACCCTTCAATTAGGTTTTAAATGCATCCAGGATTTCTGAAATTTGTCGAGGGTTTAGGGTTTCTACCCTGGGAGCTATGGATGAGCTCATGGGACCTTCTTATCTACTAGGATCTGCTCTGCCACTAAACCCTAATTTCCCGCTCCTTAGGGTTTCCGGATGAGTGACGGGGATTCACCGGAGTGTTTGATGACTTCCTCTACCCTTATTAATGACTTTGTTATTTTGAAGATTTCAAATAAATTGATTGGTGTTTGCAACAATCATCCACCGAGGATGAGATATTAACATATTCTATAAAGTACGGTTGATATACAACTAAGTTTAAATAGGGTGTGGTTGATGATAATGCCATGTATGCATGAATGCAGGGCAAATACCTATTTACCGTAAAGTGGGTATTACATCGCATGTATTTTTGTAATGTTCGCAATAGTTCCTTAGACTTGTCTCTTTTCCTTTCTAGAGGTTATTTGCTTCTCATTGAAGTTTGGCTACTTCGGATTTTCTCGCGAACACTAGTGGATATGTTATACATCATCACCCGGCTCCCAGGCAAGCTCCATTGCTTGTTGATTAATTATTACATTGAGTATTAATCTCTGCTTGGACTAATTGCTTAAATGGACGTGGTGCTTGTGTGAATGATTGCTTGTGCGGTGCTAGGGATCGCACTAGTATGTGTAGGTCTTATCGTTATGCAATAGCTATGGCTGAGAATTTAACTTAATGCCCTATCAACTTGGAATTATTAAAAGTGAGATGTGAGAGCCGAAGGGGTGTACGTGCACGATGGATAAAATTGGTATATTTGATGCATGAATGCGACCCAGGTGTAAGGAGAGTTTGTCGCTATAACCAATCAGAGGTGACTCCATCGTAGCACTCCTCTTGTCACACGTGGATGTCAGTGGAAGTCACCGCTATGGATATATACGCCGAAGAAGCACTTCTCCGGGTTCAACCTCATGGTGTTCCTGCAAGAATTGTTTCGGATCGAGGCACCCAGTTTACCAACCGGTTTTGGAAGTGTTTGCATGAGGCTATGGGAACCTCCCTATCTTTTAGCACTGCGTTCCATCCTCAAACCGGAGGTCAAGTTGAGAGGACAAATGAAATTCTTGAAGATATGTTGAGATCTTGTGCCCTCACTTTCGGTTCCAATTGGGAGAAATGTTTGCCGTATGCGGAGTTTGCCTACAACAATAGTTATCAAGCTAGTCTTGGTATGGCACCTTTCGAAGTGCTCTATGGAAGAAGATGTAGAACTCCACTAAATTGGTCCGAGACCGGTGAGAGATAATTCTTTGGACCCGATGCAATCAAAGAAGCAGAAGCTCAAGTTCGTCTCATTAGGGAACGTCTTCGAGAAGCTCAGTCTAGACAAAAGAGTTATGCAGATCCTCATCGCCGAGAAGTTACATTTCAGGTCGGAGACAATGTGTATCTCAAGGTCACACCATTCAAAGGAGTCCGTTGTTTTGGAATAAAAGGAAAGCTAGCTCCTCGCTATATTGGTCCGTACCGAATTCTAGCCAAACGAGGTGCTGTAGCTTACCAATTGGAGTTGCCTCCCTCGCTCTCCCACTTGCACGACGTCTTCCATGTATCCCAGCTGAAAGCTTGTCATCGTGTCCCCGAAATGAAGACCAACCCCGAGATGGAAGGACTACATGAAGACCTCACTTATCGGGAACATCCGGTGTGCATTCTCGATGAGACTGAGCGTAAGACCCGGAACTGCACCATCAAGTTCATCAAGATCTAGTGGAACAACCATACTGAAGATGAGGCTACATGGGAACGCGAAGATTGGCTCAAGACCGAGTTTCCATCCTTGTTTGTCGACCATTAGAGATCTCGGGTCGAGATCTTTTTAAGGGGGGGTAGATCTTTTGTGAGGTGGCGGCTGCGGGTTGGTCCCTGCGGTCCAGTCAGCCGCTGACTGGGTTTCAGCTGCCCAGTCAGCGCTGTCACCCGGGACCCACCTGTCAGCTGGGCGTGTTTAGGGTTAGGTTTTCTAGTGTAGCTTCTCGGGTGCACGTAGCAATTTCTTTTTCGCAGATTAGGGTTAGGGTTTTATCGATTTCCCGATAGATCTTCAAAATGCCGTTACTTTTGAACCGTAGCTCCAAAATCTACAAATTTTATATATTCGGAAACCTCATGAAATTTCCTACAATCTGGTTTAAATGGAATTTCAATAATTGCAATTGAACTTCAGACCAATTTGAATATGAAATGGTTCGTCCCTTTTTAGCGTCGATCTTCGATCAATCGTAACTTGACGAATATAACTCCGTTTTGGGTGATTCTAGTTGCGTAAGTTTCGTATCGCTGAGCCCTACTATAATACAAACATTTTGAGTCATGACCATCTATTATGCATAGTAATTTTCAACTCGAACTTGCAATTGAAGGTAAACGGACATGCATGCATCGTTAGGGTTATAGCTCCAGTTCTACCCATCCAAACCAAGACATTCCTGTTACAGTAGGTTGCTATCACCCATAAGTCACTTTAGAATCTTGCACTTAGCATCATCCATCGTGCATCCATGCTGGACTCATTGCTTTTCTTTTGTCGTTCGTTTCCGGTACTTCGTGATATATACAATAGAGCTCGAAGAAGGAGACCACCAGGCTCACGATTCAACGCAAGACCAGGAAATCTGTGACCAAGGCAAGCAGAGCTTGTTGCATCGCTTTTATTCTATTACATGCTTGACTACTAGTAATATGTGGATGTTTGATTAAGAGTTTACGATTGGAACTACTTAGGATTGTTCTGAGAAGTTATTTTTCTGTGATGGTTGAGAATTTAACTTGATGCCCTATCAACTTGGAATTATTAAAAGTGAGATGTGAGAGCCGAAGGGGGTAGGTGCACGATGGATACGACTGGTATATTTGATGTCATGAATGCGACCCAGGTGTAAGGAGAGTTTGTCGCTATACCACTCTGAGGTTACTCCATCGTAGCACTCCTCTTGTCACACGTGGACATCAGCGGAAGTCACCGCTATGGGGATATCTGATGGCAACTCTCGGTCACTCGGAGCCTTGCAACCTCCGAGTGAGGAGCACTCGTTATATCCATGGTAGTTGGACAGCCGGTGACGGACCGAGAGATTGATTGGAATGAATATGTGATAGGTTGAGAACCCTCATGGTCGCCGCCGGACTCACCGCTATGGGTTATGTGATGGCAAGTCTCGGTCACTGGAGCTTTGCAACCTCCGAGTGAGGAGCACCCGATATTTCCCATAGTAGTTGGATTTGCCGGGACGGTCCAAGGGGGTTGATTAAAGTAGATGGGCGTGGGCTGCCCCAAACAACTTTGGAATGTTATGATTGATGCTCTCATGTTTGTGTTTTGAATTATACGAGATCTGAACTGTAAGTGGGAGTTGATGTGTTCCTCCCTTAATGCTATCCATGCCATGTTTCCTGCTTGTACCCTATTAGATCAAAGTGCACCATGTTTAATTGCTGCTATACTAGTATGTGTAGGACATCTAATCAAGCACGAATGAGTCTTGCGAGTACCTTCGTACTCACCTAGGATATTCCTAGATCATTGTAGGTGAGCCGGTGGTCGAGGATTACTTCGATGATGCCTAGCGGCTTGGTTTTCTTGGTTGGCTATCGACTCGTGGGATTTTGGTGACTTTTGGGCAGCGGTTGATGCGCCGCTACGGATTTTGGGTCTTTTATTCCGCTGTTGCATGAATATTTCTAACTTGACTATGTTTCCGGTTATCACCGAATGATTTATTCATATAGTCCCATGTGGACAGCTAGTTTATTATCATATCGTAGTGCTTGTGTTATGATATACTTGCTGTCCAACATATGCCCCCATCTCCCGTCTGCCATGTGTGTATGTTGAATGGGGAGTGTGGTCGGATGCATATGGAGGAACTTGTTATTTTATTTCGATTCAAGTGAAGTGCAAAGTGAATGTACGGTCCATTGCCAAAGTGAGTCATACGCATTGCGGCGTATGTTTTTGGAATCGTGATCCCTCAATCAGGCCGTGGTGAGTCATACGCATTGTGTCGTATGCATATCGCACAGGGCGGGGGTGGGCCATAGTCCGTTGCAGGTAGCTGCTGTGGTCACCGTCTTCACTAGTTGTGAATTCCTTGAATTGGTTTAAAATACTGGGTCCCTCACATAGGCCCTGGTCACCATACACTGTTATGACTCCAGTGGGGGCGGGGACCTTCATGCACAGGTAGGCGTGATGAGGGATCGCCCCAAACTTGTTGGGTGCCATTCTTTCGAGGATCATGTTGTATTGGTAGGGCATGTCGACGACGTCGAACAGCACGCTCTCAACGTGCTTGCCAGCTTCGTTCTGGAACTTGACTGGGAGCTCAATTCGGCCAATGGCCCTGATAGGCTCGCTGCCGAACCCGAGGAGTGGGATGCCCGGAGATTGGAGGCATGAGTGCGGGACACCCATCTCGTCCAGGGTGGAGGCGAACAGAATGTCAGCCGAGCTTTCGCCATCTACGAACACACGTCGCACCTCCACGTCTGAGGTAATCGCTGAGATGACCAGGACGTCATGGTGCGGGAGGAAGGGAGCTGAACCTCGGGTCCTCTGCTCGTCGCCGCCTTCCGCCTGACTCCCGTCGCTCCCTTCTTCGGTTGGGGTGGCATGGTGTAGCTCTGGGTTAGAAGTACGTCGCCCCTTCGATCCCCACGGATGGTGCCAACTATCGATGAAATGGCTCTCGGACAGTAAACTTGGGCACCCCGGGTCGAACGACCGAGGTGCTAAGAGGATGACTTGGGGAACAACGCCTAGCGACCACCAGAACTACCCCAAATTACCGCCAAAGATTAATACAGAAATTTCAATGGAAAATAGAACTGGAACTCGGTGAAGAGAACTTGGATTCATATGGGGTGCCTCTTCGCTCTTATATAGGCAAAGCTGACTTACAAATGAATATACAGCGCTGCCCCTAGGTAGATTACAGTTTTACCCTGGTCTATTTCTCCGTACATCGGATGAAATAGTATTCTCCTCCTCGCCGTTACCTACTATATGAGCCGGCATATCCTTGACGCGCTTCGCCGGTACGAATCGCCATTCTTACATTGTGCCTAACATTTTTTAATTTCCTTCTATGAACGTTTAAGTTCCCTATAACTTTGCTCGACATTGAGCTTGTCTAATACATCCAACGATGTCTCATAGGCTTCATACATTGGCAGATTATTAAGGAGATTGGAGAATTCTATGATACCAAGAACTTTGTACCTCGACCAGTTAGTCAAAGCAATTCATGTGAATGACTTATTGCTATGAATTGAATTTTGTACCTTTACTTTAGTTAGTCAAAATAATGGATAACTTATTGCTTGTGTGCTGTGCTGTTACAATGGATATGATGCGGACATCG
>JAGXJF010003814.1:0-24186 GCA_019208055.1 Stipa capillata | reverse complement strand
GCTCCTGCGATCCTTGCAGCAGGCCTTGAGTTCAAACTCGGAATGATCTCGCCACTAATTACGACGAGTTCTGGGCTCGGGCTCTCGAGGTCTATAGGTGTGGCCGCGTCCCATCAGGCCCCGGAAGTCCGGGCCTTAGGGTTCGCGATCCCGCGTCCTTCGTGCTGGAAAGGATACCCAGGTATCATGATGGTGCAACTCAGAGAAGAAAAGAAAACCTTCGCAGGGAGAAGCTCTTGTCATGAACGGTGGAATGAGAGGAAGACGAAGTGTTCTTGGGGGACGGAAGGTGAAGGGCTTAGGGAATGAAGTGCACAAGAGATCGAAGTCAATGTCTAATGTGCTAAACCACGATGGATTTTGGATTCTTTAAAAGGTCTGCACTTTGAATTTTCTCCACGCGTTCAGTTCTGTCACGGGGATTTTGTGGCAATATACATTTTGGTGGATTAGTGGGCGCAAGAGGATGATCAGGACGGGTTCACACGAGAGATTTTTACCCAGGTTCAGGCCCTCTTTGAAGAGGTAATACCCTACTCCTGCCGGATGTTTTTCTGGTCTCGTATGAGAAGTGAATTAGTACACGGACGTGCGTGTCTGCTGCTGTTCTATCTTTTTTCTCCCCTCGCGCGTGGGAGCCCTAGCCTTGCCTTATATAGGACTGACAAGGCTAGGCTTTACAACTGCCGAGTCAGCTGATTCGTGGTAACGGCATACTGTATGTATGCCATAACTCCTGATTAAGTGCGCCGTGGTAACGCTCTATTGATGGCATCGTAACACTTGTCTTGATAGCGCTCTGACGCTTCAGCCGAGTGGACTTCAGGGGACGTTGATTGGCCGAGTGGGCCTCCCGGGTTGGACCTACATGGGCCACCCTAGGCCTGTTGGGCCGACTCCTTGTCTTAGGCCTACCCGAAGCGGATCCCGCCGTTAGTAGCCCCCGAGTGCTTCAGGGTCTCAATGCAGGCGCTGTCCGGAGAACGAGCTGTGCGCGCCACCGAGTCGCCTGTAGAGAGACCTTGATGGACTCCAGTAGTTTCTGAAAAGGTTAGGTATGTGCTAATAGCGAAAAAAGCCTCGGTGATACCCAAGTTTCTCTGCTGGGGAGAAAAGCTAGTGGCCCGCTGGGAGGAGTATCATGAATTCCGAGTGAAAATTGGACAGCGTCTGGGCTTATCTGAGTTGATCGTTGCCAGCTGGTGTCCGGAGGGGAACGCCTTCGATCTTCAGCTTCAGAACCAAGCCTACAGACTGGCATTTGGTTCTAAGTCAACTTGTGCCACTGGGGATGCCAAGTCTGTCCTTCGCTTAGGGTGTTGCCGAGTGACCTACGAACCCCGTTGGGCCGGTCATCGACACCCATTTGCAGAGCTAGTCTGCTTCCGAGTGGGCGCAGTCGATACGCCTCGGATGTTTAGTGCTGCTTGGTGGAGTCGGCGCAGTGAGCTGAGTCTGACTCCAAACTGGTTCAGTGACCGCGCATGATGTCGCCTGGTCCTGCCGAACCCAGTCAAAGCCGTCTTGTGGGCGCACGAACCATCGGTTGCGGAAGACATCACGCGGAAGTGGTTTGTCACATCGGCTGCCGCATTTATTGCATTCAGTCGACTGGATGGGGCGCTTGGGATGCCGGACCGCGATGATGTCTCCTCAAGTTCCGCGCAAGGCGTGCACGGGACGGCCGTTGCTGCAGCGCTTCGTGGCCACATGTAGCGCACTACCAGGAGGAGCGGTTCGCCTCCTTGTATAAAGGCAGGCGCGGAGGGGGGCGGAGCAGTTCCGGTCTCCCTCCCTCGTTTTCCTCGCACACGCTGCTGCAACCACCGAAGCCTTCCGCCGCGCATTGCCCTTTCTCTCCCTTTCCGATCATTCCAAGCGCTTCCCCGTCAGCCTAGATGATGTCTCCCGCGGCAAGGGCAAGAGCTCATCCTCTCCCACCGCCGCCGCCGCCCTTCCCGATGGTTGGAAGAAAGGTGACTGGGTGCCATCGGTGGTGTCCGACCGGATACTGGTGGGCCTCACCGGCGAGGGCCTGCTCCCGCCTTAGGTCCCTCTGCAACTGGAGGTCACCGTTCTAGGAGGACAAGCCCGCCCCGCACGCACACGAGCGGGTGATGCTCATCCCGTTCATCAAGCGGGGCCTATCGCTGCCCCCGCACGACTTCGTGCGAGGGCTTCTCTTCTTCTACAGCCTCCAACTGCATCACTTGAACCCCAACGACATTCTGCACATCGCGTGCTTTATCACGCTGTGCGAATGCTTCCTGGGGACTCGGCCCCATTGGGGGCTGTGGAAGAAGATCTTCGTCGTGAAGGCGCAGCCGGTTAAAGCCGGCGAGCGCCTGTCGATCTGTGGGGGAGCCGGCATCTAGGTCAAAGCTGGCGCCAAGTACTTCAAGCTGCAGCTTCCTGACACCGTGAGGAAGTGGCAGGACGGCTGGTTCTACTGCCCTGATGAGCGCACGCCAACCGCACAAGAAGGGCTCCCCAAGTACACTAAGGCCCCCCGTGTAGCAGAAGCGCTGGGGTGCCAAGCCGTCGAGTGCGGAGATGCCCGAAGTCGAGTGCCTCATGAAAAGAATCAAGCGGCTCCAGGACGAGGGCCTCACTGGCGTCGATCTCATTGTCACCTAGCTGAGTCGGCGGATTTAGCCTCTCCAAGCAAGGGAGCACCCGATGTGGGCGTACTCAGGACCTTCCGACTCGACCAGGGGGTCGGCTAGGGAGCTCTCGAATCAAGACTTCATGGATCTATTGAAGAACTTGACCAAGGAGCGCTCCAGCCTCGACAGCATGCCGCACGTGGTGCCCTTCTCTGCCAGCAACCCTCTACCCAATGTAAGTGCCTTTATCTTCTGAGTCGAAACCTTTTCTATCTTGTCTCGTGTTTTATTTTGAATCCGAGTTCTTTATGTCGTAAGACTTTCCTGAACCTGCATTCCATGCCGCCCCTCCCCGAGCAAAATTTGGCTGCGGAGCTTGTCGGTGACGAGGAAGTTGACGAGGAGGCTTCCGAGGGCGGGGACTCGGGTGGTGAGACCTAGGAGGCCAAGCCCGCGGCTTCTGGCCCAGAAGCGGAGGCGAGCGGAAGATGCTTCTGGCTCCAAGCCTTCGGAGGCTTCGACAGAGTCGGTGCAAATGGAGTCGGCCTCTAAGCGATCACGGGCAGGAGCCGCCAGCCCTGTGGCACAGGTTGCTGTCTCTATTACCAGGCCGGCTGCCTCCCAGTCGGCTCTAACTTCTTCCCCCGGAGCTCCGACCACCACGGGGAGGCTCAAGAAGAAAACAGGGGTTAAGGCGATCCCCACGACCTCCAGGTTCGTAGCCTTTCAGCTTAGCCTTTGTATTTTGGTTGAAGTGGGCACGCTCTGAGGCCGGAGTTGGAATTTGACACTGCAGCGTCTAGAGGAAGTTGACCGACCAAGGAGGCCGCCAGTCCGGCAAGACCACGGGGCCGACGCCAGCTCAGCCGCCGGAGTCGGACGTGGGAGCTGGGCCAGCCCTTCCTCCGATGGGAGCGGCTCCGCCAAGTGCCGATGTTGACGGCGGACACGTGCCGACTCCGGTGAGCGAGCCGAACCCAGAGCCGAATCCGGTGTCGAAGGATGCAATGGATGCCGACTCCACCGTGCTAGCTGACAAGGCCAAGGACAAAATCTCCACCAATGACAGTGCCACCACCGATGTGGGAGCCGCAGCCGCCGGCTTGCCTGAACGGAGCGAGTTCGCAACTGATGATGTCATCAATGGTGAACTTGCCTGCATCGGAAACGAGCTGCTGGCCAAGTCGACGACCACCGACTCCTCATCGGTGGAGCGAAGCCTTGTGCTGGCCGCCCCGTCTGCGGGGAGGGGAACGTCACCCGGCCAGCCGTGTGGCCCTCCTCCCATCCCGCAGCTCACGTTGTCAAGTGACAGCGCGGGGGAGTGTGTGGCAGCATGCGACGCCACAACCCGTGTCGCCGTCCTCAGCGCCAAGCTGAAGGAGTTTGCAGGCGCGGCCAGCACACTGGTGGACTCGGCCAGCGTGCTCGAATGTTCCGTCGGGGTAAGTCTTTGCAATTGAATTTTGTTCCTTTCTTGCTTTGACGCTGGGGGCACGATCAGTGCACCCAGTGGGTGTAGCCCCCGAGTCTCTGGTCGACTGTTTGAGTTGGCTAGAGACTTTTCTGACTCGGATCTCCCTTTTGCCTAGGTGTTGGCCCAACTCAGCGGAAACAACCAAGTCCTCGTGGAGAGGAACGCCTCCCTCGAGAAAGCGCTGGCCGACGAGAGGGCCTGGAGTCGCTTGCTAGAGGAGAAGCTCACTGTCGCAGGGAGTAAGTATCCGAATCACAGTTCTTTCTCCGTCTTGGAGTCCTTTTTGCTGGTTTAATCTTTTTGAGCCGGTAGACGCCGAGGCCGAGGCCGCTCGCCTGAGGGAACAACTGAAGACCTCCATCTCGATGGAGAAAGCGAGGGAGATGTTCTACACTCGGGAGGCCGAGTTCCATGACAAGCTTCGGCAGGCTCGCAAGAGCATGAAGACCGCTGCTTTGCTGCAGGCGGAGCACCAGCAGCTGGCGGACCAGTACAAGGAACTCAAAGCCATGAATCGCGAGCTGCAGAAGCAAGTCGACTGCTTCCACTCGAAGATGAACGAGTCGAAGAAGTGGCACGAGGCAACCATCACCGAGTGTCAGCAGCATGAGAAGGAGCTCATGGAGCAGCTCAAAGCCGCCAATGAGACCTTGCTCGGTAAGTTTTCGAGTCCTTTGCCAGCTTCTTCAGTATTCACTTTCTTATCGGTCTCCTTGTAGTAATTCGTGCCCAGATGCTTGCCCAGAGCTGGAGGAGCAGGCAAGACGAGCTGCACACCGACTGCAAGCGTTGGCGTACCCCGTGGAAGCAGCGCTCGAAGCCTTCTGGACACCTGAGGCGATGTCCAATTGCGTCGTCACACTAGAGGACCGACTGCTCCAAGTTAAGAGCCTGGTGCAGAACATGAAGACGGCATTGCAAGACCTCTGCGCCACCTTGTGGCCCAACGACGAGCCGACCTCTTGTATCTTCGTCCTCGCCGACAAGCTTATGCAAGGCACGGTGGAAGTGGGCGAGTGGAAGGAGTCGGCGGCACGCTCGGGAGCCAAAATGGCGCTGGCGATGGTCCTGGCACACCATCCTGATGTCGACGTCGACAAGATTGCCACGGGGGCCCACTTGACGCAGAAGGCAATCTGGTCAATCCCCTGGAGTTGCTTCCCCTTGTTCGCTGTGTCGCCAACCGGATCGCCGGATTCACCGACCTGGACGAGCGTGTGGAGGCGACGCCGAGGAAGAATAAATATATCTTGTTATATTAATCCTCGATATGCCGAGTGAAAGAATGCTGTAAGAAACTTGTGAAATTTTGTGGTGAACCATTAAGTTGTTTTGCTCGTCTAAGTTTGTTTCTATGTTAAGTCCTTTCGTGTGCAGGCCAACCTTTAGCTTTTGCTCTTGCCAATCGGACAGCCGGGTTGCGACCGTAGTTGGGGACAAAGTGAGGCGTACCCGGTTTTAAGGCCGGATACTCCCTTGTGATTACTGTACCGGTCCCTGGATCAGTAGCCGATACACACAAGTTAACCTGTATATCATGGGCATACATACGTATTTCAATATACAACATGGGGAGAGACCGTCAAGGTCGATTGTCTGATACCTGTAGCCCAACGGCTATAAACTTGCAGCGAAAATCAAGCGGTGATGAAGCCCATCAATATGCCATACCCGACAGGCAACTGACTAGGGTTACACCCTAGCTTTCGCGTTCATATTCATATCTTCGGAATTGATGTCTCCTTCGTCTGGCCAAATCAACAAGCCAGGTGAGTACATTGAATGTACTCGCAAGCTATTCCCACGGGAGAAAATATACGACAATATTTCATGCAGGGAATAGATCAAGGAATAGCTCTAACCTATGTTGTTGGTTGTGCGGAAATGTAAGTTTTCATCGTAAAAACGATAGTAGGTTTCAAAGCTATTTTGAAAACAGAAGTAGTTCGTAGTAACAATCATCGTTCGAGGTAGAATTCGCTACCTCCCTTTTTCCTTTCCTCAGCGTGATAGCTCAGCATATCACGCCTACCCTTTTGGCTCCCGCTTGCACTACCCCGTGCAGTGCAGCTAGCCTCCTCTTTTGCAATTCCTGGCTACCATCCGTGTAGCGTAAATTGCACTCTGTGGACACATCATGCCCACGTCCTTAATCCCCTTTCCCCAGCTTTCACAAACAAAACTTAGTCTAACCAATGTGTGGCCTTGCCAGTTCATGTCCATGACTGAGGACGCGGCTATTCGAATAGTTTTTAACACTCTGCAGAGGTTGTACGGCTTTACCCACAAGATGTAGGCCACCCTGGGTATACTTCGTGACGTATACTGTATTACAACGAGACCTTTCACCCGTGTTCACACTAGAGTCGGACCCGCTAGGTGGGTAACCCAACTTTTGCATTCCGGATGATAAAAATGGGACTCTCCACCTTTGTGTCAAACCATATTTTCACGTACTACGTGGAACCCACTGAGAGCTTTACCTCCACACAGACGTGGAACTCACTGAGGGCTTTACCTCCGCGTAGTCCCGTGAAGATCCTCTAGGGATCCCAAATCCACCCTAGCACATCACCCTAACTTCCCACGGCTCCGAGTTCTGGTATTAGACGAGGTACCGAGTCAAGTCCTTCCCATAAAGGACATATGGACGTATGGTGGGGGAACTGATTCAGCGGCACTTAGGTTTGGTCCTTAACCGATTCGAGCAAGACTCCAATTTCAACTTATCACCTCAGGTTGCGACCAGCTACCCTACCATTCATTACCTCAAGTAGCAACCGGCTACTCTACCACCTCCCAACATCCCTTAGCATTCTTGCCCGAATCAAAATCCTCCATCTTTTCATTCGTGATTTTATCAAACATTTCCTTTTTAAAAGATTCCTCGGAATGTTTAACAAACCGAGGGTTTTTGATCCCAAATCCATCGTAACAGTAAACTTAGTTTTAACTACAGCAGGTCTAAGCATGGCTAAAGCCTATATTCCTACTATTTTGCTGGTCAATTACAACCGACTAGATAAACTTGGGGTTACAAAGGGGCGGATTCCAAACCTATGGCACATGCATCTACTGGACATATCTACTCTAGCATAAAATACCGTTAATACTAAAATAGCATGCAAGGTTCGCAAACAAGATAATTAAGCTTAGCAAGTATGGGATTCAACATGTTCAAGGTGGGAAAGCTTGCCTGGCAGTATTATCCGGCACTTGTTCTTGAGTTTGATTCGGCGGCTCCCCAGATTCCTTCGCGTGATTCGTCATATCATCAAAACTACACGTCGGAAACAATGAATAAATTGCGGAATGAGGAAGAACCAAATAAGAACCAACACGTACACCTCTATTTAGGATATGTGTTCCAGACCTAGCTATTCGTTAAGGTTTCGTAGGGAGGCGAGACATATTAGCTTTACATATAATAATGGTTCGCAGAACAGAAAACCCTAACTCAATGACTTGATATCACTTGGAATGATCTTTTCTTTGTTTAGTTGGGTCCGGATGGTGATCCTACTTACGGAAATGTTTTGAAAGTTTTATTAGTGAAACTTTCGGGGTGATATACTACGATAGAATCATTTGGGAAAGACGGGATATTAAAAATGGGATACTTAGGGTTTTTATACCCTTTTATGGTATATGTGTATAAAGGATTCAGATTTCGAGGGCTACTGGATTCAAATTGTTCTGCATGTTTTTAGAGGTTGTTTGGAAAAGTTACTCATGTCATCTGTAGTTACATCGGAGAATATGCATATGACATCTATGTTTGACCTAAATTAGGGATCGAAATTCAAGTAACCTATATGTCGTAAACATTGGTGCAGGTAGGAAGCTCTTAGGATTTTTAGATTTTAGGAAAAAGGAAAGGAAATGAATGGCTGTGGACAGATATATATGGAGAATATGATGTCTGGCTGCTAACTAGATAGGGAATGTCCACTGCTTAACTGAGCTTGATTCACAGGATGACGTTGAAGGCGTACTGGCGTAGTTCATCTTCGGGTAACTTAACACGGCTTTCGTGAGGAAAGCACAAGGAATATGTTTTTCAAATACGAAGGCATAAGGAAGGACTGAAACGTTTTCCGTAACCGAAAACGTACTTTAGGATCTACGCTTCCCTTTGGGCCAGGACTTCCGGTGGACCGCTTGGACCAGAGCATTGCTGGGCTATTAGCGAGTAGTTAGGTTTGAGCCGGTATTAGTTCACTAAACGAGCTCAGTTAACTGCCACGGTAGAGAAGAGAAATCAGTGAGCACGAGTTGCTGAGGAAGAGGAAGAAGGGAAGGGGCAACTGCTCACATCAGGTGGTCTCTGCCGGCGATGACAGCGGCAAGAGGGGCGGTGAGCAGCTCGGAGAGCTCGGGCATCTCGCCGATGGCGGCTTACTATGCTTGCCGGAGGCGCACCTGCGAGTAAAAGGTTGTAGACCTGAGGCGGGGAGCTTACCGGAGTGGTGGCCATGTCGTGCTCCGGGGCGGCGGAGATCGGTGGAAACAGCTCAGACGGGGAAGAGCTTGGTTTGGGGCAAGGACGGGGCTCGGGGAAGAAGGAGCTTGGGCGGCGGCGGAGGGAGAAGGAGCTGCCGCAGTGGAGATTTGCTACCGTGGCGCTGCCGTGGAGGAAGAAGGTTTGCCGCGGTAGCTGCCATGAGCTGCCGCGACAGTGAGGTAGAGGGACTTCTAGCCACGGCAGAGGAAAGGGGCGATGGCAGTGCCGCAAGATGTCACAGTAGTGAAGAGCTTGGGATAGCGGCATGGGTTCATACCGACAATACCAGGGGCGGCTTGCTCGGCAGGGCGGTAGCGGTGTGGAAGGAGTCCGGGGCAGACGGCGTCAGTGGCGGGGAGACCAGGGCACGGCGACGGTCCCGTTGATGACGCGACTGGAGACGATGGAGAAGCTTGGCGGCTGCTCGGTTTACGGCGACGAGGTGCTCGGGTCGTCTGTCAGCAGCGGCGAGTGAGGGAGTGGCAGCTCCGGTGAGTAGAGACCGGCGGATCTAGAGCTCCAAGGTGGCGACGGCAGGGAGTGCCAAGGAGGAGGCAGCGCGTGGGAGCCCTAGCCTTGCCTTATATAGGACTGATAAGGCTAGGCTTTACAACTACCGAGTTGGCCGAGTCGTGGTAACAGCACACTGTATGTATGCCATAACTCCTGATTAAGTGCGCCGTTGTAACGCTCTATTGATGGCGTCGTAACGCTTGTCTTGATAGCGCTCTGACGCTTCAGCCGAGTGGACTTCAGGGGACGTTGATTGGCTGAGTGGGCCTCCTGGGGTGGACCTGCATGGGCCACCCTAGGCCTGTTGGGCCGACTCCTTGTCTTGGGCCTACCCGAAGGGGATCCTGCCGTCAAGTTCCATTGCATTGAATGCGGTCAGTTGCTTTTCCCACATGCGAGGCGTCGTGCGCGGGAAAATAGGGATCTGACAAGCGCATGATCCCAACAAGCACGCTGTGTTTTACCCACATCAGTAGCACAGTTGTAGAGAAAAAGGAGATTCTTCATCATTACGCGAAATTTCTGCTGTGGCGTTTCGGGTTTTGAAAGATCCGCTGGCACGACATGTATCCGTGATCTGTGGACCAAATAAGACCATAGGACATGACCTAGAGGTTCTATTCGAACGTCTTACGTATTCCAAGAAGATTCTTCATAACACGTTATAGTCCCAAGTAGAAGCACAGCCTACCCGGAGAGCCCTTCTATACTAACTACTTGAAGAGCATTACCACTAGGTACTCGGAGGTCATCTACTCGGTGTTTTTTCTGGTTAGGTGGATTTTTCTTCGAATCATTAAGGCCTCATTTCATGTACTGATGGTGGGCTTGATGATAAGTAGCACACTAATACCGTATGTGAGGTAGTATCCGTACACGGATGCCCCAAATATCTGGAGCAGCTAACGTATTCCCAGAGGATTCTGGAAAATAAGGAAATCACCTGTAAGGGATAAGGACGTCCCTTAAACTAGGAAGCCTATCCCTATGTTTAAGGAAGATAGAGTCCCAGTCGGATATAAGTCCATGCTCTCCACGACTTGGAGTATTCCCTATAAAAGGACTCGAAGGATCGAAAAGACAACAAGCCTACAGAAGCCTTCAGCCGATTGATCGCGCCTAGTTGCGCGTCCTGCCGACTTCGAATCTTCCTGGACGGCTTGGTCCGGAGAGGTCCCCACGGTCGGCGCCATCTGTCGACGATTGGTAAACCGGCGATCTTACGGTACTCGCGAGATGATGATTACTGGGGGGTAGGGACCTCTAGGGGCCAATCGCCAGGAGTTCTGACAGCAGGGAAACAGCCGTTTTTTATACAGGTTCGGGCCTCCCTCAGGATAATAACCCTACGTCCTGTTGCTATATATTGATCGGGAACACGCTTTACAAAGGGGGTGTATGTTAGTGGCTATCCTAGGCCTAATCGTAGACTAATCTAGCTAATCCTCCGGGCTCGACTCCTTCGAGACTGCGGGTCTTCTAGGGCTTCGCCTCCTGAGATCCTATGCTGCTTGTATTGCGACTAGAAAGCCCTCCCCTCCCCTATGGGATTGCTGATCCTTATATAGGGGGTTCCCAGGGTCGTACTGGACGTGGACTCACGCCCAAGTAGGACTCTGGCTTCCTTAAACGTTGGGATTGGCTTCCTAGTTTAGGGGGAGTCCTTCCTTCCTTGGAGGGGTTACCTTATCGTCCGGGGATCCTTATCGGATACGATGTACCTTCCTAAAGTCCCGGGTAACTGTACATGGATACCCCTAATACGCGGGATACCGTACTATTCATCATCAAAATTAAATAAAACATGAGCTCTTCTCTAAAGAAGAGGAGTAAACACTAAGTTAAATCTAAAATCCTAATCTAGTAGTTTAATTCAACTAAAAGAGAATGAGGGAAAATAGTAAACTTTTAGTAAAGTAAATCAAGGATAAATGACTAAGGTTGAAGGTTCTCTGAAATAATCCTAAATCTTCAAAAAAAATGTCTAAAAAGAACTGCATTATATTTCTTGGAGCATTTTAATATGCTTAGCATCTCATGCATCCTAATGCCATATCATTGCATCTATTCTTGGATCTTCTGGATTGGTCCTTATCGGACTATACTATTTTTTCTTCTTCAGAGACCGGAGTTCCACCAGCAGAACACTCGAACTCCACTACCTACTCGTTACCAGGCAAGTCCAGTTTCTTGTTCATGTCCGTTGGGAATGTTTTACAAAATTTCCCTCTTGTCTATAACCTGCACAAAAGCAAAACTTATTTTCTAAATTGAATCAACTTGGAGTTGTTGATCGCCAGTTTTTGGGCATGATCATGGTGGGTGGTGAAATCCTGGAAAGGTGCCGAGGACACATCGGAAGGCAGATTTCATCACATGGGATTGTTTCATATAAGGCTAAAGTAACCAATGATCAAATGTGTTCAAGGGCCATAGTGATCGTGCAAACCACATACCCTGTATGGGCGGGGCTGAACCAAAGTACCTTTGCCCTAGGTCTATACCCCCCTGGGAACGCAAGACCTCGGTAGTGGGATCAACTACCGGGAAGGTGGTACTGGCCGTTGGGCTGCCCACATTTTGTTAAAGTGATATTGGCCGCCGGGCTGCTCACTCTTGTTAAAGTGATATTGGCCGTCGGGCTGCTCACTTCTCGTTAATGTGATATTGGCCGTTGGGCTGCTCACATTAAGACTTGAGACCGGTAGTCCTAAATAGACTACGACGTGGGGTATAACCGAGCGGCGGTGAAACGGTTCTGTGACCTCAGGAGTGTAGATAAGGTTTGGCCACCTTAGATATATGACTATGGTCGTTTGTGGGTATAGTTGCACACCTCTGCAGAGTGTATTGAATTGTGGCATTGTCACTCCATGTTCCTGGTTGAAACTGCGAACCTGGCAAGAAAGGGATTCATCAGGAATCCTAGCAGTTTGTGAAACAGGAGATCATTACTCTTAAATTAAAACTTGACTCTCTTACCTTTCAAAACTGCATTGCTTTTGGAGAGTGTTGCCGTTCTCAGTAGATAGTGCATTAAACACCTCCTTGCTATTCCTGGACTTGTTGAGTACCTTCTGTACTCATCTCTCTATCTTAATTCCTTTGATTAGACTGTGAGCCGGTAGCGGAGCAGGAGATCGTCTACGTCGAAATCGACAAAGAGGGAGCCGAAGAACCGACATCGACAAAAGAAGAAGAAGGTGTGGACTACTACTATGACTACCGCGACGACAACACCACCAAGTAGAAACAATAGGTTGAGTGAGTTGAGAGTAGTAGCTAAGACTTTTGCTGTAACCAAACAATAACGGTTTTAAATTTCCCGTACTTTTGGGAAACAGTTGTAATATTTCATGTTTATGTTTCAGTTGTACCTTAAGTTTGTAATATATGGACCGCTGCGATGCTCCTGTTGCGCCACTCTGTGACAGTTTTTACCCCACATGGGTGGCGATCTAGTCTCGCTTAAGTCTACGTGATGTTTTTCCCTCTTTTTATTTGCGTCTCGTTGAACTTTTGTCAGTTTATACTTTGGGGTTGTGTGCATTTTGATGCAGAGGTTGGGAGTTAATCTCATGATTGTATCGTCTTGATATACCATTGGTTATCAATATAGCTTCCATTATCCAAAAAAATCTGTAGAATATATTAGACTTAGATAGGGATAAGGATAATTGAATATTGATCTAAAAACTTAAGAAAATAACTAAAAGTTAAGAAATTTCTAAACATCTAAGAAATAGACAATCTCATATATGTTATTTCCATGCAACTCGCATTCATTTCTTTTCTTTTTTATATAGAGCTTGAAAGGAAGAGGTATACTTCTCATCGTCCTTTTGTCGCATGACTGATCTTTTCATCTATTCTTCTTTTTCTTCTTCCTTCCCTTTATGGACAACTTATTGCTGTCGTCGCCTCCTCCTCTCCTCTATGGCCGTCTCGCTGCCATGCCCCTTCCCCTTCTTCCTCCTTTTACTTCGCCTCCTCCCGCTCCATTGAACTGCTAAAAGGACCTTAATGACTAAGATGTCGCCTAGAGGGGGGGATGAATAGGCTTTTAAAGTCACTTATGGTTTTGGCTTAATCCTAATGCGGAATTGTAGTAATCCGATTTTCACAAGCTCAAATCCTATTATGCTAATCTTTCATATGAGCATAAACATCCTATGTGAATATATCAATGTTAAGGACAAGGGCGATAAACAAGCAATTCAACTTCTACAAGAGATATACAAGACATCTAGTGCAAAAAGAGACAAGAGACAAATGATATATGACCCAGAGTTTGGATATCCACCGATATCGTACATCTCTATTTGAGGACTCAATCATGCTTGATTAAAGGTGAGCTCTCTCTCAAGCCGCTTCCTCTCGAGGATTCTCCGAGTCTCCCCAATCAGTATGGTTAGCTCTTTCCTCTACTCCCAGAGATGGAGAGCTCCACAGCCACTTCACAATCTCCTAGGCCTCCTCACAAGCTTTTTGAGGAGATCACCGAGCCACCACCACCAAGCTGTCTAGGAGTTGGTGGCCTCCAAAAGTAATAGACTCTCAGACTCTTGTTCGAACACAATCGATGCCGAGTGCTCAAACAATGCAACTTATGCACACACCTTGTGCAACTTATGCACAAAGGCTTTCCTCACACTTCACCAATAGCAACTCATGCAAAAGAGGCTTTAGAGAGGGAGGAAGCTACTAGAGATGCTCAAAAATGATTTTAGAGGTAGCCAACCATCTCCGAAGCCAGCCCAAGGTGGAGACTTTACATAGCCAACCTTAAAAAACTAGCAATTTGAAAGGAATCTGGGCAAATCTGGACTGTCCGGATTTGACCTGGACCCTCTGGGTTCACACCAACGGTCAGAAAAATGACCGTTGAAACTTCCGGACCCTTGACCTGGACCCTCCAGGTTGAGCTCCAGGTTGTCCAGTACAAATCTGGACCCTCCGGATGACACTCCGAAAACCTTCTGTACAACCCGGACCCTGATCCGGACCGTGGCTCAGACCCTCCGGGTTCAACCCGGACATTGGCCTGGAGTGGCTGGATTTTCCAGGACAGAAACTCCTAGGGAGCACTTGATGAACCCCGATCACTTCGGAACAAACCTGGAATACTTTGGTTCAACCCGAAACACCTTGGCTCAACCTGGAACACCATTGGGGTTAGCCTTAGGTCATATACTTTGAAAATGGACCTCCCGGAGTCCACAAACCTAGTTGATCAACCCAACCACTTAGGTTGGTAGGATCGCACACGCCTAGACACCAAGTCTAGGGACAACACAAGCAACACCGAACTACACCAGAAGCCTTCGAGCACTTGCAGCTCGAAACCTCCAGACACACTAGAACAGAAGTTCTAGCACCTCCACCACAAAGGAAACACGGTGATATGCAACCTATGCAAAGACTTGAGCACTCGACACACGACGTGAACAAGCTAATCATCTGATAGCCCCTTTTTATAGTACAGCTATCTAACCTACAATCTGGTCTCTCTCCAAACTCCTTGAGACTGGTCAAACTAGGAAAACCTAGTCTTGACATACCTTTGCCTTGCATATTCCACTTGAGCTTGATGATGTCCATCTTCCTTGCTCTAAGAGGAATCACCTTGATCATTGTTTCCTTATGAAGTCTTCTTCATATAGCTCCCCCAAAATCCTTATGGGAAAACTTTCTCTTGAAATCATCTTCAGTTGATGGACCCACAAGCCTCAAGCTTATGTATTCGTATGATGCCAATCTTGAGCTTGCCATGATGACTACAAAGTTATGATGTCGTCCTCTCATGGGCACATATGATCAACCTCTTAATGCTTGCCCATGAGTGGTATCTAACCCTCAATGTACACATGGCCCATAGCACATAGGGTTAGTTCATATAATGGAATACACAATTTCTTACCTTCACTTGATCACATGAAGTCACCACTAGTGTTCTTCTCTTGAACTCCTAGCTTCATGTCTTGATCACCATGGCTCAACACATGAGCCCACTCTTGACCATCTTGGGTTCGGTCAACTTCACTCTTATATTATAACTTCATCTTGATGCAATGTAGTTCACTTCTTGAACCCATATCTTGATCCTTGAAGTTTACTTCTTGATCATTTGATGCTTCACATGATTTGATGGACTTCAACACATGAATTCATCTCCCAATCATCACATGCATCATTGATCTTGGGCTTCATAGGTTTGTAGGTTCATCCTCTTGATGTAACCCTACAAAGTGGTACCTAACCCATGCACGTTCCAACACTCAAAGAAAATGGTTAGTCCATAAAACTCGTTTGTCATTAATCACAAAAACCACACCTAGGTTAGATTAACTCTGAATCCACCCTAAACCACACAAAGAGCTAGTGGACTTTTAACTGCCACCTCAACCCTCCCTCCTAGATTTGGCCGCCGCTAGGGTTGTCAAGTCAGGTCGCTAACATCCCGATGAGGTCATCCCTTTAAGCCCATATGCCATTGTCGCCATCACCAATCTGCCTTCCCCTTCCCTTCTTCCTCCTCCCCTCCTTCCCTTTCTTCCTTCTTCCCTCCTCCTAATCCACGTGCATCGGATACTCATAAAACTAGTCGCTGCTTTAGCCAATCACACAACTGGTCAGAACATAGATTTCTCTTAGTGGTTTTTGCTACATATGACAAGTGATATATTGTTGGATATGGGCATCTACAAAGATAGAGTCAGCTATTGACTCTTCTACCTCTCCATGTCATCTAGAGTCGACTATCAAATATCTCACACAATGGTGTTGTCTCCTAAGCTGACTCTACATGAAATCTCAATATTAAATGCAGCAATCACTACTACAAATAAGGTCATCCCTGATCGGTCAACACTGACAGTGGCTTGTCAGACATTCAACATACCTTTGACGGGTGGCTAGTAACTCATCAGTTGTGACATTACTACGGACTCAAGTTTGTGTCCCGATATGAGATCTCTGACAGGCCGAAAAAAACCCGTTAGTGATAACTTCATGCGACTGAAGTTTTTCTCGCAAGATGACGCCACTAACGGTCCACAAAATGACCCGTCTGTGATAATTATCACAAACAGATCAGTTTCTTACCTGTCAGTGGTATGTATTCACATGAATGGCGATGAACTACTGGTTTGGTCAGTGATGTATCAAACAATTTATGAACCATCGATGGTGTTTATTGACATGAACGATGGTGGAATAATTGATCGTCAATGATGTATGAAACCATTTACAACTCGTCAGTGATGTTCATGAGACAGGAACACGGTCGAATTCATCAGCAAGTTTTTACGTTGAAATTTCATTCATTACACCAAAAAATGCCCCCACTACATGCATTACAGCAAAATCGTACAATTTCTAGCTACCTACGAGATCCTACGCCTCTTGCTTGGTGGGCCTTCGGAACCGCAGATGCTGGATTGAGCCGTTGAGCTATCGGAGATGTGGCTGCCACCGGCGTTGTCATTGTCGTTGTTGATGTCATCATCATTGTCGTCCTCCTCCTCCTCGTCAGAGTAGAACCACACCGCTTCCTTGTCGGTGTCAATTGACACCTCGTCGGTGACCACCACCTCCACCGGCTCCTCTACTTCCTCTTCCTCGTCATTTGCCTCCTCCTCTTCTTCCTCTTTTGAAGCTGCAGTCTTACACACCATTGTGAGGAAGAGTTATGCAAATAAAACTTCGAGCCTCTTCTCTTTCTTTTTAGATTGTTCTCTGTTCATCACCATTGGCCATTTTGCATTTGCATTGGGTATTCAAGTGCTTGTTTCTTGAAAGAATGTATTCCAATGTGATTGCTGGGATCGAACAGTGACACCACCTGCAGCAAATGCAAATCATCTTGTTCCCACATTCTAGTATTAAATCACCAAATTTTTGTTTATATTTCAAACACACTCTTTCTCTCTCTCTCTTACAAAATCAAAATTATTGACCGGTCAGGGCTGGTTCCAATATGGCTAGCGGATTTTTTTGTCTAAAACAAATCTACATGATTTTACAAGCTGCATGGGTAGAAACAAATCTCCTTTCTTGTAGTGAAATAATGTGACAAAGCTTTGTAGGTGTCATAGCAACGAGGCTAGACAGTGAATTGTGGCACCCCCGTACGGCTTCACAGGAGGGTTGCCCGGCAAACTACGTCGCCAAGACACCACAGCCACGCACAGCAAACGCATGACGTGAAGACACTCGAATTGGTCGAGAGCCACGAACTTGAGGAGAAGAGAAGCACGGGTAGTTTTTATTTCAGATTTTGGGGTCCTTTGAATGAAAGGGGTGCCCCTCTATTTATAAGAAAAATGAAGGGGTGGAGGAGATTACAAAATACCCTCAGGCTATTTACAATCTTGCCCTTAGATGTACTAGTGCCCTCAAGGACAAGCTAGTATTTTCCTCCAGGAATATTCCGGGAATATCCCACGGGCCTAGCTCGTCATGCATCCCCCGTGGTGACGATCTTCCCGTCGCCTCAAACTTCCGGTTGTCACGAACTTTCCGCTGTCATGAACTTCCCGCCATCACGAACCTGCCATCACGAACTTGGCACCGTCACGAACTTGACATCGTCACGCACTTGGAGTTGATGAGTCTTGAGGTTCATTGATTCCCCCTTAAGTACGAAAAAGTGTTGAAGCCAGGTAGCGCAGGGACCGCCTCCCTGACAGTAGTCCCTCGCCGGTACGGGCGGTCATTTAGTGCCCGTCCGGCCCGGTGCACCGATTCTGGCGGGGTCGGTGCGCTGACCGGATTGACGAGCCCTGGGTTGTTGCGACATTCCCGGGGTCACGGAATATAAACACCAGAGATCTCGAGCCAAGACTGGGGACTTAGTGAAAATTCCAGGTCCAACCCGTGGTAAAACCGGGAACTTAGTGAAAATCTTCCGGGTCCAACCTGTGGTAAAACCAGGGACTTAGTGAAAATCATTTCTTCCCTTTCCTTTTCTCTTTTTCTTTTCTTATTTTTATTTTTCTCTCCTTTCTTTTTTTCTTGCCTATGCCCGTGCTGGCCACCCGCTGCCCGGGCTGAATTGGGCTGTAGCCCATCCCGCAGCTAGGGTTGAAGAGGGGTGCCAAGGGTACAAAACCCCACCGAGCCAGCCGTCCCAATCCCCCCTTCTCCCTACCACGCCGCCCCTGCTCCCCTTTCTTCTTCTTCTTGGCTCCACGCCGCCAGACGCCCCCTAGGATGTCCCGAGCCGCGTTGCCACCTAGCGCCCTCGACCCCATGCCAGGCCACCTAGTGCCGCCGTCGCCGCTCCGGCTTGCCCCGCGCCACTGCTGCGTCGGTGCTCGGGCCCTCGCTACCTAGCACCGCCGCCGCCGCTCCGGCCTGCCCCGCGCCTCAGCCGTGCCGGCGCTAGCGGCCGCCGCAGCTGGCCCTTGTGCCCTTGCCACCGCTTCACCCAGCACCACCTCACCGCTATGGGCCACGCCACGCCGTTGCTCCCGTTGACCCCACGCCAGGCCCACCCACGCCACCTCGGGAGCTGCTTGCCGAGTTGCCGCAGGGAGCCCCGGGAGCTCCACACCCCCGTCGCCTCGGAGGCCTACGCCACTCCACCACGCCGCCTCGGGTGCGCCACGTCGGGACACCGTGGGAGCACCAGCTCCAGACTCCAAGGCTCAGGAGCGGCAGCTGCTGCTGGATCCTCGGGCTGGTGCATGTGCGCGCCCAGCCACCGGCGGCCCACGCCGATGCTGCCTCTTCTGGTTGCTGGCCACCCCGTGCCATCGCCGTCTTTGGCCGTCGCTGCCGCTCGCGTGGTCCCCGTCGATGTTTTGACTTCACCGCCGGTCTTCGAGGGTAACCATTCTGGGGCACTGCTAAAAGAGCATCTAGGCCCCTAAGATTATTTTGATGGTTAGTGGCAACCTAAGCTGGAATCTAATGTTTACAATGAGTGTGAGCAGGTTAAGTAGGTTCCAGGAAGAAGAATCATCCAGGAAAGAATGACCACCCAAAAGTACAAAGGTGGTTTCCAGGACAAGGAGATGGCTGCACTAGGCAGCTGTGCCACAGCTGTGAGGATGCCGGTGCTGTGCAAGGAGTTGCAAGCAAGGTGATGGTGGCTTGATACGTCAAGGGCCGTGACTACAGTTGGTGAAAGCTGAAGCCTAGGTTTGCTAGTTTTCTTGAGACCTTAGGAAACACCCGTACTATCAAGTTAGATGAAGTAGCAATGATTATTGAAGGTTCTTTTGCTCAATGCTCAGACTGTTGGACAATGGCACTGATGCCTTGAGGCCAGTGGCCCTGTAACAACAGTTTTGCACAAGTGTGAAACTGGGTTGTGCTAGCACATTGCTGTGCTAGTGGCCTAAAACCCTAGAGCCAAAGTTACCTATGTGGCATAGCTGTGTCACAGGTGTACAGCCGCTCTATGACTCAGGTACATCTCTGTGCTAGGGGAGAGCTTGTAAATGCTAAGGAAACTGCACTGTAATAGTTTGTCTGCCGAGTCAGAAGATTGTTGGAGGTTCTCTCCTTATTAGGCTTAAGAGTTAGTGCGCTGAGGGCATGTAATGTGCCAAGACCGGGCTGAGTAGTGAGGCTACGTTAGTTAGGGTTTTGGTGACACAGGTGTCGATCTGCCTGAGCTGGTTACCATTGTGCATTGTGATTAGCTGTGTCACCGGTGCCTGTCACCAGTGAGCCACTTAATCCTACGTGGCATGAGTGTAACGGTCAAGTGCCTGTGGACTCTATATATAGAGGACCAGGGGAGGTCTTAGACCTCAACCTTTGCAAAACATTTTTGATGATGAATAGTACGGTATATCCCGGGACTTTAGGAAGGTACAGCGTACCCGGTAAAGAGCCCTGGGCGACAAGGTAACCCCTCTCAGGAAGGGAAGACTCCCTTTAAACTAGGAAGTCAATCCCGACATTTAAGGAGACCAGAGTCCTACTCGGGCGCAAGTCCACGTCCAGTAGGACCCTGGGGACCCCCTATATAAGGATCAGCAATCCCATAGGGGAGGACAGGTCCAACAGATCAATCTAGTCGTAGCACAAGCAGCATAGGATCGAAGGAGGCGAAGCCCTAGAAGACCCGAGGACATTCACCAAATGGATCGAAGCCGAACCTGTCTCACAGATCACGTCGGAAGCAGCCAAGCGGTTCATAATGCGAAACGTTATGACCAGGTTTGGCGTCCCGAGCAAAATCATAACCGACAACGGTACTCAGTTCTCCAGCTCTGACTTCATCGAGTACTGCACTGAGCTCGGCACCACAATATGCTATGCCTCGGTTGCACACCCGCAGAGTAACGGACAGGTCGAACGTGCCAACGGACTTATACTCCAGGGGATGAAAACTCGCGTCTTCAATAGACTCTCCGCCCACGCCAAGGCTTGGGTACGCGAGTTGCCCTCCGTCCTCTGGGCTTTACGGACAACCTCCAATCGGGCCACCGGAGAAACTCCGTTCGGCTTGGTATATGGAGCCGAGGCCATGCTGCCATGCGAACTTACCCTAAAATCACCATGGGTAGAATTATACACCGACAAGGAAGAAATCCCTCGAAGAGAGGATGACCTCAACTTCATTGAGGAAAAGCGGACCCAGGCTCTGCTCCGGGCCACCCGCTACCAGCAGAATCTCCGTCGTTACTATGACAGACATGTTCGACAACGCTCACTGCAAGTCGGAGACCTCGTCCTACGACTCGTACAAAATAAAAGCAATAGCAATCAGCTGTCTCCCAAATGGGAAGGTCCTTACACGATAGTCGAAGTAACTCGACCGGGATCTTTCTGACTAGTGATGGAAGACGGCCGAGTCCTAACAAATTCCTGGAATATCGATCAGCTCCAGAAATTTACGTTTGAGACTAAGCGTCCCTCGAGTGGACAGTCGGGGGCTGGCCCAAAGACTTAGACTCAGGAGTCGTTCATCAGAAAAGATAGAAATTCTACACATGTCTGCCGTACATACAAAGGCTATGCATTTACAAATCGGGTCGGCGCAAATGCCCAGAAAAATCTTGAGCAACTCGATCCAATTCCGCCAGGCGATCAGGAAAGCTCTCTGTGGCTCGGATAGACGCACTGCCCGTGGTAAGCACCAGCTCTAAGCGGTCCACCATTTTCAACAAATTCTCCTCAGCGGACGAGGCTCGCGTTTTCTCCCGAGAGAGGGCATCGGAAAGCCGGGCCGATTGGTCTCGGAGTGACTGGACCTCGCCGCGAACGGAGTTCCACCTATCATGAGCACGCTGAGAAGAAAACGCCAAGGTCAGATAGGCTGACAGTATTATCTGACGAAACCAATGACGAGCAGGAACCTTTCCTACCTCCACCAAGGGTCTGAGTAGCGCTATGGGATCATCTTCGACTGAGGCTTCCCCGCCCTGGTGACTCGGCGCCGGCTGGTTCTTGATAGGTGAAGGGGGGGATACCACGCCGACCGGGCTCCGACTAGGAAGCAATCTGATAGACCGCTTCCTCCGCGGAGCAGCAAGAGGGGCGGGTTTCGATGGAGAAGCGTCCCTGCAGGTCGCATTCAGAACCCAGAACTAGGAGCGTAGGCTCGACAAAGCAAGAAGCGGAAGGATGGTACCTTGCCCTTTTTAGTGAAATAGAGCGTCTTCGTCGGACCGAAGGATCTCCCGCTCCATGAAGGCAGGGCGGCGGTATGGATCTCGATTCACCCCGCGCAGCCTCTTCCACCTTCTCGGTGGGCTTGGTGTCCTCGTCGCGCTGGTCCTCAGCCGCGGTCAAGCATCGACTAGGAATAGAGGGTCTAGCTTCGGGATCATCTATTCCCTGCCCTTCTTTCTGCAGAGAGGGTCCATCCCACAAAACCAGTGTGAGGTGGGCTTGAAGGATCTGAGGCCCTAAAAAAGAAAGAATTACCGCTAGAAACCTCTTCCTGCTCGTGCAAAGGTCGAAGAGGTAGCAACGTAGGGACAACCTGGCGATTGGGTGGAGGTACATGCTTGAAGAGAGTTTTTACCTTCTCGGACACCTCCGCTTCCGAAAGGGCTGTTCAAAACAAAGAAAGAGTTAGGACACCCTGACAAGTCCTTCTCACTGGATTGTGAGGGAAAAGCTTACCCATTTTTCTCCACCGTTGGTATGGATCGCTTGTCGAGTCCCAAGCACCTGTCTCCCTGAAACCGTAAGGGGAAAATTCCGCGCCTGACGAAGTCGGCGACCACATCGGCCGAGGACAGGCCTCGGGTTCAGAGAACCTTAACTTCCCCGACCAGGTGCTGGAGACGGGAGTCGAGCAGGGTCTCGTCGGTCCAAGTGGATGCCACGTTGGGCGGAGTTCCCCAGTACCTTATGCTCAGGGGGATCGATGGACGGCAATAGCACCACTCATGCTCCCATCCTGGAAAAGATCGGATTCCGGTGGCGTCAATGTACTCCGCGGTCCTATCTTCTCGAAGACGGACACTCGCGCCTCCCACTACCTTCTTCTTGGTCCTCTCCATCTTGTGGTAGTATCTGAATAAATCCAACGATGGCCGAACTCCGAGGAACGCTTCGCACAGATGGGCGAACACACTCAGGAGAGTGTACGGTGCCGGGTCAAGGTTCACCACCTCAACTCAATAGAACAGAAAGATCGAATGTAGGATGGTGAAGGAGGCAAGAAGAACCCGCATCGAAAGAAGTCAGGGAAGACAACCAGCCAGCCGGATTCGGGTTCAGGAACTCTCTCACCCCGGACATGGTGGAACTCGGCTTGGCGGGTCAATTGGATAAGAGTCAGCTGTAGGGAAGATGCGAGTTTCGTCTCGGTCATTTCCGATTGCGGCCATGAGTCGTCAACCAACGGGCTCCCGGCCATGGCGCGGAGAGGAAGAAGATGAGGGGAGCAAGAAGGCTAGGAGGTAGGAGAACAATGTGGGCAAAACCCCAATTCTTGGACTCCTAAAGATTTAAACGTTCGCCGGAACCGAGCGCGGTTTACGACACGATCAGTTCCATCGCATTTAATGCAGACAGTTGCTTTTTTCGCCTATAGGGCACGTTGCGGGAAAAAGAGGGTCTGACGACCCACGACCCAAACGAGCGTGTCGTGGTTCAACACACGTTAGCGGCACAATAGCGCAGAGAGAGAAAAGATTCTTCATCACCACGCGAAATTTCCGCCACGATGGTTCATTTTCCTAAAAATATGCCAGGCAGACGCGTGTCCGTGATCAACGGATCAGATCGGATCAGAAAGTATTCTAGGTTTTCCCAAGGATTATTCCGATAAGGCTTTCACGACTACTCGGTAGGAATTGAGCCTACTTGGGGAAGTCGCTGACAAGGCCTACTCGGATCGCCTACTCGGAGTTTCCTCCCCGACAAGGGCAGATTTCCAACAAAACCATCATGACCTCACTTCACGTATTGATGGGGGGCTTGATGATGAATAGTATGGTATCCCGCGTATTAGGGGTATCCGTATACCGAATCCCGGGACTTTAGGAAGGTATAGCGTACCCGGTAAAGAGCCCTGGGCAACAAGGTAACCCCTCTCAGGAAGGGAAGACTCCTTTTAAACTAGGAAGTCAATCCCGACATTTAAGGAGACCAGAGTCCTATTCGGGCGCAAGTCCACGTCCAGTACGACCCTGGGGACCCCCTATATAAGGATCAGCAATCCCATAGGGGACGACAGGTCCAACAGATCAATCTAGTCGCAGCACAAGCAGCATAGGATCGAAGGAGGCGAAGCCCTAGAAGACCCGCTGCCTCGAAGGAGTCGAGCCCGGCGGTTTAGCTTAGATTAGTCTACGATTAGGCCTAGGGTAGCCACTAACATACACCCCCCATTGTAAGCGTGTTCTCCATCAATATATAGCAACAGGATGTAGGGTTATTATCCTGAGGGAGGCCCGAACCTGTATAAAAACGGCTGTCCCCTGCTGTCAGAGCTCCTGGCACTTGGGCCCTAGAGGTCCCTACCCCCCAGTAATCCTCATTCCATGAATACCGTAAGATCGCCGATTCACCGATCGTCGACAATTTTGCTCAACCTTTGCCAAACCGCCTCAATCCTTTTGACCGTTGCAAACCTCTTTTCTCAAGAACAGAAGCTAACATTCCTAAGT